>JAPFTC010000067.1:0-162526 GCA_030779165.1 Fusarium sp. MBC 441
TATATTATCTTTAAATATAATATAATACTAAGATAAGTACTAGAGAGGGAGATTACCCAGAGGGTCGGGATGTAACTGACTCGCCCATTCGTGGGATAATAGAGATAAACGTCAAGATTAATAAAAACAACTTCGGCCAGATATTTGGCGTCAACAATGGAACCATTGACGTGGATGCTGAAGTCGACAATTGCTTGACAGACCTCTTCCTGATACGACCCCGGAATCTATAGCGTCTGTAACGATCGGACATCCATATTAAGCACTTCTGTCAAGCTTGGCAAAGAGGAACCAGGGAGGACAAGTCACCGTGGCTGAGCTATGGCCGTCCCATCTATGAAGTCTTCGTTTCCCCTCCCCCGCGCATTAATTACATTTCTGTTCACAGCCAAGCCCGCCGTGTCACTTGTGCCCATATTAACCTGTAAAGCCATCCCTACAGGTGTAGAAGAAATCATTGGATTGGTTCTTGGGGGTGTCAGCCTTCTTGCCAGGTTCGCTGGTGCGGTAGATGGGTACCGGCTTCTCCCCGATATCTATCCTTGGACAACGGTGTCGATTCTCTAGCTGCCGACTGGCATGTTGAGAAGGTTCGTTGAGAAAGTTGGGGAGAGCACGTGCGGGCCGACGGAGGACCCAAATGTCTCCTACACGAGGAATCGAAGGCGGTTCGTGGTGCTGTCGTCCTGGTCATCGCCGAGATCATGACGCCCCAAGACCAGACAATTCCGGCACTTTCCAAGTACGACATCAAAGGTATAAATGTCCGAGCTATCCATGTGCCAAGCAACGAAGCTTTCAAGACCCGTAGCAAATGGGTAACTAAGATTCAGGAGCGCCGCGAGAAGATCAAACAGGTCGACAAAATAGCACGGGCACTCCAAGACAAGCAATTGCAAGCTATGGTAGATGAGCTTTCAAAGCGCAACGACCAGCTCTGAAACCTTTTTGAGGGAGCGAAGCCGATCGAGTTCGCGTTGATACAGAGTATCAGCGCCAACCAAGATAACCAGATTTCTCTTTTGGCGATTCAGCAACGAGTCAACAATAATCCAGAGTCTCTACCGGCACTTTAGTATCGGATAGAGGAGCTTCATGTCACAGACTCTGACAAATCCGCAGCTAAGTCACGTTCCTCAAATCAACAGATATCACGATTATGGGGAACCCAACAAATGTGCCAAACATTGAGCTTGCCACTTACGAGCCAGACAACGGCCTCCCGCGGAATGTGTTTTTCAAGTGGAAAATCATCACAGTGCGAGATCTAGCCATGGACAAAATCGTGGCGCAGATCAATGCCCTTGGTTTCGCTCTCCTGTCTCTACCAACCGCGCCAGAGTTCCGTCGGCCAACCTACATCGACACATTTGACGACCCAAAGGATGAAGAGACAACCAAGTGAGAGCGCCGTATTGCTTTCGTTTATGATCTCGCAAGCCCGACAGATGGATTACCAATCTCATTACATTCTCTTCTCCTTGGTGCGAAGAAATTCAAAGTGCGACCACCTTTTTGGCAGCGGTTCCTCCTTGCTTTTCGACTAGTTCCATAAAGCACTGGGTGTCGACAACATCCTATTTTCGTCTAAATCTGACGTGGCCAGCCCGTTGATTACAGGCTTCTAGTACAGTCGACCAGCGAGTGATGAATCCCTAAAGGTTCTGCCAGCAGGGAACCCCCAGCTTGGCATTTACTACCACCCAGACTTCAGTGCCGAATGGGCAAAGTTATTAGACATTCATAGCTTGGGTATTCTGCTTTGGGAGGTTGCAAACTGGCGGCCAGCGTTTGAGGAACGTTTCCGCAAAATGAAGCCTAGGCAAGTGGTGGAATGTCTGGTAGATGAGCTTAAGGGCAGGGAGGGTAGCATGTGGAATGGTTTGGTAGAGGATATGTACATGGATGTAGTGCGATGCTGCTTGAGAGGTGACTTTGGAGTTGTGAGTGGTCAAGGGGAACAAGAAGCAAAGCTCCTAGCGAGCATGTTCTTTAGGAAAGTGATTCAGGAGCTGGAGCGTCGCAAAGCATAAGCCGGAAAGCTCAGATAACGCGTTTCATAGTAAATGTAATACACATGGTTTACCGTGATCAAATATGGATAAATGGTTTTTGAAAACGCGGATAATTTCACCAAGACCCGCGACCTTGTGTGCATTTACGTGCTAACCCTGGGCTGTGTCATATTTCGACTCCATCAGATTAACCAGCAAGTATTATCACAGAGTTCACAACTCGTCTCTGGACAAGACAGCGCCAAGAACTTGCGCCAGCTTCTGCTCGTAATCTTGGACCTTGCCCAAGGATCGCCAAGCAACAAATCTATCCGGGCGAACCAAAACACATCCGTCCTCATCAACACCACGTTTCTTATGCCAGTCCCGGTAAACATCGATCCATTCTTGTCCTGGGCCGACCCCGTACACATTGATAGGGATTCCGGTAGTTGACTTGACCTTCTCACCTGCAGCTCTCCAGCCATCACCATGTACTCCCACAAACAAACAGAAGGACCCCTTACCAGCGAGGTCGATAGTCGAGATCATCTTTTGGCGGGTCGGCGAATCGACCCATGCATGGGGTAACCGACTTCCGGGATACGTGCTGATCTGCGTCTCTACTACTGAATCACCTTCCAGGAGCGGCCTGGGACTCTGTTCATCCTCCAAGTACACAGCTGTGGAAGTGTACCACTGGTTGTAAGCAAGACCAAGACTTTCAAGTTCTTGCGTCTTTTCTTCCAAGGTATGATGTAGCCTCTCTCGACGAGCTGATCCCTGAGGTGTCGCCTGTGACAACTCAGCGAGCTGCTCCATTCCCTCGTCGGTTGAGGAAGCTGCCATTCCCAGTATTTCCCAGATGTCTGCATTCTTTCTGATCTGGTTATTGGACTCGCGGACAAGGTTTGAGCCTACAGGCTGTCGTTCTTTGCTGTATGATGCGAGTAGGCTGGGTCCAGCCAGACCCTTTGAAACGTAGGCCACTTTCCAAGCGAGGTTGTAAGCGTCCTGGATACAAGTATTGCTTCCTAATCCGAATGTAGGCGGATGCCTGTGGGCTGCGTCACCAAGTATAAATACACCACCGTCGAGTGTCGAGTATGATTCAGCAACTGTCTCTCGTACCGTCCAGGGGTCAAGCTGCAATATATCGACATCGATAGATTCGTCACCAACGAGATGTCGGACCAAGTCGACAAGTTGCTGGCTATCAGCAGTCAAGCCTTCGAATGGGTTGGTTCCGCCAGGACCGAATGCTATCATGACCCATTCGTTCCAGGGCCGAACAGCTCGCAAGTGGGCAACCACACCTGGGAAAATGGTACGGTCAGGCTGCACGATCCAGTGCAGTCCAGAGTAACGCTCCTTGCTTAAATGGTTTCCAAGGTCTGCACGAAGCAGAACGTTACACGCCTTTGGCCCTCCTCCCTTACTCAAGAATTTGATGTCGAACTGTCGTGCCGTCCAACTGCGTGCGCCGTCTGCTCCGAAGAGGTACTTGGTACGGACTCCAAATGTTTGTTTCGTGATGTCATCATGAAGAGTGCAGACGTATTGTGGTCTCCCGGCATCATCCATGATAGACTCAACGCCAACTATCTCAGTAGAGAAGCGGACTTTGAAGTTGTGATGAGAGGCGAAGCGAATGAGTAGCGGCTCAAGGTGGCGTTGCGTCAGATCTACGTATTCACAAGGAGTTGTCTCCTTTCGCTTTCCCTGATGTTGTCGTTAACTATGCACAGTGCATAAGAATGATGGTATGCTCTTGGCCTTACCGAACTAGTAGGGTGCTCTTCCCAGGCCATGACTCTTCCATATTCCTCTCCAATAAAGCTACGAGCAAAACGCATAGAGAGAGATGGCTCGCCACGAATCGCGAGACGCAGCGCTTCGTCCTCAAGGTCGATGTCTCGGAGGCATTCTAGAGTGTTGAACTAGTAAGTAATTGGTTCAGCGGCCTATGATTTCTCTTACCAAAGGCGAAGGGATTAAATCCATGGGCTCGAGGTGTATAAGCTGTCGATGACTCTTTGGATATTACTAGCCCGGCCAAACCTGATGAAGAGTATCTCTAAGCTTGTTGTCCAGTTCAAATGCCAGCCGAGTAAAACCTTACCATTCTGACCAAGGAAGGCTGCAAGCGCAGCTCCGGAAGGGCCAGCACCAACTATCAGAATATCTGTCTCGATTTGAAAACTCATGACGGCGAAGTAACAAAGTCTAGGCGAAGAATAATGCTGCGGAGGTGACTTCTTGTGTAATTATTTCGCTGCAGAGTGGCACATGGGCATACTTTAAGGTGAGACGCTGAGACTCCTGATGTAGGATCCAACCGTTAACCAACTCGAACAAACGTCATCGCCGACAGAGCCATCCTTCCCATTGAATTGTCTCTCTCGGTTTTCGGATAGGCGGACTACCGCAGTGGTGGATGCCCGAGCCTCGCCAGTCTCATCGGCTCTAGTTGCCAAAACGGGATACCATGCAGGTCACAACTCTCTGCTCATGTTACTTACATATGTGCTCGCTTCTTCGCTACTTCGGACTGCCGCGCTAGAAGTGGCGATATTAATAACACATTTGACTATCTCGCTGCACGGCTCGTGTCAAGGGGTGCTTGGCGCCAGCATGCGTCATAGAACAACATTCTTCAAGGGCATCACACAATCGAACAGTACTGCAGAGAGACCTCTGAGTCATGGGCAGATGAACCCTGTCCTTCTTTTGGGTATCTCTGTGTTTTAGGTACGTACTACGTAGTACTATTCACAGTGCACCATTGGTAGTGGACTGATTCTAATTAGGGCTATCCTAGGTATCTCGGAGACTTGGCATTTCCGAAACGCGGATATCGGTGTGTAAAAGCCGCGCCATTCTTGTCAATCAGATGTCCTCAGTACCCACTCTGAATTGTCGAAAAGCGCTCCAGTTGCTACTATACTATCGTTCATTTCGGGTTCATTTCGTTACATAGCACGCAGACCACCATCAACTCTTTTATCATGCTGGCAAACTCACTTCCCAGGTTCCGTCTATGATTCCTTCAGAATTTTGCCATGTGGCATCCAGATCTTCATGTTTTTCTTTTACCCACTGGTCCCGAACGAGGCCACGGTCAATAATAGTAAGATTTCAACTACCCGGTTCCATCGCCGCGCCCCAAAATGCGAAGCGTATTCAAGGTCTGATCCGCTTGCCCCTATCTTACAATATCGGTTCCGTCACATGATCTGACACACATGATTGTGCCACCCGAAGTCAAGTCAATGGCGCTTCGATGGTTGACATGCGCGATATCCAATATGTAACGCCTCTGATAATAGGCAGACCGCCAAAGTAAGCGGTGGTGTTCTGATATAGAATTTAGCTGAAGCCTCAGGAAATCGAGGGCTCCTTGCACCGCGTGGCTATTCGACCGTGACTTTTGTTAGACTTAAGCTGATGTGGTGACCTAGTGCTCCGCGTGGCTCTGTCAGATCTGTCAGTTCAGCTACTCTTGGATTATATAGTCCCTTGATGATGAAATTCAGCCTGGGAGCTGACCAGGTTATCGGAGCCCCGTGTGTCAATGGAGATAGAGATATTGTGGACACTGGCGATGACACCTTGACAGTAGTCCAAGGGGGAGAAGTTAGGCACGGCTGTTTGTAATCGTTCCCTGTGCAAGTCTCGGGTTTTGATCCTACTCTGCAAACGTCTCCTTTCTGAACTGTTTTTAAATATACCAAGAGCAACATCTACCTTGATACTGCGTTTCATATTGACTCTCGTTCCTGCAAACTAACAATGCCACCAATTACCGTTCACTCAGAATGAGGAGCGCCATCAAATGTCCCGTCAGGATTATTGTCACAGATTCCCCAGGATCCTGCCCAGGTGAGTGGATCATCAAGCAACATCAACTCCTCCGCCGTTAACGCACTCGGAAGAGGGTAGTCTTGCTGCACCTCGTTGGCGTCTATCAACTGATTTCCAATCATGGCAGGGCCGTGTCTTGAGACAGCGTTTATTGGGCCATTTGACATCATATGTCCACTTCCGACGGAAGAAACATGGTATTGGCCGCGGTTTAGCACCGACATCCTATTTGCTGCTGAGGCGTTGTGTTTAGCAGGAGCAAGAAGGGCTGAAAAGCAGTCCCATGCGAGAGATCCAGGGTCTTCCTCTACAGCCCATGCCGCAAGATTTCTCTGTTTCATGCTGCTGGGCTGCACTTCCTGGGGTGCTGTGTTGTGCGAACTGACCGAACCGGATGATGGTGGTGTTATTTGGTTGGTACAAGCTGTGCTCTTTCCCGATGCCGAAATATGTATATATGCGTCGAGTCCACTCAGGTTCATATCAGAACAGACTTGATGTAGAAATACGCGTGTCAGCTTGTATGTTGGTGAGATCTTCTCCATCAAGGACACAGTGACTCCAAGGTCCTGAATGGCGGATACCGAACCCTGTTTGGCCATAAAGACGAGCGCCGTTGTCACTAAATAGAGAGAAAGAGAGCAGAGCGTGTTTTGCTGTTCAAAAAAAGGTAAGCTTGATACAGAGTCCTAATTTGAGAGTGATTATACCAAGATTGAGGTTGAGTCAGGCATGGACTTGATGATGTCCATAGCCCTCTCGGACGCGCTTTGCAAGCAACTGATGCTTGTTTGAGCCAAATTCCGCAATGAGTCATGTTGCTTGCACTCCTTAATCGCGGAATGATGGAGGCAAATGATAGAGGCCTGAAGGGTAAGATTGATCCGAATATTTGGAACATTCAGAGGATCTGGGGGCAAGGAGAGGTTCCCAGGAAGTAGCTTCGAGATCCTCGATATTCTCTCATCAATTTCATGATGCCGGGACCAAAACCTCATGTTGACCCTTCCTTTTGAGCCAGCACAGCTCGATTCAATCGTATGCCGCAGAATATCCTTAAATACTTGACAAAGCATTACAATCCCGGCAAACCCGTCGACTTGTGCATCTTCAAGGATTGTGTGTAGAAACGAGGTCTCTTCTTGAACCTCCGAGATAAAGGCATCTTCGGAGGCAGGAAGACGAATAGCGACCTGCGGTTAGTTAATCAATGGCCCATCGAAACGGAAGCAGAAACATCAACCTACATTGTCCATGTTGATCAGACTAGGCAATCCCGTCGACATGCTTGCAAATGCATCCAACACGAATGAGCACCAGAATACCCTCCTGCATTCCTCGAGTTCGACCCAGCTCAACCGCGATAGCTCGTGATCAACCGAACGGTGCTCTGAGTCTAAAAGGTCAAGGCCCATTAAAAGGCAAATTTGTCGTGTGCGAGCGATACTCATAATGGCCCGTGTAAATAGCATGACCTTGTCTTCGTAAAGGCTTATAAGGATCCATGCTTGAGCGTGGTGAATGGAGACGTGTTGTTCGTCAAGACCCTCGTAGGAAGGGTTAGCTTTGATCCAGACTCGGGATGCATTAGCGTTGGGCACCTTTGAGTTAACCGCCTCAAGGCTTTGTCGTGCCCTTTGGTAAAAGAAGTTATGAGAATCATCCATCGAGTTTCCGATAGCTGCCAAAGCGCAGATGGCATACTGCAAGTACTGAGGAGGCTTCTGAGTAGTGTCTCCTCGGAAAGCTTGCATGTATCTTGCGGGATGTATAATTATCATGTCTGAATAAGGGAGGCGGAAAAAAGTTTCGGTCCTATCATGCTTAGAAGGCGACTCTCACTTTTTGTTGTCTCGTGGCCAGCGATCTTACAAGGACTCTATGATGCCCTGAAGGGGCAAAGTGCTATCCTTTCTGAAGGTCATGAATTGCGGACTCTGCTCAAGGTTACCATGCTTGACAGGGTCTGTAACTTTCCCCCTTTTCTCCGAGCCTTTTGAATGGCATTTCTGGGCGATTGACTGCCTGGCTTTGTTAATCCGGTCCTCGACCTGAGCTTCCGAAAGTCGTCAGTAACGACGTGGCCATGGGTAGTAACATGAACTTGGGGCGATACCTAATCTGTCTTCCAACTCTTCCGCATTTTTGTGTTTTCGAAGCACCGGTTTTCTTGACCCCGGATAGACGCAGTTGATGCCAAACTTAACACACCTGCCACATCTTGGTCTGGTCTTGTCGCATCTTGACTTGCGGTAACGGCATGCAGCACAAGCCAAAGGGACAGGTCCATAAGGCTTGATCTCTATGAAACTTCGAGAATCATGCCGGCCGGAAGTAGATTTAACTGTCTCCATCGTTATCAATGTGCTGTTTGCTTGTGACTCAGAGCATGATCAGATGCGTGAGGAGGGGTGCTGGAAAGTCCCGTCACGCTGATTAATGAAGAGAGACGTTTTCAACAGGCCCTTGCAAGGTAGCATGACATCAATCCATCTAGCCTGGGGCCCCACTCGGACATCGAGATGGTTGCGAGTTAATCCGGGCGTACCTAACCTCGGATGAGGGGACGGAGACCATGTGGAGACGATACTGAGGCATGCATGAAACGTTGATCTCAGAACTAGGTGCCGCCAAAGTCGTCTATAAGAAGACCAGCAGTGACTGGTACAAATACGCAAACGATGCTTCCGAGGGGGTTTATTCTGCATGGCTGGCGGCTCATCTGGATTTCGGGAGGTGTCAGTAGCCCTGTAGTTGCCTTTGGGGATCTAGAGATTATGAAAACCAGTACATATTGATGCGCCGAACCAGCAGTTGATTTGGTCCGTTATTCTTTTAGCACTCACTGTTTTCACAACCCTACTGTCATGGTCCCATATTTTCCACCCCATTGACCTCAATCTAAGTGAGCCACTCATCACTCACCACCGAAAGAGTGAGCCTCGCGTTGCCGACCGTAAGCCAAGGGGAAGTCCCTGAATACGCTTATAGCACATGCCTATTTGCACCTTATTATGTACAAGCTGCGTCGGCTATCAATATCATTTGGTTACACTCAATACCATTGAGCGCATTGCCAGTGGTGGCTTGTATGTGTTCAAGATGAGGCCACCATTCCCTCACTTACTGAGCTGCACCAATCGAGAACATTGCAGTACTCAACGATTCTAGGTCATGATTCTCCAGGTACCCCCTGCTGGTTACAGGTTGATCCTGTCCTAAGCCCTGGGGTTCTATGGCAAGATATGTCTGACCGTTCAGGCAAAAGTATTGATAGAACCCAAACAAATAAGGAGCGTAATGCACATAAACAAGGTATTAAACACGGGACTTACAATGGAAGCCATTTGATGACACTTTCTGGTTGTTACTTTTCCTCCGTTTTCATGCGGTGTTTCAAACCACCCAATGTTCCAAGACTTCGCGGATGTAGTTTCTTTCCCTACGCCTCCTTGAAGTCTTTGGCGACCTGGATGATGGAGATTCTATCTCCAAGAACTACGGTTTTGTTAGCTTCTAGAATGTCCACAGTCAGGAACATAGTGTATGAAGTTATATCTTTGAGACCCGGTTGCCTTCTCATCCAGGACTAATGTCGCAACAACTTCGGTAGCATTCGCGTAACTCGCTAGCTCCCATGCCTCGTCCCCAGTGCCATAGAATGAGAGTGAAACGTCGTTGGGCTCCCGGATTCCAAACCAAGAGCTCCAGAAAGTATCAGCCAAGGCACCTATGAGTAGATAAACGTCTTTGACACTCCTTCGCTGAATTCATATACTTCCTTCATTGGGTCTTTAGATATCAGGTCCGCGTATTCCAGCTTGGTGTAGTCCGGAGTGCAGTCGCTTGCTACGTAACGTTGAACCCTTTCAGCTTCCGAAGCGTCAATTAGGGGTTTCCGGTCTTCTACCATGAATTCTTTGCCAGCCGCGTAGACACACCCAGTAATATCCACTCCTCGAACGTCATTTCGTAGCCTCGACAAGTTCAACAGCTGGAGAGTTGCTGATAGGCGATAGTACCTTAGACTTGTCAGAGACAAGTCCTCGGACAGAAACATGGGCTTTCTTAAGCAACTCAAGGGTAAGGCATCGGCTGAATCGGCCAGAGATTCCAGCGACTGCAACAGTGCACACGCAGGTCGCTATACTGAAGGTGGAGAAGTCCGACAATCTATAATTGCATTGCATGCCGTCACGGCTATTCTATTCTATGCCCACAATACAGAGATTACAGCTGCCTATTCACGCTCTAGCTTTAGTCATGCTCAGAATGCAAAGAAAAAAAACGAGAATAATGAGAGAGAGAACATAACCACTACGTCATCGAACATACAACGCTGGCTTCGGACTCTCGCTCTTGCCCCACACCGAGCGGAAGTCCGAGTTCCGGGAAAGGCTCAAGCCGGGTGGTATGAAAGGTACTAATAGTTGAGCCTGGTTGAACCGTACTCTTTAGGCCTCAAATGTCAATTACGCTCTAGTTTATCGTTTGATATTTTACTTGTTTTTCAACATGGCCTTGATGGAAGAAGTGCGAGCTCCCAGCTCTAATATAATCATATCTTACTATCCATAACCCCTCTTTCGGCATAACCCCTCTTTCGGCAAGCAAAATAAAAAAGCCACCACCAAAAATCACTAACTTTACTTACATAGAACTTAACTAAATTGATAGAAGTATGTGAAAATCTTAGTTTTATAAATAATAAATAGGTTCATTTATTATACCCTCGGCTTTTTAATAAGCCGCCCTGATCGCGTGGTGAGTTAGCGGGGCATGGTTTCCTCTCTAACTTCGATAATAAAGCTAGTCTCCGATTCTAACTCCTGCTCGCTTAAATAGACCGATTCTAGTCTAATAGCCATATTTTAGGTCGCCTCTTCTATTATAGCTTCTCTATTAGATAGGGTCTCCCTAAGAGTTATAAAACGTTTATTAGGATTCAGCACCGCCTTCCTTTTCTTCCCTCTCTTTATGCGAGCTAATTCCTCCTCTAGACTAATAATCCTTAGCGTATACGCCGCTATAGTCTATTATTAAGCCTTAAAGCCCTTGGCTATCATGTTATACCGTCTCCGCGTCTTCGGTATTTTATTTAGCCCTAGATTACGAATTTGACGGCTCGTCTTTAGTATATTATCTGAGTTAAAATACGGCATAGGTTCGGGAGTCGCTCTTAGGTTGCCTTTTACCTTATCTTATTGGATTTCTAGATGCCTTAGTGCCTTAGTATGTAAGATCGGCTAGTTCTTAGTAACCCTCTAGCCAGAGAGTATATTCTTCTTAGTTATATTAACTTAATGAGCCATAGCGTAGACCCTAATGAAATTAACCTTATCTATTAGAGTAGAATTAGTTAATAAAGCGAACTTTTCTAACTCTCGTCGATATATAGCCTTAGAGGCATTAAATACTCTATTATTAAGTAGTTAGAGTCTATGAGAGTAATATGCTAGTAGATAGTAATAATAAATGTTATTTAAAAAGCATATAGCTATCTATTTATCCTTCCGTTACTTAGTAATAATCTTAAACCGGGGTAAATAAAGAATATACCGTTGCGTGACTCCTATATCTATCCAAAATAATTAGTCTCGCATTAGAGTCATCAACTAGTATTATTTAGGGTAGATAAACTCTTTTAAGCTATTTAACGCTAATATAGTTATTAGTCTATCTATTAGGCGAAGTTATATAATACTAGTCTATTATCTTCTTAAATTCTTTAAGAAACCACTATTTTTATAGTTCTTTCCCCTTAAAGATTATACCTAGAATTAAAGCGCGGCTATTAGTAATAATGGCTTTGATAAATAAAGTCTAATTCCGAGTCTATGGTCCTTTAAGAAATGCCTTCTGCTTTGGGTCCGCGCTTCCAATAACTAGGCTATCTAGGCCTAAATAAAGAGAATTAGTAGGCCAAATTTCAAACACTAGTAAGAGATATAGGTATATACTTGCCGAAACTAGTCATAATACCTCCTTTATTAACGTTAATAGTATTTTCTGGCTTAATCTAGCCGTACTAGCCCTCCCTAATATCAAAATACTAATAAACCGCTTTAGGTATAAAAGAGTTAAACCTCTTAGCTTCTTAATGTCTACTTGTCTTTATCTTTAGATCTACTCGGCGATTAATAAACTTAATCACCTAGTTATATCCTAAGTCGGGATATTTGCCCTACTATCTTAATAGGCCTATAACATAGGCGCGAATCTAACTATAGGACGGAGCATAGCCTAAGGACTCCTACCGGAGTATCTAGGTAGCTAATCTATTCTCTTAGTTCTTAGATAGGCATCGATAAGGGTAGATCTACTCTTTAATAGCCCCGCGGCTATTAAGTCTATTAACTAGAGTGCTCTGAGGCACTCCCCGTCTCTAAGCCGCTTTAGGAGGTAAAACGTTATTATTAATAATATCTAAGATAGCCTCTGCTATATTTTCCTCTATATATTTCTATTGAGGTCTCGACCTAGGCATTTTCTTATTGTTATCGTAGATAAAGGTCAAAAAACACGGGAAAGAGCGGTAAGGAGTTTAAGAATTAAACTAATAGTATTTCCATAGCATAGTATATATAGATTATATACCCCGTATAGCCTAGGAGAGCCAAAGTCGTTAACTCTAATTATTTCTATAATTAATATAGGCATTATCTCATAAGTAGCTATTTACTTTGGCTAATTTCGGTATAAGTGAAGTTAGTGAGTTTTAGTGAAGCTTTTTTTATTTTGCTTGCCGAAAGAGGGGTTGTGCCGAAAGAGGGGTTATGGATGGTACCCCCCAAAGATGGTGGTGACATTGGCAGAGCGCCATTACACAAGGTCATCTCGCCAGGTTTCCATTAAGGGTTTAGCTAATGAGCCGCGACCGAGATGCACAGAAGGACTGTAAGAAAGAGATTGGCAGCATCAACCCAGATCTGATAGTGTATGGATCAAAAGCCAAGTCTCACAGATTGCCTAGACAAAGAGCGGTTGGAGTGAAATTATAACATGAGAGTCAAGTATCGATCTTCTCCCGCTCTTTGCCAGTTAGTTGCCTCTTGGACCACGTGAGGGTAATACCATTGACTCTTGTTAGATGGGCCCACCATAGTGTGTCCCCTTTATATCCAGATATGTTTCTTGACGCCAAACAGTTGGCTCTGAACATAGAAACAAGTACAGGCATTCAAGCGACTCTGGCTCTTGCATACCACAGCTACACCCTGCTTAACTCTCCGTTGCAGGCTTTGCCTGTCAATCCGGCCGCAAAACTATCCACTTCATACGCGCGATTGCAGGAGATCAAGGGTTAACCGTAGAAAAGGAGCCGGGGGTTTATTGTTCCGTTTTAAAACTAAGCCGGATCTTCATGACCTGGAGGAGTCACGGGTCAAGTTGGAGAGTATTGGCACACCGACAGTCGTCAAGAGACGGGCTGAGAATGTGATTGAGCATTGTCTCTAATGAAGCACAATGCGCGATAGGATTTTTAGCAGCGTCGTGATTGGCACTCCTAGAACTCATTCACTGCTAAACCTGGAATATGGGCAAGTGTTATTTCAAACCCAAACAGCTGTATTTCTAGTACTAATGGTTGTTGTCCATGTCTTTCCACCATATCCTGGTTTGGCCCATTGTACTGTCCTTGCCTTCCATTTGAGCTAGGAAGAAGGGCAGCGCTATGGTTAACCTGAAGCATCTCTACAGCTCTCTCCCATTGCAATAAAGCCCAATGCAACCTCTTGAGTCGAGAACCACAAATATCGATGATCTGCTCTGAACGGAAGGTTCTGACTCGACCCAGGAGGCTTACCCCTGTAACACTGAGCCCTGGTAGTGGGTCGGTCTCGGTCTCGCTCCCGCTCTCGCTCTCGACTTCGGACTCTACCCGGTAGCCCCGGAAGACGCATCGGTTTTCCTGCACTTATCAATGCAATATTCCAGGTGACTTATTGCCCTTTTCATGTTTCATTCTTATATTCCAAGTTTCTTGATTAACAGAAACTTAATTATCAACAAAACAACAATGGCAGACGAAAACGCACCAACACTCGCAGATGAGCGTCAAACAAACAAGTCAGCGACGATGCCTGACGAAGATGAACATGTCAATTTCACGGTTGGATGGGAAGAACCACCTGACCAAGACCCCGAGAACCCCCTCAATTGGTCGGCGAGCCGCAAATGGAGCATCATCGGGATCCTCTCTTTTATCACCTTTCTCACGTATGACTCCAGTTCATCCTAATGACCTCGACGTGCTAAACCCTACATAGGCCCTTGGCGTCTGCAATGATGGCTCCTGGTGTACCAGTCATTATGGCCGAGTTTGGCACCTCCAATGAAGAAGTCGCGACATTCATGGTTTCTGTCTTTGTACTCGGGTTTGCATTCGGGCCGCTTCTGATGGCGCCTTTGAGCGAGCTTTACGGACGATTACCAGTTTACCACGTCTGCAACAGTCTTTTCATCATCTTCTCGATCGGATGTGCCGTATCTCAGAATATCAGGATGCTCATTGCATTTCGATTCCTCTCTGGATTTGTTGGGGTCGCTACAGTGACCTGCGGCAGTGGCACGATAGCAGACATGGTACCCCCTGAGCAACGGGGAGCCGCCATGTCTATATGGTCGATTGGGCCTCTCCTTGGACCTGTGATCGGACCAGTTTGTGCTGGCTTTTTGGTTGAGGCCAAGGGTTGGAGATGGGTGTTTTGGGTTATAACTATTGTGGTGAGTTCAACCCCACTTACCATGATTTCAGGATGAGTGACTGACGTTGTGATGATTCTAGTCTGGGGCTGTAATCCTCGCTTCGTTTGTAGTTTTCCGAGAGACGTATGCTCCTGTCATACTCGAGCGAAAGGCTGCAAGACTACGCAAGGCGACCGGAACCACCAAGTATCATTCAGCTATGCAAGCAACAGGTTCACCAAAGGAGATCTTTATTTCTGCCATCACTCGACCTATGCGGATGCTTCTCTTTTCGCCTATCGTCACCATGGTTTGCCTATATATCGCCACCCTCTACGGCATGCTATATCTGTTATTCACCACCTTCACGTTTGTGTATCACGACATGTATGGGTTCAGTGCGGTGGGTGCAGGGTTGTCATTCATTGCTGGAGGCGTTGGAAATCTGCTTGGCTTGATGTTTGTGGGATACCTGTCAGATAAGCTGATAAGAGTTGGTCAGAGTGCGGGCAAGGCCGTCAAGCCAGAGCAGCGGTTGGACCTGAGACTCACTGTCCCTACTGCCTTGACTCTCCCCATTGGCTTGATCATGTACGGCTGGACAGCGGAGAAACGAGTACACTGGATTGTGCCTATGATCGGTACTGGCATCATGGGCTTTGGCATGATCGGCATCTTTATGATCTCGCAGACGTATCTTGTCGACGCCTTCACGAGACATGCTGCCTCAGTCACCGCAGCGAATGCCGTCTTACGGAGTTTGCTGGGAGCCCTTCTTCCCCTTTGTGGATTGAAGCTCTACGATGCACTTGGTCTGGGTTGGGGGAATACATTGCTTGGGTTGATTTCTCTTGCCTTGGCGCCTGTACCATGGTTGCTGAACAGGTTTGGTGGAAGGATCAGAGAAAACCCAAGGCTTCGACAAGAGTTTTGATCTGGGAGCTGCCAGACGCGTGCAGACTGATCTTGATTGCTTTTGCTACGGCTATACCAAGTCTCAAGACTGGTGAGCAATATATGTAAGCTTAATAAAATAATAACAAAAGGTTTACAAAAGCAACTGCATTGAACGGGACCTCTGTTACGTGTTTGCTACGTGGTAGGCCTAACTCGCTTGAATCAGTCGTTGATTGTGGATGACTTTTTCTTACGTAGCTATCTACATGAGATCCATGTGGTCCTGGCCCGTTCTCAATAAGACTACAAGGGTCACTCTCTCCTTACCTTCTTACCCTGGCCTAGACGCGAGTTAGCGTCGACGTGTTCAAGTCCTCACTACGCTCCCTTACTCATGGCAGTAACACTACGATCAGTACCGATCTCTTCATCCAAAACTTTGCACTGGGTGCCAGTCTTTTAGCCAATCATCAAGAGCCAGGTGCAGGACGATCTCGCCTTGTTAAGATCCTGTACCGCGACTACTGACGTTTTCTCCTTCAGCTATGTTTCACCAGCACACCCGGTGTCAGAGAAGGCACTATTCAGAGCCGTAAGATGATATTAGGATCATGGACCCGAAACATCCCTCTATAGTGTACGAATGTTAAGACCAAGTCAGCGGTTTGCGGATGAGCCACCACCATTGTCAAGGGCCGCTGGCATACCGAAATGGAAAGGCAAGATCTTGACATTCAAAGTTCATACAACCAGGAGTTTCTAATGATCCGTATCCTTCGCACCTCCCACTTGGGTCTTTCCGCCTCCTTCGGGATTGGAGAGTCTTGCCAACAATCTTGAACCGGCTCCCATCGATATGTTCCATTAAGGCTTAGTCTTTTGGCTGATGAATGTTCCAACTCCATGATCAGCCTTATAAAAGTGTCAAGTTGGTACAAGAATGGGTGATGCAGGACCGTACTAAAAACACTCCTGAATTGCGAGACGCATCGATGACCGCTTGGTCGTGAAAAGTCTCGCCGACCCCATTCTCACATGCGTTTGATCCATTTTCCAGAAATACTACTCTCATGTGCTTAATCCTTGAACTTTGGCCTCCCCTCCACCTGAAGAAGACAGTTGTTGAGCAGCTTCGGTTCACGTTGCCACGTTACAGCGCCCCCTGAGCGAGGTTTTCACCCCAGACAAGTGCCCCCCGCAAGCCATTTTTAGATCTGACACTTGAACAGTACTGTGTAGGAGCTCTTAGAGGGGCAAGACAAGTTTGCTGTCCGTGGAGAATAAATGATTGGTTCCTATATTTTACGCGTTCTGCGACAACTGCTCGTGTTTCCAATGACGAAGCGAAAATACAAAAACACTCCAATCAGCACGCACCAGACTACGGAGCTGCATATTCCCGGCTTGGCTGTCTCAGCTAAAAGGTGTTCTTACATGTTTGACATTTACCATAAAACGAGTTCGTAACAAGTCAAAATGCTTGATCGTGTTTTGAGCAAACAAATATAAAGACGGACTTGGCTACATGGAGCGCTGCCTCAGTCATAATCTTGACACCCAACTACCCTGAGTCCTTACGATCTTCGGTCTCAGTTTCCCACCAAAGGCTGGCCTTCAACTATCACAAAGAACACGCTGCCTGACTCCTTGCCACTTCCAATTCGCTAGTCACCATGCCTCTCTCCATGTCGACTGAGAGAGATTCCAACACAAACCAATCCCTTCGACAGCGCGTTCTCACCGGCCTTCGCTGTATACAACTTATCCTTGCCATAGTCGCTGCTAGCCTCTATGGTACTCTCTTAGCGAGTGAGACATCGACAACAACCAGCGTCTTCAAAATCTCAGTATTCGCCGAGGTCGTGGCTGTGTTGTCGGTAGCTACTTGTGCAACATCCTTCTTCATGACCTTTGGGAGCATAACCTGGTGCATCTGCGACGGGTACACCTTTGTATTATGGACCACACTCTTTGGCACCTCATTCACGACTATGAGATATATTGGCAGGGCGCGGAGTGAAGGGAGAGTCAGCAAATATCTCAGCGATTCAGACTTCGGGAAACTACAGACGGTTGTCTATATGGACTTCTTCATTACGTTTCTCTGGCTGGGAACTACGATACAAGGCATACTGTCATTTTACTTGGCCAAGAAGAGGGCACGCAAGATGGAGGAGGCAAAAATGCGTCCTGATTTTGAAGCAAGGGAAGTGTTTGATGATTGAGCATTATTATGCTTCTCTTGGCTGTCGAATTTATTACAGAGGCAAGATTACTTTGTAGCTGAGAAGGAAGAAGAGTCGTTTATACCATAAAACAAGTCGAGGAAAATGGAACTAATATCTTCACTCTTCCACAGGGTCAGGGTGTCAACACCCAAGTTGACCTTGAAACTCTGCCCGCTACAGAATCAATCCTGATAAGGAAACAATAGTTTTTTCATCCAGGCAAAGCTTAACTGATCATTAATCTACTCGGCTCGTCACGATTTCGGTACTCTTGGTGCAATACTGGAGGACTAAATAACTACAGGATGGTAGCACTTGTCTCACTCCCAAAAGAAAGGTATTAGCGGTGTAGCTGCCGGCAAACCCAAAGAGAGAGTAATACTGAAAGCAGCGGTCTGCCAGATGCAAGACATGGATGCACGTTTGTAACCGTCCATCATCACTACAAGCTATGAAGGACAACCTATGTCGAAATCATGAAATACTTCCGGGTTGTAAGTGTAACTCGTGACTTGATTCGGCCTGGAGCTTTGCCTCTTCTACGGGGGTGATTTTGAAGCGACTGTTCACGGGAATGAGACCAAAGGGTCGAGTTGACTGTGGACGGGAGATTGACATGGATCTTATTTTCATGGTAGCTTAAGACGAGACGGAACGTGGGTGGAAATTGCAATGCGTATGATGGCATTGGTAAGAAGAAACTACTAAAGCAAGCTACTGAGTGGTAGCTGCTACACCTCCCGTCCCTGAAGTAGAAGATGTCAAACCTGCTCCAGTATAGCCAGGCATTCCAGTACCAGTCTGTTGCGTCCCATTGGTGTTATCGCGATCCTGGCCAGACGGTTGAAGTAGATGAAATCCAGCCAAGTCTGTAAAAATATCGGAAACACTAGAGGGAATATACTTGCCCGCAAGCATGGGTGCGAGAATCAATCCTACAGCCACGAGCAGCATGGTAAAGTAAACAACTGCGAACCTGACCACCCGACGCCGCCTGAGCTTTGACTGCTTCATGGAGTAGATAGGTTCTCGTATCTGTTGACTATGATAAGATGCATGTTAGTATCAACGCCCATGCAGATGAGGAAGAATGGAAACTGACCTTGGAAGAAGCCAAAACAGCATTGTCGTGTGCGCCTTGTCAATCTTCGGAATGAGAAGAATTGGAAACATTGCGAAAAGAAGCAGATGCCCAAACATAAAATCAGCCGAGAACATACTCAACTCTGTGATCTTGCAGACGATCTCTCGGAATGGTGCTGTGATAGAATGACGACCCAGCGAGTACCAGTGTCCTGTCCAGAAAGCAGTACTGGACGAGGCCGTTTTGAACTCTCGAGTTAATGTCGTCGAGATGATGATCTTGCAAACCAAGATCTGCAAAGAAACAACGGCAATCATACCAGCAAGGGCTCTGGTAAAGTTGAATCCTTCCAAGAAGAGCATCGCCTCAAAAGAAACAATCAGCGCAATGACAGATATTCCATATGTGATCGAGGCCAACACTTTGCCGAATTGCTTACAACAAAGACTCAACAGAGGACCCGTAAGGCAACTCAGACTTAGCATCACGGCCAAGGTACCAGAGTTGATGGCCATTGGTGCAAATGCGATGATCAAAAGACGAATGAGAGAATCTGTAGGCTCAATCTTTTCGTCACGGTTGTTCTTTTCAAGGACGCCAGTCTGCGCGTTGATGTATAGGTATGGCAGCGTGGTCATGATGACCGACAACAGTGGGAGTAATATCTCACCAAAGAGGACTGAGCCTAGTGAAGCTCGTGAGGCGTCCCCAGAAAGCCGAGAAGATGGATCCCCAAGGTTCTTCTTCTTGAAACCAGTGACTCGAGTGCGTGCCAAGCGACAGTATGTAATTCACGACGAGCCATGGAAACGAGCATGCCCTCGAAAGAGCCACCGAAGGTATTCGCGATAGTCGATGAAAAAGTCGTCCCATGCAAATTGATGAGGATTGTAGAGAAAAGGTGAAAAGATTAGGCCAAAGGTGGTGACCCAAAACCAAGTCAAGCCAGCTTGCCAGACTGTGAGCGTTGCAAACAACAAAAGGAGAAGTAATCGACCACCAAAATAGAGTGATGGACCAGCAAATCGTGCGTAGAGGACGCTGAATGGGATACGCGCCGTAGCAAACCCTCGACCTGTTCCGATGTACCTGGCCCCTCCGAAGGACAGATTCTGTTGAACAGAGTTGGCGTAGACCTGGCACACAAACACCTCGAAGAATGGCGACAGTGAGGAAACGTGTTTGATAAAGCGCAAAGCTGCTCTCCAAGGATCAGATTCCATCAGTCCTTGCACTGTCAAGGGGATGAACGACATGAGGAACACAAAGAATATAGAAAGGATGGAGCGATAGACCCAATCCATCAGAGCGTCAGTATTGACACAGCCTGTAGGAAACAACGGGTCGGTGATCGGAACGTCCCGGTCGTAGTCGCAACTGATAGTTTCGTGTCGAAGTGAGCCAAGATTCAGGAGGCTGATGAGGAACATGTAAACTGAAGCCATGATAAACATGTTGTTGATGTGAAATCCAGGATGAGCGTAGTAGAAGGACAAAAATCGGTCAAGCGGAAGCTTTGTTCCAAGGTAAAAATATTCCCTCGAGAGCATCTGCTCGCCCATTCCTGTTCCGATCTTGGTGACAAAGTTGAGAATGGAGCCAAACCCGAGATCTCTTCCTTTTCCGCATTGATAAAATTCACAATGCTTGATGCGACCGCCTCGCATGATGGCATTCATCCCGGCATAGATGTCCTCATTGAGGTGAAGGCCTTTCTGGGCCTTGGAGACGCCGCCGCGTGTGGTCATGAAGATTCCGTTGAGGAAGTCCGGGTGGCCATAGTGAAGCTTGCCTCCCAGCTGGGCCAAGGTACGAGCAAAAAGTGTGCCAAAGGTTTGCTCCTTGCCGGCTGCGATGTCGCCTAGGATTCCAACATTCTCAGAAAAGATGTACTCTCGCGTACCCAGGATGGCTATCGGCTCAGGGGAGTTGTCTTTGGAATCATCGTCATAGCCAGAGACGACGGTCATTTCGTCAAACTCCGCAAGGACGCCTCGTATCTTCAGGCATTCCTCCAGGTAATTGTCTTGATTCGCATCAATGAGCTGGATATACTCGCCTCGATAGAAAATGAGTGCATGATTCTGATTATCAGATTTCCCGTCGCCCAAGATAGGATTGCCGGATAGTTGGATTCTGAATTTCGGACGCCTCAAGCCATTTTCCAACACCTCAGAATGTCCATCGATGAGGGATGAATAGACACGAGGTTCAACGCCCTCATCAGAAGCCTCTTCATCAAGATACGCAATCTGGAGGTCTGGATAGGCTCGCAGCAAGAATTCGACATTTTCTTGCTCCTCTTGCTTGAATTTGGCATACCTCTGCATTGCCACCACCATGCGAAACTTACGCCTGGCCATCCGTTCAAGCTGGAGTTCAAGTTTCTCGGGATGCTGTCTGAAGAGCTGGACCACCTCCGGGTTTTCGACCCGATACAACAACTTGAGAGCTCGGGAGTAGTTCATGAAGCCTGACACCGTTCGATAGAGGGTTTGAGACCGAAGTGAAGCCCAGATTCGGGTTCTCAGTGCGTATTCTGGAGCCGAGGATTTGAACCCAATGAAATAGAAAGGAAGATCTTGAACTTTGCGCTCCATTCGGTTCTGACCAGTCACTTCCGAATCAGAGTCGTGAGGTGGCTCATCTTCGCCAGCAAGAGCCTTTGTGTCCCTGACGAAACAAGACCATTCGTGTGGATGTAGCTGTTTCAAATATTCAAGCATTGTCAGACGTGAATATTGATCCTCCTCGCGAATGATTTCTCGTAGTGAAAACAAGATCTTTTCGGAATAATGCGGGATCATGACGGTAAAGGTAGGCATGCTATCGACGGGCATAGGTTCAGGGATAGGCGTAGAGAGAGATTGGGCAAAGAACGAAATACGACGTTCAGCTTCGCCGTTCTTGGGAAAGTATTGGCTGTCAAACCAATGGTCGCCTTGGGCAACGAAAAACGTGGGAGCTCGCAATGTCCTCTTCCCCATCTCCTCTGATGGCACTTGGTGATAGAGGAGCTTTTGCACATGCTCGATCGATAAAAGATGCTCACGATACATGGAGATAATGATCGCATTCCACACCTGGGACACAAGGACTTTTGGCTTATATTTGATCTCCATCTCTCCTGTGGCGAGAACTTTGGAATAGATTCGCTTGGGTAGCCGATAAAAGATGTTTCGCCACGGAGTCCAGATTGATGATCCAATGTAAAATGACCTCAGTATCGAACAGACGGTGTTGACTAGGACGTACCAGAGGTATGTGTCGAGGAAGAAAAAGATCAGGTCCGTCATCATCATGAGAACGAGGAGTATTGTCGGCTGTTGTCTGCATAGAATTGAACCGAAAAGGTTGTCTCCCTGGCAGCTGTCGACGTTCATGATGGACAGATACCGTACAGGATCTCGAAAGGAGAGTGCGAGAAAGACATAGGACTCTCCAAACTTGGCACCAAAAACAAGTGTCCAGAACAGGTATGAAAACACTCTGTTGTTCCCGTGCAGTGATGGGTATTTCGCTGTGAATACTTCACTTGCTGTGGCACGACGGGACTTCTTCTTGAAGAAGTTGCCAAGTAGGTTTCCAGAGGGCATGATTGCGAGAAAGGCAAAGAGTTGAGTGGCGAGACCAACATGTCCCATGGCAAGATAATCATCAAGCTTCTTCGGGCCGGGAAAGAAAAAGATCTTGACACCAGGTGCGACATTAAGGACAAGAGCAACCAGCAGGATGACCATCTTCAGCGCGATAGGTTCTACTCCAGGCCATCGCCGTGGGACATATATCCACTCGGCGATTGTGGCAAGAAGTTGCAGGAAGGGTGCAATGGCACCGCCAAACCCAACAGCAGAGAGCTTTTTGGCATTGGTGGGTGATTGGTTGACCTGCTGCTCGTAGCTTGAGCCAACGATCAGGGTCGGAACGTTGAAAGCAGTGTAAAACCAAAAGATGGTCAAATGAATGATCCATATGCGGTTGAAATTAACAAGAAGGTGTAGCAGTGACCGGGACTCTCTGTATGTTTTGAAGAATGACTTGCCCCAGTTGATATCCTTGAATCGAGCCAGGCGTTGCGAAGCTGGAATATCGAAGAGCTTGGTCTTGTCGTTGAGAACAATACGACGCATCCCCTGAGGATACCAAAATAGTTGGTTGCAATCATCATATCCCACGACTTTGTCATGATCTCGTTCACGGCGGACGTAGACTCCATCGCGGATTTCGTATCCTTGATCTCGAAGGAAGTGATAGATGGGAGTAATGACGTGATCGAGAAAGGATAGCTCTTCGGCGTGAGTGTCATCCCTTGACTGTGCGGCAAGGAAATCCTCGGCACATTTGAAGATGAAACACAGGCATTCCGGCATGAACCGAACCTGATTTGCTTCTCCCCAACACAAAAGATAGAGAGCAAGCTGACGGACGCGTTCCTGAGGTGGCATTTTCTGCATTCGTCTTTGCCAACGCTCTTCGGCGAGCTGGAACTCATCTCCTCCTCCTGCTGCATCCGCTGAGTTTGACCCTCCTGCACCGTCGGTTTGTCCATCAGCGTGTGTGGCGTTGCTAGGGCTTCCGTCTTGGGCGTCGAGGTCGAAATAGGCGGCAAAATACCATGTTCGATAGTTGGCGTTGCGACCACCAATGTAGTCTGCATGCAGGGAAACAAGTGCCTTTTCCGCCGGCATCCGTGAGGCTCTGGAATCGAGCAATGTCATAAGGTGATCGAACATGTTCCGCATGCTCTCCCGTTGGAAGCCAAGCGTGCCGGTCAATTGAAGAAAGATTTCTTCGATTTCCTCGGTAGTCAGTGGCCGTCGAGCATCAGAAGCCCAAGCAGGATACGGGTCTGGAGATGGGTTCACCACAGACGGGTACTCGATATCTTCTTGATCGTATGCGGCCGAGTCATCAACGCCAAAGAAGACTTCGGATGATGTTGCTGAATATTGGCCGGCGTCGTCTCTTAATCCGTAGCCATCGTTCCACCCGTTGGTATCATCACCGGCATGATACTGGGCTTGCCCGTCTTGCCAGTAGTAAGAGCCCGAATTATACTCGCCATAACGAGCAGACGCATCGCGGTACGAATGATTCTCGTCGGTGTCAAACCCGTGGCTACATGCTCATATCAGCTCTACCGTTACTCTCAAGGCAAAATCGCACTTACTGGGAATCATAACCGGATGTGGAATCGTGAGGATAATATTCCTCTTGCACATAAGAGGCGTCTTGGTCGAAATAGGCAGAACCTTCTTGTCGAGCGTGATAGTCGGTGTATTGCTGCTCATACGGATTCCCGTATGGATCCGAAGGCCCAGGCATGGTAAAGATGAAGATCAATTGTGATTTGTGTGTGTGGGAACTGGACGCATGTGTTGAACCGCGGTAGAGGAGGATTGATTAGTATAGAAGGATTCCTGTAAAGACACATGTTACTTTTAGTCCATCTTGATTTAACAGGTCAAAAAAATAAGCTTCTTTTTGACTTCCCTACTCGTCAGCATCATTTAGCTGGAGTGTTTTAGGGTGGGAGGGGCGCGAGACCGAGACCGAGACCGAGTATGATCCTATTGTTCATCCAACAGCTCAGAGAAAGAATTCCAAGAATAATCAGTCCGGAACTCCCGGGACCTTATCTGTTCTTTGCACGCTATTGGCACAAAGAGTGCTGAAAGCCGCGCAAGCAGACTGTCCGGGCCACATGTATTGCGCGTCTCTTCAGTCTAATATGCGTTTACGGTACGAGTTTTACGGGCTGGTTAATCTTCAAGGTTATGATGCCTAATTATAGCCATTCTTTTTGTGAAATCAAGAGCTAAGTATTAAGCTAGATCAAAATGAGCCAGATCAATGCCTTGAAAGAGATTATCCGGTCCATGTAGCCACAATTCCATACCCTCCTCACAAATCTGGTGGAACGGTTCTGCAAAGCTGTTGATCGGATCTGCCGTCTCATGTTGGTTCTTTACCTCGTGTGCTCCGGCAACCTCGGCTATCGACCTTTCATGGCCAGTGAACTCGCTCAGCATCATTAGGTCGGTGCGATCCTCCTTCGATGATGCCCTCAATGTGTCATCACTAGATCCGTCTAATGACCTGTCGTCTCTTGCAATAGCGTCACACGAAATGTGTACCGTTCCGATGTTTGGAATGTTGAGTTGCAACCTATGCCCATCCCTTGAGTGTCCGATGTTGGTGTCTCTCTGGGCTTCCCCTGTAGACACATGCTTGCTGAATGCTTGGCTCTCGACCTCTAATAAATTTCGAATTACGTCGGCGCTTCTCTTGGAGAGAATATCCTGAGAGGTTTTATTGAAGTCGTCCATATACTCCATCGCCTGCTCGATGAGAGCTCGGTCGCTGGGCCGCTGGTGAGCGAGGCTCTCTCCTTCATTGTTCTGGTGACTGTCGATATGCGCTAGCAGAAGGGTCATCGATGCTAGGAGAGCAAAAAAGTCAATGGCCCGGCAGTAAAAGGCCACGCTTCGAATGCTGCGAAAGCTAATGAACCGCACCATCACCTCGCGGCTGGAGTTCACGCAGGTGGTCATGCTATCCCTCTGCTTGGAGCTGGCGTTTGGACGAAGCATGTATGGCAGGTGAAGCTGGATAATCAGGAAGTGGTGAAATAGCTGGTTCGTCAGCCTCATCGTCTCTGCAAAGCCCTGAACATCGTCCGAGATTCCAGCCAAGTTCGGCATCAACCACCATCGCGGTGGCATTGACTGCGCTGCTCGTTGTATTTTTAGGTCAATGTTTCTTGTCTCTTGATCATAGTTTGTCTCCATGTCGTTCCGTTCCAGCAGTTTTGATGCAATGACGCAATGCATGCGCTCTAGGCGGCCAACAGGATGTTCTTCAAGGAGCAATGCTGTCTCATCGCCCATTGTGCAGTCTGTGCTACCCTGCGGAAGTCCAAGGAGCAAACAGAGGAGCCTTTCCGTGTAAAGAATCCGGAACCAAAAGAATCTAGTGTCAAGCTTGTTATTAGGATCGAGGGCTTTTGCCGAATGTTGACGTCGATGAATACCCATCAGCTGTGCGTCAGCTACCAGTCTGCGAAAGACAAGCCAAGAGCGCTGCAGATGACCACCGTTGGCGAGAAGTACAGCTTCAAGCATGAGGCATTCAAGCTCTTCGACAAAGACGGCAGGGCATGTCCTGATCTCAGTACATGCAGCTGCTTTGATCAGTTGTTGAACAAGTGTTGCTGGCGGTGCTGACAGTTGGCACGATACTCTTTGAGACTTCAGTTGAAGACTCTGAATATTAGTTGCCAATGTCAACATCTTCTTGGCATTGAGGATTGGGTGTACTTCTGGGGAGTAGGGGTCTGGGACTTCCACGCGGAGGTCGCAGAGCTGGAGCTGGCTGTAAGGCAAGATCATGATGTTCATAAAGTATCCAGATGTGCGATTCATGGACTTGCTGACGCCAGCAACGTCTCTGGGTGTCGGAAGAGATCCGGAAGCGGTGACTTTGACTGGTTGCTCAGTGTCTTTGATGAGTTTGGTAGTCGGAGCATCGAGACTTGAATGTGGTGACTGCGTACTGATACTTTTCTGCAAGGACTATTCTCTGTAAGTTGGTTTCCTTTGATAAGATACTAGATATTAGATATTGACGTACCTGGGCCGTAATGTGTGCGGCGGCATGCTGAACTCCACCGGGTGTCCCAAGTTCCCCATCAAACCTTTCAACCCCGGCCTCAGCTTCACCCTCTGCCTTCCAATCATCGACCACATCAGGACTAGGCTCAGACATGGCCTCTTCTCTCACTATCTGTACCACCATCTTTCCTATCCTTGCAAAGTGTTCCCGCCTCCGTTCGCTGGACTGGCGGGCCTGGGATGTCTCCTCGGGATACTCCTGGCTCACACAAGTCGAGCCCCGGCGGCTGCAGCCAATGCACACTGTGTCAGATGCATTCTCAAACGTACAGCGGGCTTTACGCCGCTTGCACTCCCAGCAACTGCGGGTGCCTTTTCGGATGTTCCGACGCTTGGGTGGTGGTGCATATGTCGAAGGGGGGGTGTGGCTCTTGCCCGCCGTAGCAGGCATGACGGCAGTGACTGAAAAGGGACTTTCAAGGGTAGAAGGCCAAGACTGTCTCCGATGGTTTCCGATCGCGGCGGATGAGGTTGTGTCTGAAGGAAAGGGGGTGGGAAGAGTTGGCGATGGTCATGTTGAATCTTCCGCCGCCGTCGGCGGAGATTTGAAAAGTGGGCCGATAATTAATCCGCCATGTCCGGCGGTGGTCAAGACTTGTGTAAAATAAAAGCTACAGTCTAGCCTACTCTAATGTATCTTGTGCCCTTTACCAGTACGTCATACAGTCTGAGCAGTGATAACAAAAATGCGTGAGATTGTGAGTTTCTCAACCTTCTAAGCCTTAGGTTATTGTGCTGACAACTCAAGATTCATCTCCAGACAGGCCAATGCGTGGGTTCCATAAACACAGCAGCTACACTACCACTTGCTAACCTTTTTTAGGGCAACCAAGTCGGATATGCCTTTTGGTATTGCTCTTCCAACTTATTCAAGCTGTATGGCCAAGCTAACTCGATACAGGCAGACCCTCCATAGCGAACACGGTCTTGACAGCGACGGCGTGTAAGTGAACCCGAAAGAGGGCTCTCCTATGTTGCTGACTCTGGAAGGTTTCGTGGAACGACTGACGTCCAGTCCGAACGTTTGCCAGTCTACTTTAGCGAGGTAAATCATCTCATCACGGCCCGTTCTCCCCTAACACCTCTTCTCCCATAGGCAGCCGGTCGTAAATATGTCCCCCGCGCAGTCCTCGTCGACTTAGAACCCGGTACCATGGACGCGATCCGTGCCGGCCCCAACGGCAAGCTCTTCCGTCCTGATAACTTCATCTTTGGCCAGTCTGGTGCCGGAAACAATTGGGCTAAGGGTCACTATACTGAAGGAGCCGAACTCATTGACCAAGTCCTTGAGGTTGTCCGCCGTGAGACTGAAGCTTGCGACTGTCTGCAGGGATTTCAGATCACGCACTCCCTCGGCGGGGGGACGGGGGCCGGGATGGGCGCTCTCTTGATATCCAAAGTGCGCGAAGAATTCCCAGATAGGATGATGGCAACCTTTTCTATCTTGCCCTCGCCGCGGGTCTCCGAGGTGGTTGTGGAACCGTATAACGCTACCTTGTCTCTTCATCAGCTCGTTGAGCACTCGGATGAGACATTTTGCATTGATAACGAGGCTCTGTACGACATCTGTAAGAGGACACTTAAGCTCAGTGATCCGAGCTATGGGGACCTGAACCACTTGATCTCAGCCGTCATGTCGGGCCTCACGACCTGCCTTCGGTTCCCAGGCCAGTTGAACTCGGATTTGCGGAAGTTGGCCGTGAACATGGTCCCTTTTCCTCGCCTTCACTTCTTCACAGTGGGATTTGCTCCCCTCACGAGTCTTAGCAGCCGGTCATTCAGGGCCATCACTATCCCAGAGCTCACGCAACAGCTCTTTGATCCGAAAAACGCCATGTCTGCGTCGGACTATCGGAACGGTCGCTTCCTAACTTGCTCGGCTATCTTGTAAGTAAATGCGTCTTGAAGAACGGATTTTCATGCTAATAGAGTCATAAGCCGAGGAAAGGTTGGCATGAAGGAAGTTGAAGATCAAGTCGGACAGATCCAAAACAGAAATTCGTCATATTTCGTTGAGTGGATTCCGAATAACATCCAAACGGCCCTTTGCTCTGTTCCGCCGTCCGGGTTAAACCTCTCTTCGACCTTTGTCGGGAACTCGACGGCGATTCAAGAGCTTTTCAAGCGCATCGGGAGCCAGTTTGCGCTCATGTTCAGGAGAAAGGCGTTCCTTCATTGGTATACAGGGGAGGGGATGGACGAGATGGAATTCACAGAGGCTGAATCTAATATGAATGACCTGATTTCAGAATATCAGCAGTATCAGGAAGCCGAGGTTGGGGATGAAGAGTATGATGAAGAAGAGGTCATCTTTGAGGAATGATGGTGGGAGCAGGATTAACCATACGTTGAACCGACGTCTTACATTCGCACTAGCAGATATTCACTACCTTAGGCTCCTTGGCACTTTTAATGAGGATATATCCCGGATCCATGCTTGCCAATGTCGAGAAGATGGATGTATGTTGGAGCGAAAAAGTCACACTAGGAAACGTCGTTGTGTTGGAAACTTCACTAGCAACGCAGTAAAGTAGAAACGGGCTCAGCATGATCGCTACTCAGTAAACGAGCTAGCGATTGCTTCAACACCAGTTCCTTCAGTGATCTCATAGAGAAGCCGCTCGCGACGGATCTTGAACCAGTCACAAGTAGCCAAGATGATTGCTCTCGATGGAGATAGGAGCATGAGGAAGGTTCGTTTCATCAAGATAAGAGTAAAGAAGTCAAGGTTCCTTTCAGCAGAAATACCAATAGACCTTCTTCCACAACGGCCATGCCATACGAGCCTCCCGTTCTTGGTCGCTCATAAGGTGAACACGATAGTATCTCCGCCCTGTCGTTATGTCTATCTCATCCAGAGACACAAAGCCCGTACGGTACCAGATCTTGTGGCCGAGATAAAAAACTACAACGATCGGAATCGCCATGGCCTGAAGAAAGACATTCTGCACAACGTCTGCCGTGGTCGAGTTCTTATCAGCATCTATAGGGGAGAAAGCGATCCAAACTTGCGAAATCAGAATAAGAACATAACCGGCCAAGGCGAACCATGCACCGTTTGTGCCGGATCGTGCCCTGAACGGCAACTGTTCCAAAGTGTGTGAGGCATGTGCCCAAGCAGTACGGAAGCGAATATGCGTGAGACAAATGCTTCCCCATGTAAAGAGCGTTGCAAGGGAGCTAACAGATAGCAGCCAGTCAAAGACAACACCATGAGCCTTGACTTCAGCTAGGAAAGCCAATAGCCCGACGGCGCAAGAGAAAATGATGGCCACTAATGGGCGGCCCTGCTTGTCCACGTAGGCGAAGATGGCTGGGGCATGCGACTGATCGGCGAGAGCGGCCAGTGTTCGAGATGAACCAAAGACAGCTGAGTTCCCCACGCTAATCACGGCTATCAAGATAACTGCGTTCATAACGCTAGGCAAGACGGTGGTTCCGGCAGTCTCAATCGCCACCACGAATGGACTCGCAGATGCATCTGCGATACTGATTCCGCTGGTGATTCGAGGGTCATCATATGCCACGAGCAGACTGACGAGTAACAGCGAGACGATATAGAAGATGGTGATGCGCCAGAAAACCTGTTTGATAGCGCTCGGGATTGACTTTCGAGGGTTGACGGTTTCTGCTGCTGCTAATCCGATCAATTCGGTGCCGGTGAACGAGAAGCATGATGTGACAAGGACTGCACAGAAGCCTTTGAACCCGTTGTTGAAGAGTCCCGGGTCCATCCAATAGCGGCCGCCGATATAACCACTTGTTGGCTCTCCGCCAATGTTGATGACAATGGCGAGGAGACTAGATGTGGGTTAGTTGTTGATACTCTCCGACATGTGTCTCGGTTTCGCAAGACAAGAACGACTTACATGAAACCAACTATGGCAGTGATTTTGATGATTGAAAAGATGAATTCCGCCTCGCCATAGGCCTTGACTCCAAAGAGATTGATCACGATGATGGCGACGAGGAATATTCCGACGAAAATGGATTGGCTAAGGTGCTCGTTCCAGTAGCCAATGGTAAAAGCGCCAGCGATGATCTCGAGAGGGAGTGTGAAGAGCCATTGAAGGCAGTAGCTGGTTCAGTTAGTACTCAATGATCGAAGCTGTTGCGTTGAAGAAGTTTTCCTCCAACACTCGAAGGTGCGGACTCACTTCCATCCCATGGCAAATCCCCAGGAAGGATCCAAGAATCTTGTTGAAAAGGCAGAGAATGAGCCCGCAATGGGAAAGATGACACTCAGTTCGGCCAAAGATTGCATTGTGCAGTACTGCAACATTCCGATGACGATGTAGGACAGAAGAACGCTGCCAGGGCCACCCGCGTGAATAGCGCTGCCAGAAGTGACGAAGAGACCGGTTCCTTTTAACAAGCATGTTAACAACATCCTGATCAACGGGGCGGTAGTTAATCGGGAAACGCAAGTCGTTCCCAAAGGAAAAGTGTCTCACCAATGGTGCCTCCAAACGCAATCATCTGCAAATGTCGCCCCTTCAACTCCCTCGCCAACGCTGATGTCGCCGTCCTTGCATTTGCAGCTCGGATATCGTAGTGTCGGTCTCCCGGAATCGTTGGTTTCTGCTCAGATCGATATTCCTGATCCCACTGCCTCTTCATCTTTCGGCGGTCGGCGCGTCGGAACCCATCGTACCATTCGCCCTGCTCCTTGGGCTCGTCCGACTTTGGCGCAGAAATGGCCCACGTCATATTATTCTCGTTGGCCCGTGCCGGCGGTGACGCCATGTTCTTCATCTCGATAATCTCGACATCGCGTGTGAGGGCCACCTCGACCGTGATGTCGGCGGTCTTTGGCGATTTGTCATGTGACATCTGGAACCAAAGACTCTTCGCCCGTGGCTTGAATAAACAAAAGAAGGAATGGTAAACAGTGTTTTGAAAGAGTGGCTGCCAAGACGCCAAAGCCTTAGACTCGAAGAGCTTGAAAAACCGTTAGTCGAAGAGTTTTGGTACCATGAGCCGCATTCATTGTCAAGGGAGAAACGATCGTCGGTCCTTTTGTCTGACAGCGGGAATTCCCTAGAGATAAAATGAGAATGAAGGGGGGCGGGACAGCCGCGGCTCTTTTCTAGCGTGTCACAGGCTCTGCTGATAGGGGCATCAGCCAGTTCGGGCCATTCACCCGTGAACTAGTGGTCAGTACGCGAGACCCCCTGCGTCAAAACACCCCTCGATCACGTCTTTACTAGTCCATTTCTGGTCGTAGGACGGACCTCTCGGCGCTCACCTGCGTGATTATCTGATCCACTCAACCCAAGTCAATCGGCAAGCCAAGATTTTGACAACCTTGGTGCTACGCTATTCGCCCACCAAGGTTCCAGAGCGCAAGGATTGAGTATTGAGTTTCCATTATTGGCTCCCGAATGGCCACTTTAGGAAGGTCGATGGATGCTGACGACACCCATCCTGACGCTGTCGCGTGGCAAAGAGGGGGGGGATCAGGGGCCGTTGGAGCCGAGACCTGGGGTTATTACGGATGCATGTTACACATTCGTTGATAACGTGAATAAGTTTCTGACTGTTATTGCCGCGGGTGTGTGACTGGCTCACCAATCACTATTTGGCTCCATTTAGGAGCATGAGACGTGCAGGGTAGCCATGTGAAAATTGTAGTTGCAATCAAGATACGCTCTCAACCCCCTCTGCCAATGGCAACTTCTAGGTTTTGCATAAGCCCAGTCGTATAAAAGAGGATCTGGCAGCATGGTAAGTATTAATCGGAGGGGTAGGCGATATTAATAAATGGTGGCTGCCGCTGTTAGTGCGTTGCCCATGCCTTGAAATGCTGTGTTGGTTGGGGTCTAGACGTTGAGGCATGGTGATTGAAGAAAGGAATGGAATTCAACTAATAAAGATTAAACTAAAACGACGATGGACGATTCAACGTGTTGGTTACGTTAATAGGTAGATGTAGCAGCTCTTAGTGTTATTGGGAAGCTGGGGAGCCTAAAACGCAGCTCTTAGTGTTATTGGGAAGCTGGGGAGCCTAAAACGTAATTTCCTACCTACGTTCCTGAATTGATCATAGATCGCCGAGGTTTGAGTTTGATGTCTGCTTTACACCCCTCTCCTTGACTAGAAACGTATTTCGGGTATTTGAAATTACCGATAGCCCTAGGATTCGACCGTTAACAATGTGTTTCCTCTGTTAGTATTGATCTTGTGCCATTGATGTGAGAAGCATGCTGTTATTTATGACTCTAGAAGTAACTAGTTCTTGACGAAACAAGAACTATAGCACATGGATGCCTCCTCTTTGAGCCTCCGCTCGTCATCAACCCCAGCATTGTCACCAGCAGGTCATGAATTATGCACAACCTGCAATGGACATTCACCAGAAAATGGCTGGGTGATCGTTCACCCTCCGACTTGCCCTTTGTTTGGCATATAGGAGAAAATGAGATACCGAACCGAGCTCTGATCACGTTTAGAAAGTTTGGTGAGTTTCAAGAATTGGGTTCGCTCATCGTGTTCCCATGAGCACTTATGTGTAATGGTGTAGTAAGACTTGGTCGACGGAGTTTGCCCTGCAATTCGGACGTCTCCTCTCTGTTAATGAATACTTGTGTAGTTCAGATAATAGCACACTCTCGAGTTCGGCGGTGAGACAAACTCCCACAAGGGCCTAGGGTATGCCTCTTTTTAGGTCATGTCTAAAAGATGTCCTTTATTGTTGTGAATAATTGCCTCCTTGAGAGAGGCCATTGATGGCGATAAAAGAAGAAAGCTAAGATCGGGAGTTGCCCTCAGCTTGGCTCGAATCTGTACCAAATAAGCCTCGTTGTTTGGCGATCCCTTCACCGTTTAGCTGGGCCAAGAATGCTGCGGTTTAATGAGTGACCCTTCTCAGGTCTTCAAGATCTTTGACAAACAGTCAAACATCACATCTGACGAGATGCCGCCGCTTGCATAGGTCAAAAGCATGATTTTTCCGGATGTTGCCCATGGTATTCTCAGCATAGGTGCACTCCTCATTGTCGAGGATAGGGTTCCTAGTACGCACAAGGCTCTATGTGTTGAAATATAGGACCCAACAAGGCTCTGATGTGCTAACCCTTTTGCTTTTAACACTATGCACTATGCTAGTTAGGTATTTACTCCCCTGCACTCCGTGGCCATGCCTGTAACTTTAAAGCCAAACTTTCAGCCATTTCGCCAATAACGCGAGTAATGTCTTCTTTACTGTCCGCCCTGAATGGACCGTGGCCCCCATATGGAGAATGAATCCTTTCCAGATGCAATTCTTCAGCGTTCGTCTCGTCTCGCAAAACACTCAGCACGTTACCCCACGCTTCAAAGTTTGGATCAGCGCCGTCCAAACACCATCTCACCCTGAGATTGGACGCTTGAAGCATACAATAGGTCATTTTGACGCACCGAAGCGTTTCTCGGTGACGGCGGAAGAAGTCGATTATGTCTGCATCTCTACACTCCATACAATGTAGCTCCAATGTCGTGAGTTTCGGGGCGCGAATGTATGAAAGGCTTGCAAATCGGAGCGTGTGCCTCATATAGACCTTTAGATGTGTAAGGCCGGGACAAGCAGCTATGAGCTTCACACTATCCTTCCATGCCTTGCCCCCATCGTGTGCCCAGCACGTGCAATCGGACGACACAAGTAAGAAATCGAGCCGGTTGACATTGGACAGCACCGATGAGTGATATTCAGTGATACCGTGGCAGGGCCTATCTGGGTCGCCTTGGGAGAAGATGTTCAGACGTCGGACCGGAACGTGGCAATCCTTGGCTAGCCCCATAACGACGTTGAGGATAAGGTCGAGCACCCCCGGGCCGCTCTCCTGGCTTGTCTGCGCGACATTTTGAGAATCAATAAAGTTCTCAAGCTCTAGTCCGTTGTCTCGCCAACGTGCTCTTGATGGAAAGCAGATTTCGAGGCGTCGTGTGACGGCCTTGAAGCCCCAGGGCAGACGAGTGTGCAGATCAACCGTGTCGATGCTAGTGCAGTTTGTGAAGCCTTTCAAGGTATCAGCCAGTGGTGCGATATCTGTGTCGCCTTTTAAGAGTTTCTGCTGAGCTGAGTGGTAGGCTTGATAGGCTATAACGGCTGGTGTACGGTACCAACTGTCTCCGTCTTGCTCGGGTTCCAGGAGTGGTTGGAGCTCATGAGGGGGCACGAAGTACAAGGTTGAGATTTCCAGTGTACGGACGGCTTTGCTGAGCATGGGATGTTGTGATATTTGGTGCAAGGTTTCTAGGCTTTCTGGGAGGAACATGACGCAGCGAGACTCGAAGAATCGTTGCGTAAAGAGAGAAAAGGTTCTTTCGTTGAGCTCACGGCATGTTTGACGCACACGCAGGAGATCGCATGGATCAATCCAGCTACAGATCTGCTCAGTGAGTTCGGTTGGAAGTTGGAGGAAACTGATTACTGCCATTATCGTTGTTTGTGGTAAAGACAAGCCCAGTGCGTTGGTTTTCGCAGAGGTGCCTCCACGTAGATAAACACCACTTTACAGAGTACAAGCGGGTCGTCTGACTGTGTTGAAAACTATGACTCATCTCCAAGGCTCATGTCAGTTGGGTGGTGGCTAGGCTATGCAGATGGCGGGAGATAAAACCCCAAGGGGAATTAGGGACAGGGGTCTGATTCATGGTGGCTTACTGGCGACGCGTTGTGCTGCCGGCTTGGCAAACACAGACGCGTTCAGTGCAGCCAGTCACAACCTTGCAAAACCGGGCATTTTTATGGGCAAATCGAACTAGAAAAACAGAGCACCGTTAGGGAATTACGCGAGATCCGCATTAAGCATCTGCGACAGCTTTTTCAGCTCCGGCTAGAAACTTGGGTGAAAAGCGTGTGTTGCTCCAAGTTCCCTGCACCTAAAAGGACTAGGAGCAGGCTAATAATATCTGACTGCAGGACCTTCTAGATTCACAGACCCATGCAGAACTTCTGACACGAGCATGATGGATTCGGTGCTCAGGGCCGACCAATTGAAAAGCAACACTTTTAACTTCAAATTCCTGTGCTTTGTGCGCTGCGAACTGAATCAGATACTTTTATAAGGGCCCAGCTCATTTTTCCACATCCAAATTTCTCTCAGCAGGAATGGAAAGGGGGCCATAAGGTTGTGATATTTCACGCTGTAAAGCTTGATTTTTATATTGGAAAGATTACCATGTTTTTGGTTGTCGTGAGTAACAGCTTCATTCAGAGGCTCCATTTTTGAGACGAGAAGAAGAACTATGAGGGCTCACAGTTCACCGAAGTAAGAGCTCCCTCAGTAGTCACCATAAATCGAAGTGGGTCTCATACGCTTTAACTCTTTGACGGCTGACATCTTCCTATCTGTTTTACAGTTTTGCTTTTTCTTTCATCTTAATTCTAAGCTGAGATAGTTGGCCTAGCTCCTGTCTATAGTATGGTGAATCCATATCTGCGAGAGCCGCCCTTTTTACTCTAACATCGCAGAGAACACCTACCAACCATGCTCTCCATTTCCCTACAAAGGTAGTCAGTCAAGATTTTGCGTATTTCAAGAGCTGTACCCTCCCAGAGAGGCCAGAGGGTTCGACTCCATGCAGAGCTAGCATCATGATCAAAGGACTGATGCTAGGCAACCTCATTACGGCGATAGTAGTCATCAGGGTTCCGACCAGAGCCTGAAAGTTGTACGCAAGCCAAGTAGCTGTTTGATTAGGGCCCGATAATTAGCTAGGCAGGGATTCATTTCTTATGGATGATGTCAAGCGCAAACACGATATTCCGCCGTTAAGTTTATTAGTGGTAATATACTTCTAGTAATAAGGTATTCCTCTAGGGGAGAGATACAACTTATTATATACTATAATTTTACCACATATCTATACGTTATATATACTACTTTGTTAGGTATAGACTTACTTTAATAATATTCTTTATAAATTTAATATTATTAATAGCTTAAGCTAACTTACTCCTAAGGGTGTTTTCACCAGCATAGACTACCTAGTGACATGCTGTAACTTAACTCACTGCTCTGAGAAAAACTTAGCCCTTATCGGCGTCTTTGTTTAATCAAAGCGAAATCCGTTAGAGAAGGAATTGTTGCAAGAGCACTACTCTTGCATGAGAGGCTAGAGGGGCAGCTCCATCAAGTCTCAGCCGAGCTGACCCACCTTACGGAGTCCGAAAACCAATCAAAAAGTACCCAGGTATTTTCCTCTAACAGTGGGTTCTGTGGCCTTTTGTCTCGTGATCAACCAGGACATCCATTCTTTGCTGCTCAGCATCGTGTCTTTGTGGTGAAAACCAAAAGCTCAACAACAGCAAATTAAATGCTGGAAACCCGGCAATTGCTTTGTGATTGAAGCTTGGGTATGGAGTCCAGCTGTGTTGTAGATGTATTGTTTCTGTTGGGTTGCTCAGAAGCCCGCGCCCATCGGGTCCTTGAGCCCTTGACCAAGCTGGAAACCCAGTAATGGAAATCAATGTTGACTATGATTAACGCTCTTGGATCAATGACTTGCTGCTGTGGACTGTGATGTATTCAACTGAGATCGTTTCGCTCGCCGTCTCACAACCAATCGTGAACAATGAGTGTCAAGGCAAGAATATCAAGCCCCAACTTGGAACGTAACAAGTGCCGTGAAAGACGGAAACTGACCCCATGCATGTCAATTCTGGTCCCCAGTGTAGTCCTCCTAGTGACATGAGAGATCTTAGGCTATTGCAATTCATCGGCCACCATTTATAAACCGAATGAATGTCTCTCAGTAACGGAAACCCAACCTAATTACCATCGCGGCATCTATAGGGTAGTCTTTGTCCCCATCAGCACGTGACTATTTACCCAAAGCATCTCGCACTGACGCGACGCGACGCGACGCGACCAATTCGAACACGGCAGCATTAGTTGGGTACGGTGACTTCCAATCGGGCCTCAATGCTGCGATGCTTTTGGCGCGCTTGTCAAAGCGATTACTGTATTCCCTTCATGATCTAGTCCTCGAAGAAATTTCGCCTGGGGGCCATGACATGCGAAGAAGATCACAGCGCGTCGTGCCGCGTTTCATACGCCATACACCAGACATTACGGGACGCGTCGACTTTGACAATTCATATCGATAGTACAAACACGCTAGATCGTGGTGCAATTCTCGTAGCGACTCGGGAAACCACCTCAATTCTATGCTCAGTCGGCTACAAAATCTACAAGGTGGAAGAGTGACTCAAATCAGACGAGTGTAGGTTCGGGGTCCGAAAGGAAAAACCAACACCGGGAACATCGATAGGTTGGGCCCTAATTACCCGGTCGTGATGCTATTTGTAGGCTATTTGCCGACGGCGGCATGAGCAAACTGACGTGAGAATAGTTAATGTCTTAGGTATCCGTGGTGGTTTAGCAATAGAGCGCGTACCATATGGGAGTCTTCGTGCAACCAAGTTGATCACCCAGAATAACCTGGAAGACCGCTTTTACTGAGTTGCTCATAAATATCACCGAAATGGTGTGTCCCGCGCAGGTCGTGATGACAATCTCTGGCTCAAAGAGCCCCCACTTCGCTTTTCCGGCTCCATGCCGGGCCGCCCGTTCGTGTTGGGCACGCGCTTTGGTGTCTGGTGGGATATGAGTCGTCGAGGGAGGCTTAGGATGAACCTCAATTTGGTTCTCAGAGGACACTAGCGAACAAACATGAACAGATCAATGAATCTGCCCGCCGAGTCACCGAGTTCACTCATCAAGATCCGAACAGAACTTGAGACCATACGTGTCATTGTTTCACTACTTCTTGGTCGTCTATCTCTGACTGCTTTGGGCCACGCGAATCGTTTCAGTGGGATGTTTCGGTTCTGCCTAAGTGGACATCTTGCCAGGCAGATCGCCCGACTGTCTTTCTCTTGATGTCCTCGCCATCCATGTTCTGAATTCAAGCCTGTTTGCAATCAAGTTTGACAAAGGATGGTCCGCCTAATCGCAACTATGCAGCCCGCCACCTGGGGAAATACTGTGATGGAACTCAATTTAGTGGCAACTTGCGTGGGGGCCTGCCCAAACGATGTTCTTTGTCATGAAGTAATAGACATTAAGCAGCAAGAGGCAGCTGACAGTAAGAGTGAGCTGCACAACAAGTGTGACGAGCCAAAGCATGGCTCTGGCATGAGTAGGATCGATTTCGAATGGCCTTCTCCCTATTTTTACAACCTTGATGCTCAGGGCCTAAAGCATGACCATCTGAACCTAGAGAGCGATTGACAACCCCACTGGGGACCTGAATAGAACCGAGTTGATAAGCCGCGAGTTCTTTACTTGGATGCCTGAAAGTGATGAAGAGCTCTGGGTTGTTCCTAAGCTACGGTATCTTCGAGTAAGACTAAGTGACTTGTCCAGGGCAGGGTTCGACTTGGCAATCCTAGTTCTTGCTTCGATTGACAGAAACAGATTGACAGAAACCACATACTGAAAGTGACCCAAAGCTTGATCCGAGATGCCACAAACGAATCTTCATAGCCAAAGGGCCACTGCCTGGTTGAGAGGTTCTCATGAGGAGCGAGTCGCTTAACCTGTCCTTGGAATACCTGGTGAAGACGAAGACAGTTGATTCTCAAACTAGCCCTACGCCATTAGTGCGAAATATGGAGAATGACAAATTTTGGGCCCTATAGCAGTCTGTTGATTTGAGAGCCTAGACAGTTATAACTAGATGCAATGGATTATAACCAGTTACGAAGTGCTATCACTGGTCACGAAGGGTTATAACTAGTAACAAGTGATTAATTCTAGTCTTAACTAGGGGTATGCTCCTCTCGAGGATAGGCCGAGGGTTATATAAACAAAGTCAATTGCAAGATACTATAACTAGTAGACAAATGGGCTAGCTCTTATAATTTTAATTAGCCAGTGAAGGACAGATGTGAGCCTGTCATAGTGGCTATGAATGTAGACAAGCATCTGAATCATTAATCACACATGTCGAAAATAAAGATGGAATAAATGGCTGTTGATTATAAAAGTCCAAGTACCGCTAACTACGTGAGATTTGTCCATAATGTACTGAGACTCAACCTGTAGAATAGCTATCAACAGAGCCACCAAGTTGCCCGCCCCCTTATCCTCGAGTCCCTCTCCCCCATCCTCCCACACCTCGCCCAGATCTTTCCTTACTCATTCTCCTCCCTTCCAAATATCCCTTCTGTTCTGTGACCAGAGTCCTTGAAGGTACTTCAGTTGCCAACATACTTGACGGTGACAGAGGTACCGCTAATAGATCCCTGTGCAAGAACGGTTTGGCCCTGGTCGGGGGAAATGTCGATAATGTCAGCACCTTGTGGGCCAGTCGACCCGCTAGAGCCAGACACGGTAGCACCGGTGAAGGTAACAGTGCCAAAGTCGGCGAGAGTGACCTGGCTGCCATTCTCCTGGAAGGCCTCGACAATCCACTCGGCATTGGTCTCACAGAGCGTGGAAGGGGTGCTGCTGAACGAGTGCGTGACCTTTTGGTTTGTCGTCAAGTTTTCGAGCGTGGCGACGCCCTTGGTCTTGGAAGAGGCATCAACCGTCATCCTGATCTTGTCGCCTACGCTGACGCGGAAGTTGCTGAAGGAGTAGGCGTAGTCAGGAATCCACTCATACCACGCATCAAAGGTGCCATCGGCATAGAAGGAGATTCCAGTCTGCAGAATCGCTGTCTGGCAAGTATCACCGTCGATACCAACCCAAGCAGAAGCAGCTGCGCCGTCGGCACCGCTGACCTCTGGGACAGTGATGGTGCCCTGAACGTGGTTGTAACCTGTGCCGATCTTGACAGCACCGGCCCAGTTACCAGAGTAGTCGTCATTCGAGGCCTTGGAAGAGTCGAGAGACCAGAGTCTCTGGTTAGGAGACGAGCTGTATCTGGCTCTACGGGCAGAAGAGCGAGGAACAAGGGGAGAAGTGTCGCGTTGAACGAGCTTGGTGCCAGGAGCAGCGGCAACAATGCTGGCGGCAGCGAGGAAGAGGCTGAACTTCATCTTGAGAAAAGTTGAGTTTAAGGGATAAGTAGGGTAGTTGAAAGGTGGGTGTTGAGTTGAGGAAGGCAAGAGGATGTCTGTTGCTGTCGATGCTGTCGATGCTGAGCTGGATCTATTTTTCTTGGCAAACATGTCATCTATATACTCGTCCCTATGCCCTCCTTTTCGGCAATACGGCATCATGTCTTTGAAATTGCTCAAGTATTCTATCAACTACCATCCCCTCATTGTGTGATGCTCGAGTGCCGTTCTTCCGGTGACTGGTCTCTTTACCACCGCGGAAAGGCAGGTGAGGTTGTTCAAACGCACCATGTTGGCATTGTGTCTATACAGGGTGAAAGCTCCTCCCTATTTAGGAAGCATCAGAAGTTCTCTACTCGCGTCGGTTGTATTACCATTTCCCTCTCTAAAGAGTTGTTTTTTTAAAATAGCGCTAAGACTTAAACTAATACCCATGCCGAGGAGCGGATGTGGAAGTGGAGATTGTGATAACGGACTCGATGAATCATGGCAGTTGATTGGAGCACCATCACTTTCAGCTGGGTTTCATCGCATGAAAGTACCGGGGGAAGAGCATGGTGGCAGCTCGTAGATACGACGCACTATTCTCAAAGTACGTCTTTTGTCCGCCAGTTGAAACAAACCAAGTCGATGCGGGCTCCTTGTGCCTGCATTTTAGCCAGTCCGCTTCGTAGCATGGACTAAACCAGCTGGTTGAGACAAACATAGGTTACGGGCCATGTTGTAAGGGCTGGGTAGGGAAGGGATACCGTAACTGTTTCCCCGGCACACGGTTCATGGTTGTGAGTGGACGGCTGACCTTTTTTATCACCAAGTTAAACGCGGTCTCTTGGCGAACTAACTTGAATGGAGGGTTATCAATAATAGGTCTAGGCTCTAAAATCCTTAATACTGGACCATGAGTGCTCAGAATAGTCAAGATCGTCATAGCCCTAATTTCTTAGCTAGTTATTCTAGAAATATAGCTCGATCACGCAAGTCAACACTTTAAGCAATACAACTGTGCCAAAAGCAAAATCAGAAAAGATTATTGTGCCGGGCTTAAGGAATACGGAAGTGTTTTTCTAGGAAGCTTCTTATATTATAAGCCGAAAAGAAAGGCGGTTAAAATCAAGTCGTGGAAATAGCACCTCGACCTCGTCTTCGGTTCGCTGGCCTGGATGACTGCTGCATCGTCACTTACTGGAAAAGATGCCATGGTATCAGTGCTAAATCGCTCATGTCATTAACATGTGAGCACAGCACCCTCGTCGTCGTTCGGTCGTAATATGCATTACAGTGCGGCAACAATACAGCTTCCTATTTAGGTCATATACAAAAATTCCGTAACTATAAACCAAACAGCCGGAAGATCGGCACACCAGCCATGTAACCCCTGAAGAATTCCGTTGCGTGAAAGGGCTCTAGGCCGAAAGGTCGTACTGATACAGTCAAAATAGAAAGCAGTGAGCCTCAGGTAGTCCTAGACGACGTTGCAAAAGATCCTTTGATTCATTGGACCCTGATTTCAGATATCATGGATGGCAAATGTCTGAGCGAACGGGTAGTTGGAGATTAGCGTGCCGGTTAAGTCGGCGCCGGCTCCACCTCTGGGATGTTTAAGCCCGGCGGAAACTCCCCATCCCATATGACGCCGGGGTCCGTTATCGAGATCTGCAATCCCCTAGCCAGGCTTGGCAGGCAACATGGCCAAGTTGCCCATTAAGCCGGGTTCTTTTGCCTATGGCGCCATTTGGCATTAATCGAGGAACCCCGAATAGCCGGAAACCAGCGACTGTCTTGTATGGGGCCATGGCTCTCTCTAGCTGTGAGGGTCTAGTATTTGACCATTCTCTTGGTGAATGGTGAACCGCAAGTTGCATCTTTTTACGCTTAGTTTTGCATACATGGGTCTCTCTCGACCGTACCGCCCACCGCCTCTTCCGATTACAAAGTATTGGACGTAATTTTCTTCTTCTTTTTTCGTTATCATTAACTTGGTCGAGTCTTTATTGTCTTTGAGGGAATTGAGTCCTCAAGAAGACTCTGGGAAATAAGATTGAAGAAAAGCTCCTGTTCCTCACTCCAGGTGATCTAGATGAGCTGCGAGCTTGCGTTGGTGTACTGGAGGTTTAGCATCACACGCGATAGCAAAAGTATCAACATCTTGTCAAACTATTTGTCACCGAATTTTCCTTTCCTCGGGCTTGCAGAGTAGCTGTAATAACGAAGGCTGATGCGGTAGGGGCATCACAGTCTCCCCGGTTACAAAAACACATGAATCAGCCAGGCAAATATAGCAAATAGGTAGGGTTGATTTGCATGCTTCTTGTAGCGCACTGACCATTACGCAATGTAAATAAAGACAAAGCAAGACCTAGTGTAGCATCTAAATAACCAGAAAGCTCAACATTAGAGGGCAAACAAAGCATTGATGAAAATGGCAAGCATCAGGAACGCCAAAATGGATATCGTGATGGGGGACTTGATTCAGAGTGTGATGAAAGGATTCTACTTATATATGACTTGGTTAAATGAGTTAATAGAGCGAGAGATAATTTTTATTACATGACGAAAATGATGATGATGAAAGCAACGATGAAAATGGTGATAAAATGTTGATGAAAACGATCATGAAAGCGGCAATGAAAATACATTGAAGGAATTGGAATGAGAATAGCTGAGATGACAGGGGCAATCATAAGGGCGAAGATGCGCGTATTTTGGTTCATTTCGAGACAAACCTCTACTATGATCGTGAATATAGGCAGCGGGAGCAGTACCAACAACAATTTTGGGCTGCCTATCGTACCGTAGTTCTTCTTTTGAAGTTTTTACTCCGTTTACATACATGTATCATTTCTCATATTTGCCTTATGGCCTTCTCAGATGGGCTATCTCTAGTCATGGTGATGTAACTATGTCATGCTTAGTTGGGCTTGATTATGACTCGTGGTCCTTTGGTGATGATGATGATTTTGATGACGACGATGATATTTGAACAATCGAACTCTTCTATAGACCCGAAAAACACCCCGAAACATTTGATCTCAAAAATTTCAAATATTGAGGGTATATGGAGAAATTTCATCATAGGGATGAGACTGTCGGTTGTGTCAACGAAAAGGTCCTGTTGGGTTCCACGTGTTTAGTCACGTGACCTCGAATGATCGGACACAATGAAAGCGTTCCAAAGTGGCTGGTTTCTCAAGGACGAAACCTTATATCATTCTCGGATGAAAAGAACGTCTGAGATGTGGTTTGGAAGTATACAACAAAAATTGTCTTTCTAAAATGTCTTCACTCCAAGGCGCGCTGAGCAACATGGGGCATAACGGCCACGTGATGAACGACAAAGGCTCTCTTCCAGGGAATAACTTACTGATAATTCTGACAGTAGCTTTTTTTTCTTGTGAAGCTGATCAGGGTATAGTTTGATACATCGATCCACAAGCGTGTGATGCCCAGCAGCCGCTGCGGTTGCGATCAGGTCATCACAGCATGCTTCACTGAGGCCCTTCTGGATGGGGACCTCCAACATTTCGAGATTTCCTGCTCTGATAAAGAATTCAGGAACATTGTGATAACAGCCCGGGGGACAGAGTGAGGGGCCTTGGTCGATGAAAAAGGCAACCATCTTCTTGTTGCCTTTGGCCGCAACGACATGCAATGGTGTAACCTGGGTTTGGAAAAGCTTCCAGTCAAATGTCCAAGTCAAGCGTTTGACGGTCGCCATAAAGGCAGAACAAGGGGCGTTTGACAGAAGCTCGATGATGGTGTCATCATCCACACCCATGTGGTATAAATGGTGCAGCTTCAGAAGGGATGGGGGTCGCTTCATGACAATATAGACAATGACAGAATCACGCCAATCGTGTGAGGTATATGCTAGGCAGATGGCACTTTCAGACCTGGTCTCCATAATCATCGCCTTGATCTCGTTTGGGGAGCGAGAAAGGAGGGACGATCCGAGGCTGGGGCTCGCATCACCTGGAGAGGATGGGTCGATAAGGGGACTCTCATCGTCAGTAAAAGAGTCTTCGGTGACGGATATCTCAGGGCCAGTGGAGTGGAACCCGACGATGCGGTTTTTGGCAACGGCTCGTGGAGGGATAAGGACTCTTCTGTCTGGCCCGCGCAGGCGGAGGAACTCTGACTTGGCCTCCAGTGGCTATTAGCAATGGGAAGGGAACTGAGCACTCTTCGCGAGGCTGTGGTGGTGAATACGTCTAGTTAGGGCCAAGAGGTGGGTAGGATTGAACACGTCGCATCCACGCTTTGTTCAAGACGAAAATGAATCACCGGTTACTTCAAAGATCCTCAAAACACATCCATGAGGGGTAGATATTTACCAGAAGAGTGTTTTGAAACCAACAAAGAAGATTGAACAGTATCCATGTGTGGCTGAGTGACTGGGGCAAGTGACTTTGTTAGGGTTACCTAATCTGCTACCTGCAAGTCAACATCAGATTTGATGAATTAGCGAGAAAGGATATAAAGAGCCATGATTTCTATCACCTTATGAGAGTAATAGGGCGTAAGTATCAAAGGGAACAGCTTAAGTCTCATTGGCTATATGTCAAATATCTTTGGATAGGTCCAGCGGTGTGCAAGGAGCACTACTTCTGTTGATACTTGCCGCATTTTGGAGCTTCATATCGTGCCAAAACTACGAATGAAATATTCGCATATCAAGGCCAGGAGAGTAGAATAGGATAGTTACCCATCTGCATTGACGCGGTCGCCGTGGTATTCTTACTCGTGAAGGTAGCGATGAAGGAAATGATGATGATGAAAACAGTGATAGAGACAGCAATAATGAGAGAGCAGTGATAGATATGTTAATGCTGAAAACAGATATAATAAAGACAGCGATGATAAGAATAGCAGTAATGACGATAGTGATGAAATGATAGAAGGATGAGAATAGCGATTCCACTACGGCTCTCCTAATATCAACACTCTACCTCTCAGCGTTTATTAGAGAGTAAAAGAGCGAGGCTTTGACAACAAGACAATAGTACCCGGCTCCGCAATCGCCCAGATTGAACTCCCGCGGCTCCCACAATCACACCAAAGGTTCTGCCCTCACGACAAGTCCTCTGTTACCTATCAACGGGTCTCTATCCGATCTACAGTACCTTGAGTGCTGTCGTTATCATGATGCGCCCAAGGAGGGATTTCCTATTTGTTTATGTTTCTGGTCCCTGAGCCAGCGATTCGGCAGCCACTTGCGCTCCACCGCGCGGACACCGACAACGTCAGCATCTTTGAGCTCTCCCTGGTAATCCAGCGCGTTTTCCACAGGAGGGCCATTAACTGTGAAGGCGCTCAGCAGTAAAGGTAGCCACTTATACGACTGTGAGTCTTCAGTGCCCGTGCAGCCATTAGAGGTAAGGAGGTAGATAGTGGCGACTCAGCCGTTCAAAGCATGAACAATGCTTCAGACAATTTATAAGAACTATTGAGAGAACGAAGTAAATTAACCAGTTATGTGATCAGGCATAGTTATTTAATGTCCCATCGTTAAAATTCAGATCCCCGGTGCGACAAGCTGGCTTTTCGTATAGCGAGGCTTTTTATAAGCGCTGTTGGTCTCGTTAAAAGACAACTTTATTTACAAGAGTCCCAATGTTGGATATCTCAACTTCGACCATGTCCCCATCCTTCAAGCTGCGCTTGGGGGTTTGGAAATATCCAATCCCTGGTGGCGATCCCGTCATAATTACTGTACCTGCTGGCAAAGTTGTTCCTAGGACGCGTTTCAGTTCATCAGACCACAAGAATGATTTCTTGCACTTGAACTCACCTTGAGAAAGAAAGCTGACCAGAGTCTCCGGGCTGTGTATCAGGTCACAGAGGCTATTCTGGAACACAGTGCCGTTCACCTTTGTGATGATCCTCTTGTCCTCTACGCTGCCGAAGGTCTTCGCGTTTGTAAGTATCGGTCCCAGAGGCGCAAACCCGTCATAGGCTTTGCATCGGGTGAATTGGCCGCCACCACGCTTTGGGTCTTGGTAAGATCGTGCAGTCAAGTCATTGCCGATGGTGTACCCGAGGATGTAGTCGGAGGCTTCGTCGACCTTGACGTCTCGCGCATTACGCGACAACACGATACAGAGCTCTCCCTATGGCATCAAACATTAGCTTTATAAAGGGCCTTCCTCGCGACGGCGGAAAGACACAATCCATACCTCGTAGTCGAGAAAGCCGGTGGCCGCGATAGGAGGAATTGGCACTTCCCCCGGCCCTGCTAAAGCCTTTCTCGGTTTATACCACATAACAGGATCTAGGGGAACCGGGAGCTGTATATGAGGGGTCGGTATGTTAGTCAACTGCAAAGACTTGGGTGAAAGAAATACTGGCTCAGGCAGTTTAACCTTACGTTGGCTTCCCTTGCATGCTCCCTGTAGTTTGTCCCAATACAGATGATGTCTCCTTCAAACGGTAGTGGGGAGAGGATCTGTGTCACCAAGTCAGTCTTCTGCATGAACTCGATAATACGCCTCTCCTTGATTGCTGTCATGCTTGCTTGAATTGTACCTTGACGACCTTGACAAGCCTACCGTGTTCCTCGAGGAGATCTTTAAAAGAAGCATACCCCATCACGGTTGAGTTTACTATCTCCGAGGCAGGTTGGGGGGCTTGCAGAGAAGCGAGGTTGGTCTGATCCTCGTCATCTAGAAACCGTATCAAATGCTTCCAAGTAGACATTTACAATGTAGAATATTTGCGCCGCAAGAAAAGCCTGAATGATCGTTGGACTCTGGTAAGATGTTCTGAGGTCTTAGCATCTATGGTGGCTCTTGAACGGGAATCAAAGAGTGTTCAAATCATCGCCAAAGATATAGCTCTGCACAATCGCCCTAGTCTTTCTATGAATCCACCCGGAACAACTACAGATCGTTTGAAAGCAAACATTCGTGTTCAAAAGGCTACACAGGGCCAGGGGGCGGAGGCCTCGGAGCAACTCAACAAAAATAACACAGTCAGGACACAACCAAAGTAAGCCAATATTCATCCTGAACTAGTCTTCTCCATAGAGTTTCATTTGATGTGGAGAGAAGGGGGGACGAACCGGAGGGTCTTGGTTGACAAGTTCCTCCGGATCTTCAGGACTAGCCCAGAAAACTTGTTAGCGCCGGAGGAACCTGTAACCTAGTGTGAGAGCGCCTAAGATATCCCTGGCGACATGAGTTTCTGGATAATCACGCGTTCGGTATTGCAAAGGCAGGCAAAAACTCCGAATGCGATCATTTGAGAGTGTTGATATGGAAATAGCCAATGGAGTTCATCGCTATGCCAAAGCACATCAGTTTACGAGTTTCCATATGTTCTTACACACAATTCTCTTCAGGTCGATACACTACATCTAGCCAAGCGAGACTGAGTAAGTCACGCTGCCGTGGCCCTTGTTCCATCGGCGGTCATATCTGCAGGAAACTCTGGTCCCCATACAGCTAGTGGCCCAACTTTGCTCCGCTTGGTGCCTGTCTCGATATTTACGAGATCGCCGTCGGCGTAGTGCTCTATGGTGAACCCACTAGGGTCTCTCCAGTAGTCAAATATCTGAGACCCCAAAACGTGTCTGCCCACACCCCAGACAGAGCTATAACCCTTACTGGCCAGCCAGTCGTGACCCAGAAGTTGCGTGTCAAAGTCTTCTACCTCGTATGATGTGTGATGCATGCGGTCATGCTCTCCCGGGGGCGCGCGCGAAAGGAACAGCGAGTGATGGTCGGAGAAGCGCTCCCCCAGATCCAGATGCAAGAAGGTGATGACATCCAGCTGTCCGTTTTCTCCGTCATACTGCACATCAGAAGGAACGAAATTGAAATTGTCTGTATACCATGTGACTTCCTTGGCCCAGTCTCCGACTATGAAGCCGTAGTGGCCCAGTTTATGAACCGTGGCAGGGCCATGGTGAAATCTCTGGAACTGGCCTGTCGGTGACACTATCAGCTCTTCATCCCTAGCTAGCCAGCAGCCGCGAACAAGACTCACCGAATCTTTTCTTAACAAGACTGCCGTTAAAAGGTCCTTGGCTTTCGACGAGCGCAGACGACGCGGATTCGTTGGGACTTCTCTCCTCTTGCCCATGCACGACATGGAAAATGAATCCTGAGGGACTCTTCAATGTGACTTGGCGCCCACCGCCTGGGAATGGGGACAGCTCTGAGACCACAGCTCCGTCGAAAGCCGCGGCCTTATCGAACTCGGCTTCTGTCTGGGCAACGAAGGCTGCACCACCGAAGGCCTGAGATCCCTTGGATGATTTTCGAGCGACATAGCAGTAGGGATCCTTTCCATAACCACGATAGAGTCGAACGTCCGTATTCTGGTAGGCTGGGATAAGCCCAAAGTCCTTGGCAAACTCGTCGAACTTTTCCAGATCCGGATGCTCAAAATAGACATGGGCAATTCGTTCGAGCTGGATCTTGGAAGGGTCGTTATTAATCTCAGGAAGCACGGCAGCCATGGCGATGAGTTGGTTGATGAATGATAAAAGGGTGGATCTTGATGCTTGTAGTTGTGAGAGGATAGCTTTGGGGAGGGTGAGGGTTGGGGGGCTCCAGGCTAGGGGTGCCAGCTACTACTTAAACAGTTCAGTTGAGAATTGGATGCAGTGATCCAACGGATATTGGCTCAGAATGATACAAATGCACAATTACGTTTCCGCCTTGGTTTAATTGGTGAGGCCGGGGGGACTTCTCGGACTATTGTGAAGATATTCCGGCAGCATTTAGCAGCGGAGGAACATTGCCCCCGCGTGATCACTTGGCATCGAGCGGCGATGAACCGTCTAATTTGCCCTCTGTATGGCAGGTCAGAGACAAAACCGGGGTCTTGGTTTGGTACCAATAATTCCAGACTCTCAAGACTTAAAGGTATTGTTCCCTTGACTATGGCTTTTGCGTGTTTGGAGTTTCGTCACACTACCCTACCTATCTAATGCCTCACGACATAATGATAAAAGAGGAGTCAAAATCATTACCAAGCACAATGTCACTAATCACTGGGGACAAGATCATCATCACGTTTGCCATCCTTCTGGTCGGCTGGCTTGTCAGTCTTGTCCGCACAGCCTTGCGCCCTGGGTTTGGTAACATTCCCGGCCCTTGGGTGGCAAAGTTCACCCAAGCCTGGCGAATCGGACTCGTGTGGAAAGGCAAAGCCCATGAGGAGTATAAGTTGCTTCATGAGAAGTATGGCCCGATAGTCCGGACCGCGCCTAACGTGGTTGATATTTCCGACCCGACCTCAATAGCAACCATCTACGGCATTAGCTCCAAGTTTCTCAAGGTATGCAAAACATGTAGGACGGATGACACGTGGAATGGAAGCTGATATCAGGCGTCGAGATAGTCGCCCTTTTATCAGACCTTGTCTGTCTTTTACCAAGACAAAGTCATGGATAGCATGTTCACAACCACCGATCCCCAAGAACACAAGGCTCTCAAGCGACCGGTAGCCCAAAAGTTCTCAATGTCTTCGTTACGGACGCTGGAATATCTTGTAGACCCCTGCAGCGACATATTCACAAATGCCATGCTCGATTTGCAAGGACAAGTGGTTGATCTAGGCGAGTGGGCTCAGTGGTATGCCTTTGATGTCATTGGAGCTATCACATTCTCCCGACGTTTTGGGTTTATGGAAAATCGCAAGGACGTCAAGAATATCATCTCGGGAATCGAGCTAGGGCTCGCATATGCGGGAATCATTGGACAGGTTCCATCGCTGCACCGATATCTTCTGGGCAATCTCACCTTGAGAAGGATCCTCCGCAGAGTCGGGGCTCCAGATCCGATAGCCATAGCAACAGAGGCAAGTACAGAACTAGATAGCAGGCCTACTGGATCAGAGACTGACAGACAGGACGGGGCAGATGGTTTCAGATTGCATCAGAGAGTACGACTCACAGCCATATTCGAGCGAACGAGCAGACTTCTTGGCCTACTTTAGGCAGGAACAAAAGTCGACAGGCCAGCAGATGAGCCAACGAGACTTGATGAATCATTTGATGAATAATCTGTATGTCTGCAACCGAGATTGTCAAAAACCTTCTGACACTAGCCCTAAGACTGGCAGGTAGCGATACAACTGGAATATCCCTTCGATCCATCTTCTACTACCTGCTCCACGACAAGTCCGCTTACAAGACTTTGCAAAACGAGATTGACGAGGCAGATAAAGCGGGCAAGCTCTCACCCATCATCACCTTCTCTGAGAGTCTTGAACTAGAATTCCTGTGAGCTTCTCTCTTCTATATACTCCAACAGAGTGCTTTTTTGACGACATCTATAGCCAAGCATGCATCAAGGAAGCTATGCGCATGCACCCTGCTGTGTCATACCCGCTCGAGAGAGTGGTCCCTCCAGAAGGGGTCCGCTTGTGTGGGGAGTATCTGTCAGGTGGCACCATAGTCGGCGTCAACGCGGCCGTCATCCACCGCAACCGTGAAATATTTGGGCAAGATGCAGATACTTTTCGGCCTGAGCGGTGGTTACATGGCAATGAGGAACGCATCAAGTTGATGGATCGGCACAACCTAGCGGTAAGTGGCCAGATGGATGAATATGTTGGTATATTCTGATGAACACGAAGGGGCTGACGGTACAACATATAGTTTGGTTCTGGTGCGAGGACGTGCATTGGCAAGAACATTTCCATCATGGAGATGTCCAAGTTCGTCCCACAGGTGTTGAGACAGTTTGACCTGGAGTGGGCGTCGAGCGAGCCAGGGTGGAGGGTGAAGACGTATTGGTTTGCTAAGCAGACGGGGTTATTGGTGCGATTTCACCGGCGGGACAAGATCTGTCCGTCCAGGAGGTAGGCAGGGAAATGCCAATGCCGTCCAAGATGCCGATACCGTAAGAAGCAAGGCGTCCTCTGCAGCTCAATATCCAGCCTCGATGCCATTGGCGGGTCGGAACAACCGGGCGACAAGGATGGTTTGGAATTGCGGGGAGGCCCTTAGCATTCAGGGATTTGCAAAGGATGTTGAGTACCGTGTACATCATTTCGGACTCATATTAGCCTGTAATTAAAGTCCTCACGATCCTGAGGCTAGTTCTCCTACGGTATCCATGGCTTCATTATTAGAATCTCAACTATTCTAGGATAAATCCTTGTTTGTAACCCTTGGGAGACACCAGGGGATAATCAAGCACCCCAGTACGTACTTATCCTCAGCTACTACGGAGTACAAAGGGAGCCGAGGTACACGACGTTATACCTAATGGAGCCTTAACATGATCGACGAGAGAAATTTAGCAGAACTCGGATTGCGGGGAAGCCCACCACCTCCTGGATCATTCATCCACTTCATCTTCCACCTCTCACTATACTGTGCTGTCCATTCCTCTTCTCTATCTCATCTTGCCCCTATGCACCAACAGACTCAATAGCACACTTGTCACGAAACACCATTATGCTCCCTCAAACTTCGGGCACTCGCTCTGCTCATGCTGCCTCGCCAAGCCTGGACCCGACCGATGGCCAGCAAGAAATAGCCAAATTCCGGGTCTGTGATCATTGCAGAATGTGCGTGTCTCCCCCAACCAGTTGCTTATTGTTGCTTTGGGCCATCTCTCTCTGACATGGGACGCCGAGCCACAGAAAAAAGACAAAGTGTAAGCCTCGAGCGCGCCAGGTGTGTTGTTGTGTTTGCTTGCTCATTTCTGCCTACCCAGGTGACATGGTCCGCCCGGTCTGTGGAAGCTGCCGGTCCCGTCATGCCGTTTGCACCTACAGCAGGCTAAGAAGAAAACCTGGTATTCCTAGATACTCTGAGTTGGATTGCTGGGTATGACGGTAGCTGATCTTTGTCGCTTCGCAGGACCTCCCAAGGGCTGCCAGAAGGGGAACAGATCCTGTTCCAGTGCCAGCTCAGCCGTTTCATCCGGGCTTCAGATGCGTGGAGGCGCTCCGTCCTTACCCCCATCACTTGAAGAGGAGCGTGGTAGGCCTGACGAGGTCATCGCTAACTCAAACTACACCGCCAACCCGGCGGAATGGCTGCTAATGGATAATGATGCCGTCGCAGAGTGGCCAACGCGCGACAACCTAGTCGGCGACGTCTCGCCACACTATCCGATAGACCAATCCTTTCCCAAGGGCTGTCCAGGACTCAGCCCCGAGCTTGAAGCATATTTGTTTGTGACTCAAATTTTGTCGCAATTGAAGCGTTCAAGAGTTGTCTGACACTCCCGGTGTTAGGTTAGATCTCTATTTTACACACCTCCAGCCGATTTATCCCTTGTTCCGCCATTCCTATTCTTACTTGTCAAGCCGGGAAATCCGAGACCTCTCACCCCGCCTCAAAATGGCCATCTATGCCGTCTCGGCTCGGTTTGCAAGCCCGGAGGTTCTGGGAGGCCCAGCTTCGTCCAAACGATTTGCTCAGCTCGCCATGAACCTCAATAAAAGCTCTGATCTCACGATGGATGAACTAAAAGCATCCATTTTGCTCTATGTTTACGAGATGTCTGAGTCTATGAGGTGGGACACAGTGGCGGAAATCGCCAGGATCACGCGCATGGCAGAACTCTACTATGCTCTACACTTTGATACCAGGCCCGGCGAGCCAAGCGAGACCAGTGTCATGGACGATTGGATGCACTTGCGGAACCAAGAAAGGGACTTTAGCTCAGGCCATGATGCTGAGGAATGGAACAGTGTATGGTGGTGCATCTACTCGCTTGACACGAGTTGCAGTGCTGTCGCGTAGGTATAACCCAGGGGTTCAGTCCCGCCGTACTCGGGACTTCTTTGCTAAGTCTGAAGCCAACAGGTCATTCTCCAATGCCATCACCGACAGCCTACAAGCAAAGATGGCGCTGCCGGCAATGTCAGTTTCCGAGTTCACGAATCCATCGCTGGGAAGTCAAGAATCGTCTGAGGATGGGTCGCAGTTTATCAAGTCTTCGGCCGGCGCGAAGCACTGGGAGACCATGAGCATGATATTCACCAAAGCTCCGTGCCGTAATAGGAACCTATATTTCGGTGCAAGTTCACTGATGCGAGCAGTTACCGACCTCCGATCTCTAATAATACGGGGCCGTGGCTGTGACATACGGGGGCGGCTAAATGAGCTCGAGAGCGACTGCACGGCAACGTCTTTTGCACTCCCTCCGTGGTTTTTCAATCCAGCACGTAACTTGGGGATTGCTGAGACAGATGAGGAGCATCAGAATCGGCTAAATGCGCTCCTTGTTTGGTCAGGGTGAGTCAAGCAGTTGTCCGTCAGCACACATAACACAGCACTTATCTCAACAGGGCAAACGTATTGCTGTCTATCTGTGCAGCAAAGATCAGTAGCCACAGTGCTTTCTCGGAGCTTCAAGAGCTCCAGGTCCTTTGGCTCACAATCTTATCCAAGGCGAACGAGACCGTCCTGATAGTCCAGAACTGGAAACCTGGCTATTTCAAAGCCATAGATCCCATGTGCTCATACCTGATACTGCTCGCCGCATCCATCCTCGCGTTCCATGGCGAGCTAAGCGCTACGAACGCGTCGACGCCATTTGAGTCCAGTGAGCATCTTGACCTTCTGCAGTTATTTCTAGATCAGGTGGGAAATAACTGGCCATTAGGTGAGTGACAGTGTTCGCAAACATGGCAACTTTGGACGAGTGACTTACAAATTCTGCTATAGCATGCCGTCTTGCAAGTAAGTCATATTCCAAGCGCCCATGAAGAAAGTTGGGCAATTAATTTGGCCATGAACAGATACCTTGAAGTCGCTACGGTCCAGGTTGTTGGGGCGGAAGCCAACACACAAAGACGCCCTAAATTACCTATTCCAACTCACTAGCCCCCTTAATGGAACCCTTATGAGTTCTGCTGAGATTAGCGGTGATACACAGTCGCAGCTCGCAGAAGAAGCCCCATCATTCCGGTTCCCATTCGTCAGTGACTTGGTTGTCCCAGAGGACTCGACCATGCACTTCAATGGAGAGTTGCCAAATAATGTTGACCCCCAACTTCAAAACTATCAGTGGCTTGACGATTTTGATCTCGCAAGCTTGGAAAATGTTACTGAAGGAATGGATCCGCAGTTATCTTTACAGCACCTTTGAATAAAGTACTGCTTTGGCTCTCAACACATCACAGTTCACCTATACCGTACAAATTCATCATTTTCGAACGACCCTTACCCTTGAATGGGTAGATTTGTTGCAGAATCATGTGGGCGTGAATTTCCCAACCCTTGCATTGAGGTAAATCTTATATCTGGAGAGAAGACAATGGATTGTTTCTCTTTTTAGCAGCTTATCTACTCCTTCACTGATTGTTCCATCATATGCAGAGCAGCATGCAGTTGCAACCCCAACTCCTGAGGACTTCTGGCTTGCGAAAAGACAATAAAGTCCGGACGAATCAGCGCATAGCGTGTCGCTGTTTGGAACCGGTCCCGGAAAGCAGAAGGGTTGTAGTGCGGCATCAGTGGTTGGGCCATGGTTCTCACGGCGTCCTCCTCTGTGCCCAGAAAGAATCTGTTGGCCTTCAAGTACGACGGGAACTCTATACCATCGCTCGGAGTACCATCGCATAGTTCAAGAACCTCCTTCGAGAGAAAGTACGGCGGCAGGCTTGCTTCGTCGAGCGCTTCCTTGATGCCCACCGCCTCCTCTTCGTCGGGATGACGCAGGAGGAGAAGAGTAAGCACGCCGCTTCGCCCCCAGAAGACCTCATCAGATAGCTGGGTGAGGTCACTGGTGGTTTTGAGGCACACTTGAGCCGTCTTGAAACCTCCCCCTTCCTTCTCCAAAAAGAAGCCGCCATCGACCCCACGGTGACCATCACTTTCGTCAAAGTTCAACCGCAGCATCCTGTCCCGGACAGATGGCAAAAGATCCAACGCTCCGCTAAAGACCTTGATGAAACCTACGAGGCAAGCAGACTTGCTGAGGAGTATGTTGCCGCTTCTTGCTGTCTGGATGCTGGAAATGTCCACTCCCTTACGCCGCTCTCGTGACCATCCCTCGAGCAGGATGTCACGATGCTCTGGCGTAGAGAAACACGAATGGGGGTCATAGAGAAGCGCGAGTCTCCACGACAAGCCCAGCGCGTCCCGTATACCACTCGCTATCCCCTGGGCGCCGAAGGGGGGGAACACATGGGCCGCGTCGCCGATGAGGGAGACGCTGCCGTGAAACCACCGATTCACGACCTTTTGCGAGAAGCTAAATCCAGATAGTACCAATTAGCAAGTCTCCAGTAAATGGAAGCGACACGTCGCAAAATATAGGGTGTTAACTAGCATTAGGGCTTACTTGGCTGGCGCACAACGCAAGACTTCCACGCAATCCCATGGGAAGGAGACCGGTTCATCTAGCTTCATACCCTTACGACTTTTTTTATTTTAAACATATTAGCTAGCTATCATCTTGGCCTGTGGGATAAATACCTGAACAAGTGTCCTGGAATGGTTATATGTGCTGCCATCTGCTCTTTCAGATGCTCTTCAAGGTCGCGGGGCATGTAATTCAGGGGCAGCTCGTATTCGAACCTATAAACGTACAGTTAGAACTGCCAGTCTCTCGGGGGCTTTGAACTAATACCTCCAGTATTTCTGCTGTCTCGGTCCAAATCGACCCGTTGCAATAGGCATCGTAGAGTGTGTACAGAAACTAATGAGACCATGGTCAATTATCAAGCGTAGCCAAGGGAGGAGAAACGGTGCATAATCATCAGACTTACTGGAATCCTCCAGGCCAGAAGATATCCCACAACTGTTCGGGTTGGTATCCGAGCTTCCACAGCGAAAAGGAAGGGTGCGAAGTTGGTGTTGGGAGAGTGATTCGCAGGTTGGCTGCAATCCAAGTCGCCTCGTACTTGTATCTGGGACATTGTTAGGTCTCGGAACTGTTGCTACTGCGGAGATGAGGTTTGGTGGTCATCATACAGTCCCGGAAGCTGCTGAATTCCTTTGGCCTCGAGGTACCCTTTGCGGACGTATCCACGCTTGCCGTCCGCGCCAACAAGATGCTTGCCTTGAATTTCCATAGTCTCGCCGTCTTCTCGTTGGTAGATTGCCTGGACTCCATCATCCACTTCTCGAATCCCTGTCACGGTGCAGTTCAGCCTCAGCTCGGCGTACTCGGAAGTTTGTATCGAGCGACGGAGTTCTTTCTCTGAATTCGAGGTCAACGGTTACGTGGCCCATCGTACAGGGGGCAGATGTCGCGTTCTCACCTAGCTCGGGCTGCAATAGTACAAATGCCGGCGGCAATGCCTGCTCAAGCCAGTCACGGTCATGTTCGATGCTGGCAAAGGGCTTGGAGGTGAAGGTATTCTGGTGGAAGTGGACACAGGTCATCACTGCAGTCCCACACACGGCTTAGCAGGATGTCTGATGCGGCAAATGTACCTCTTTTTTTACTAACCCTGCCCCATCTCTTCCAATCTAGATCGGTTGACGCCGAGCAGGTTGACGATGCGCGGGGAATCACCAGCCATTGCAATCGCTCGTGGGTCGGTGCATATCTCATAGTTCTTCTCCAGTACAATAGACTTGTTTTCTTTAGTATTAGAGGGACAGTGACGCGACGTTCAAAGATGAAGACTAAAACTTACTTTGACCTTGCGAGCGGCCAAGGCGATGGCCAAGGCGAGACCAGATGGACCTGCGCCAACGATGATGACATCGGTATTCACCATTGTAGACTCTCTGATGATCAAAACAGGCTGCTAAAGTTGGTCACAATATCTGTGTCGTGCCAGTGCCTGTCTACGGTCCCGTCTTGTATCAATTTTTTAATGAGAAGCCGTCAGACACCGCACCACAACCCCTACTCTTGAATCACTGAGGTTCACGAGCGATAGTGAGCGGGATTCCTCCGAGCGGAAAGACTAGTAGACTATGCGCCGGTCGTATTGGGTACAGTATCCACAGATGGCGCCCCCGGAGGAACCTGAGATGCAATTTCCGTTCGATTCACTGGAGGAGCCCACCACCCGGAGGAACTCCCCAGTCTAGTTCCACCGGGAGCCAAGGTGCTTCCGTCGATTGCGAAGGCATAGGATGGGGTAATAAAGCTAAAACTGGGTTAGGTGTGTCAACAATACGATCAATCAAAGTACTATACAGTATGTTATAAGAGATTAAAGATAGTCCAGGAGCCAATTCACTTTGACATTGCAAACACTTTGCCTATTTTCTTGTGGATCTGGCCTATTAACCAAGATGACAACCTGGGTTCATCCAAGCCCCCAACTGACAAAGCTGGATGCCTTCAGAAGGCATGTCAACCTGAAGTACGACCTGGCCCTCGTCGACTATGAGCAACTCCACACGTGGTCGGTGGACGAGACCGAATCATTCTACCGGGAAATTTGGGACTTCTGTGGCGCCGTGTACTCGGCACCTCCCAGCCAAGCTGTCAGTGATGGCTCTAGCATGTGGCCACGACCAGAATGGTACCCGGGAGCCCGGCTGAACTTCACCGAGAACCTTCTCGCCGTGGGCCTAGCAACGCATCCTGACAAGATCGCCGTGTCGGCGTGTCGCGAGGCGGGCACACAGTGGAACCATCTGACATGGAAGCAGCTTGAGCGTGAGGTAGCTCGGTACGCCAGCGCACTGAAAATAGCCAACGTCAAGGCGATGGATCGTGTAGCAGGTATGAGGGCACGCTTGATTCATTTCTTCAGTTATATCTTGACGTCAGTCTCACTGACCTTTACTCAGTCGTCATGACAAACTCTCTAGAGGCGGTGCTGATTCTGCTCGCCTGTGCCAGCATCGGCGCCATCTTCTCTTCCACATCGCCCGAGATGGGGGTGAATGGGATTGTCGAGAGATATCTTCAATCTCAGCCCAAGGTCCTATTCCTCGAGTCTCGTGTCCTCTACGGGGGCAAGTGGCGGGACCTCAGCCATAAGTTGGTAACTGTCGTAAAGAAACTGAAGGATCAATTCACTGGGCTCCAGCATATCGTCGTCAGCGGCCCAACTTGGGGAGATGACACCGTGTGAGTGCTGACTTACCCCAGGAGCCCACAGCGGATTGCTAATTAGAGTCAGAATCTCCCTCAACAAGTTCCTCGACATCCGGGTAGAGCCCCTGCAGTTCCTCCAGGTCCCGTTTGACCATCCCGTCTATATCTTGTATTCGTCAGTATCAGCCAGGAAGCTCCTAGGCGACCCAAACAAGAGCTAACTAGTCAGTAGATCCGGGACCACTGGCCAGCCAAAGTGTACGAAGCAACGTTTACTTTATCCGCTAAGCCATAGCACATATCTCTGAGCTCTGGAGAGGGACGTTTCTGACTAGGTGTGGCTTAGGTATCTGTCACTCCGGAGGTGGTGCGCTTCTCAAGCATAAGATGGATATGGCGTTGGCGATGGACCTTAGCATCGACTCGATCTACTATCAGTACACAAGTGTGAGTTGCCTGATTTGTATATGGCCGTATAATCGCTGACGAGATCTCATAGACTGGATGGATGATGTGGAATATGCTTGTGGGAGCTCTTAGCGTTGGGTGCAAGATCATTCTTTACGATGGGAGCCCTCTCTATCCGAGAGCATCTTATCAAGTGAGGTTTCTAGAAGAGCAAGGGTAAGAAGTCTAATATGATGGATCATGGCTCGCTCTTGTTACCAGAGGCTAACTGTGGTGTCAACATCAGTGTCACGCATTGGGGCACGAGTCCAAAATTCCTCGGGACGCTCATGCGAGACCTCAGCGGTCCGTTACCGTCGCTGGCAGCCTTGCAGACAGTGCTCATATCTGGCTCGACGCTCTCTCAGGAACTCTGTGACTGGTTCTACACAGTCTTTCCGAAAGAAGTCGGTCTCCATAATGGCTCAGGCGGGACGGACATGCTTGGAGGCAGTGAGTAGTCCTGACATGAGTCGAAGTTGCAGGGTTGCATAAAGCTGATCAGTCTTTTTTAGTTATTGGCGGCAATAACCTGATACAGATACATGCTAACGAACTTGCGGCTGCCTCTCTGGGCATGAAGGTAGAGATCTGGGACGAGAACGGCAATAATATCGATCACACCGGACAGAAAGGGGAGTTGGTAATCACGAAACCATTCCCGAGCATGCCGGTGACGTTCTGGGGCGAGGGGGGAGACAAAAAGTACCGAAATGCCTACTTTGATACCTTTCCTAACGTCTGGTGCCATGGAGACTTTATCAGCAGGAATGCCAAGACCAAGGGCTACCTAGTCCATGGTCGCAGCGACGGCGTCCTCAACCCTGGTGGTGAGAAGGTCTCCGCATGTTTCTGTCTTGACGCGAGAAAACTGACCGCTTTCAAGGAGTTCGGTTTGGCACTGCCGAGATATACGACGTGGTCAGCAGATTCGCCGAGGTGGACGACAGTATCGCGGTAGGCCAGCGGCGACCCCAGGATCAAGAGGAGCAGGTTCTGTTGTTCGTCAAGACAAGGAAGGGCGCAACTTTTGATGAGGCACTGGAGTCAAAGATCCGTGATGCCATAAAGACGTTGCTGAGCCCGAGGCATGTCCCAGCGCATATTCTTCACGTCAGGGATATTCCGTACACCATGAGCGGTAAGAAGGTTGAGAAGGCCGTGAGGAGCGTCGTGACACGGGAGAGAGTGCAGAACGTTGGCGCGATAAGCAACGCGGAGTGTTTGAAGGAATACGAGAAGTATGCCGGCCTGCCAGCTACAACGTGGGTCGCAAAGCTATAGAGTTAGGGTTATTAGTGACCGTGACTCGCAATCTCTTGCCTTTATCCTTCAATACTCGCCCAAAGAGACCGCGTAGGCTAAAAGAGCAGAAAAGTGAACGAATCTTGTGGGCTTTCCCTGATATCCGGCTGTCAGGCCCGTCATTGTGAATACCTACATCACCATCATCAAACGAACATGCTGGCAAACACACAACAAGTTTCGCCAGAGAGTAGTGGCCAAATGTCTTGAATATTTCCGCCCACCGCTTCACAGACACACTCGGCATAGTTTTATTTTGGTGTTGTCATGACCATTTTCGCCATTGGTGGCGCCCCCAATAATACTGCCGTAAGCTCAAGTCGCGGGCAGGGATGGCGATTTCCCAATGTGTCAAGCATCAATGGGCGTCCCGGTTCCATCGAGACGAATCAGATAGCAGAATATTGTGTGTGCAGTGCTACATTGACGTGTCGTGAGCTCGTTTGTGGCATCCATTGACAAGGTTGGGTGTTGCGAGATGGACATGTTCAACATTGACGGCGCCTCGGACAGCAATTCTGAAGCATCACACGCTCCAATCTAACCAATCGGTAACTGCCAAGCAATCCGAGTCCGTCTGTCCTTTTGTGTGTATGCCCGTCATCCAACCTACGTTTGTTATTGTGTGGTATACTATTGGCACGGATAGTTATGGTAGATTGGCAATCATACCACCTCGATTGGACATGATGACGAACCCCCTGGCCTAGAGGGCGCGTCCTTAATTAAGGATCGCGGGGTCTCTGCCCATTGGAGTTAGGTAGGTGCCATTGATGCTGACTAAAGATCCTTTTCTCGCGAAAGATCGGAACGGAGTTCACCGATGGCCTTGTTTAGAATGGCTGCTCCGGCTTATTCTCGCGGCACCCAGTTCCAATGGAGGAACTCCCTGCCAATTCCAATGTCACCTAAAGCACAAACTTTCATCATTTCCTATGCTTCAAGCATTGTCTATCACCGCTGCTGTGATGTGTCACTATAAGATCGAGGGAATCTCATTGAGTCGAGGTGGCCTCGCCTAGACGAGATCTGAGGTGCTTGGATAGATTGAAAAGTCCCGAGATTCGGTAGATGCAAGCAAGGAGTAGGGTAACATGAATGAATCAGCAGATGTCCTACCCCGAAGGCACTCATGGCGGTTGAGAAACCTGCCCATAACCCCACAATGCCACGCCATTTATCTCCCAGCCTGGCAGGTCCTGTCACCAGACTCTGACGCTCATCGTACGAATCTCGCGACGACCAGATCCGGTCCCCTTGCAAGACTGAGGACCATGGCTTGTGGTCTGACTTGAAGGGACCTCATCGCTACGGGACGGACCGGCCAAGACAAACAAGAGGTTCAAATGACATAGAATAGGGATGCGTGAGAGATGATATAAGAGAATGGCCTATTCATCCTTTCCGGACTTTCGTTCACATCACTATCTCATACACTTTCCTCCACAAGAAGACACTGGCTCAATTGAGTCTCCTCCATTCATAACAATATAAGCATACCTGCACCACAGCCTTGACAACCTCCCATCTTCATCATGACCACCAACTCGTTCGGCGGAGCTCTTCCTCCCTTCGATTTCCCGCCCCAGCCAGCTCCCGCTATCTCACGCATGGCTCGCGTGTCCAAGGCTCTTCCTGTTGTGTTATTCACTACCGCAGTAGCCGGTAAGTCTTCTCACCTCAACCCTGGCATACCTCAGTGCTCATAGCATTGCTCTCCAGCCATCGCCTTCAAGGCCACGCAGGAAGCACAAAAGTCTCGCTCGCCCATCGGTGTCTCCATGGCATCCGGACACCCTTTAGCAGCTTCGAGCTTGGTACCTCGAGGGCAGGGGCTCGTTGACAAACAAAGCGTCGGTGTGGTGACGAAGCCAAGCAGCGCGGGCACTTGAAATGCACACCAAACCGATGGTCAAAATGCATACCTACATGAACATGGAAGCGAGTTCGGGATCTTGGTTGAATTTTCGAGTTGCAGGGCCGGCTCCTGTACATCTCATTTTAATCGTATAATAACTTTTACGACGTCCTCTCGTGACTATACTTTGTATTTTTGAATAAGTGGTATCCAATTCTTCTCATAGCGAGAAGGGGCGGCTTGGTTCAATTCTTATACCCAGATCTGTTCTTTATTATATTTGCAGCCCAGCCATTGATGGGTTAACTAAGCCCGAAGATCGATGCCTATACCCTGTGAAATCATTCTAAGCAGCCCAGTCCTAGATAAGGCGATAAAAGGATATGTTTTTATGCATCACTGCATTAGCTTTATCGGCCTTGAAAAAATGCACCATTTCCCTCATCTATGGGCGTGGGAGCATGATTATCACGGAGCATGAGTGAGTAACACCTTTTTCACTCATCAGGCTAGGGGAATTTAAACAATAGGAACAGTTTCATCACACTACATATCTCATTTTAGATCTTATGACTAGAGGCCCTTTCGAAACAGAATTACAGACTGATGTTTGACATGCGACGTGTGCAAGGGTACGACGAGGAGCTGATCGTGATGCCTTTTTCCTTGGACTCTTGTCAATGAATACCCCTGGTCATATGGATGCCACACTACCCTACGGAGTTGAATCGCACGTGACAATTTGTCAACCAGCCATAAGCATTCTCTGTGTAGGCCTGCGAGAGTTTCAACCGCTGTACTGTGATTAAGACGCCTGAAAATTGACATGTTGATTCATTTTGGGAATTGGAAGTAGAGAGAACATGGTAAGAGCCTGCACGAAAGAAAGACCTCTATTTGACTGGCGATGCTGATGTCCGGAATGCCGTGAGCCACAGACTTGGCACATGATCGGAGCACGGCCTCACGATTATCCGACACTAAAATCCAGACTGGTGACTGCAGTGGTGATGTAATGAATCTCTTTCCGGCGCATCCACGAACGAGATCGTGTTTCATTCCTCAAAATGACATCAGCGTCAACAAGATTGTTCCTGGTTCTGCTGGTGTTCCTCCTCTTCGCTGGGCGTGCGTCTGCCTTTGGAGCTGGAGAGGTCGCTGGCGCTAGTGAATTCAACGGCTACGTGTGGCGGCACGGCGACATTGTAGAGGCACTTCGCTACCTCCCAGCCAGTTTCGTCACACATTATCGCTTCTCGACCCTCGAGCGACGACAAATCTACTTTGGTAACTGGCTTCGCGACTTTTCTCAAATTATCGACACGACGGGTCTTGAAAATGTCCCCGAGCCGGTGCTTCGGGCCATTGTGAGCATTCTGGGCTTTCTCGAATTCGGCTTCGCCACCGACGAGTTTGAGGTGACGCGTGAACGGCTGGGATGTTACAAGCATGTGGAACACATTGACAATCCCAAGGGCTATCCAGAAAACGCGAAGGATGTTGACGAGAGATTGAGAGGGCCGTTGGATCCGCGGGAGCTGGAGTTTGACCCAAAGACCGGCATGAAGAATTATATTGCCAACTCAGGCAAGGGATGGGACACGTCTGCCGATTACATCACGAAGCAACTTCGTGAGTGCATCAGACTGGGACGAGAAAAGGATGCAAAATTCAAGAAGGAGGCCTTTATCCATCTCGGCGCTGCGCTACACACTCTCGAGGACTTCTCGGCGCACAGCAACTTCACTGAACTCTGTCTGCACGAGCTTGGGGAAGGTGACGTCTTTGCATTTGTTGGAGATGCATGCCGTGTCAAGGCACCAGGATGGAGAGGTCGAATGGTACCACCCATCGTCACTGGAACCTTTGGGATGCTCGACATCTTCCACAGTCTCCTAGGCGAGGCCGATGATATGGCGGTGTTACAGTGCAAGGGATCACTAGAGAACCTAGAAAATGTAAGACAACATGCTACGGCGCTGTGCATTTATATGCTGACCGAACATAGGAGATGAATATCGGAGAAATCGCATTCCAGCATCTATACGACTTGCTCAAAGCTGCCATTCAGGCATTGAGCAAACTGGCGGCTAATGCCACTATTAGCGACCCAATTCTAAAACAGCTGGAGACTGTCGGTGTGCTTTTCCAAAAGGCTGAGGAATCTGCCAATGCAGACAAGGAAAGCCGGACTGCCGAGAGTAATCTCGACGCCGACCAACTCTGGCAGTCGATTGAGCCAATCTTCTACCTTCACGATCGCATCAAGAAATGGATACAAGAGCGCACTGAGCAACACGACGCTGAACCGCTTTCCGAAGAGTCAAGCACGCAACTGGGCAAGTACACGGATCAGCTCGTCTTCAAGTACCTCTCACTCATGATTGAGAGCTCCATCATGCAGTTGCGCAATGCTCTAAAGGCTGCCAAGGAACGGGTCGATGCGGAAGCTGCAAAGTCCACCTCGGCCGAGGTATATGAAGACGGGGATGCGTCTGATCCTAGTCACTCGGACATCTCAAAAGACCACTTCAGCAACGTTCTCAACCAGCCAGCCGGCCTCGTATCGACAGTCACCACCAATTGGACTACACAACAAGTTGTCAAGTGTTGGGACGACACGTTTAGAGACGAAGAAGAAACCATTCGCCAGATTTTGAGCATTTTGCATCACCCCGCCTTTCCCGGTCGAAAGAAGACGCCAATCCAAAAATACATGTTCAACGCGGTGGAGGAGTGGTGGCATCACAACACAGCCGAGGAAAAGAGCAAGATCCGGGGCATGTTGACAAAGGATAGCGTCAGAGCCCGCCAACATGAGAATCATTCACTGACGTTGAAGGACTTGGAGGGGAAGAAAAAGGGTGTTGCCGTGTTTCCGGGCTCGAGGCCTAAGCTCAGAGAGAAGCCGGCGAAACCATCCCCGCTAACATGGGTTATCGTTGAAGCCAAAAGTGACGCCAAGTGGATGTTTGGCGCCGTTAAAAGAGGTGCGAGAGACCCTGTTGCGGCTATTTCTTTCATCATGGGTGGATTATACATACTCTTTGCACCCATCATTTTGGCTGTGCTTGGCATCTTTGGCAGGTCAACTAAACCGTCGCGAGCTTAAACCAGTGCGTATGTCTATATGGGTGGCCTGGATCGAGGAATGCCTCTAGTATCAAGATCTTCGAGTTGGTGCAAAGGAAGATAGATTAGACATGGGATTAATAATAGTGACTAAAACCGCCGCTCAAAGATTCGCCCTGGAATCATCATGGTACTTGCCTGACTCTTGGGCCAACCTGTCGAGAAGAGACTTCAACCCAGTGATTCCTCGCGTTGCCAGTTGAAGCGGAACCTCTCGCCCCGGAACGTGTAGTGAATGAGAGAAAACCTCCAGAGATAAAGGCCCAGTGTATCCCATCTTTAAGATTGCAGACAGAACCATCCCAACTGGTAAATACCCTCCCCGCTTCTGTTCCTCGGGGAACAATCGATGAGAGCGTGACCACGGTAATAACCGGGGCGCGCTCAGTTCTTCAGCCAGTTTGAAACCTCGACCTGCCATCCTCTCGGCGTCGGCGACTTGTACAAAGAAAAGTTTCTCTGGTCTAATAGTCGTTGCCATGGATGTCATTGACTCGCCGAGGATCTGAAGGGCTCGTTCTCGTGAAGCGTACAACATGCTGCCCTCCCCAATGGTGGAGTATGGATCTGCGAACTCGACGGCAAGAATGTTGAACGTGTCCAGGATGATTCCCACGTTTACACGATCCACCGCGTGGACAACCTCCCAGGCGGAAGCCCAAGTATTCCTGCGTGCCCAGGAAAGTGGTTCATAGCCGATACGTATCTGCTTTCCACCATCCTTCCTGGAGAACTCAGCGGCCAGATCTCCTAGCTCTGCCAAGTCTTTCACGACAGTCTGGAAGTCGGCCGTCGCAATCTTGCCGTCGTCTGGCCGCATACTGCTGCACATGAAGACAAGATCGGTATCAAAAGCGCGCATGAATGGGAACCTGGCGGTAGCCCGATGCATCGCTGCCTGCCTGTCTCTGGGCTCCAGATTTCCTTCAATATTCCTCAGTGGCTGTGTGCAGGCGATTCTCATTCCATGAGACTCGATCAGCTCGCGCAGCTGTCGCGCTGCATGGAGCTTTGACTCAGTAGCCTCCCAAGGATCAGTCGAATCAAGGCCATTTTCTGCAAGGTACGCCGCCCAGTCCTCGTCAAAAAGGTCAATGACGTCGAAGCCAACTTCTGCAGCTGCTCGGATGCGATCTTGGAGCTTGTGCTTTGTAAAGTGGCCCAGTGACAGTGTTGCAATGCCGAGCTGATTTGGAAGCGAGTGGTGAGGCATCGTGAAATGAGATGTGGGATGAGGGAATCAGTGACGTTGAACAGGAATGTTATGGTAGTGCTTGTACAACTTTATCTCCCAGATATGACCTTTTTAAGGAACTACTCATGTTTTCCTCCAGGGCCATTGAGATGTGGGAAACATTGCATCATGAGGGACAGTGTCGAAACGGGACGTCGTCATTGGCGGACTCTGTCGGCCCCGATGTTGTTCTTCCCGATGTTATTACCGAGGTCGCTTTCGGATGTAGATGTAAGATGCATGAGATGTCTACTATAAGTTGACGATGAAATGAGAGTAGACCTTTGAAAAATACAATTCTGTTACCAGAGACCATGGCGCCCACCTCGGAGCGAATTGAGACTGATGTTATCATCATTGGTGGAGGCATGTCTGGCCTCTCTGCAGCCATCGCCTTGAGTGAATCTTCCCAGGTTAGATGTGTCCTGGTCGATAAGAGTCATGTTCTCGGTGGTTCCTCGAAGTTGTAAGTTGGTCAGATTGTTCTATGCTTGTTCACTGACACCATGACTAGATCAGCGGGCATGTTCTGGGCGCCCAGGGACACCAAAATTGCACAGGAAACGATTCCCTTTGCGGATCCCGAGCTCTTGAACAAGTTCATCACTGAATATCCGGATGCCGTCCAGTGGATGCGGGATAACGGAGTTCAGACACACGACCAATTCAACGGCATCATGACAATTGGTATTGGCTTTCCCATCAACATTCCGCAATGGCTTGCCAAAGCCGAATCCATCATCACCGCCAACCCGAAGGCAAAGATTCTACGCGAAACGTCAGCTGTTGGCCTTACTCAAGAGGCCCCGGGAGCTACTGGGAATCGAATTACGGGAGCCGTGCTACGCAAGAATGATGGCACACTTGTGTTGTATTCGGCCAAGGCTGTCATCATTGCTACTGGCGGCTTTCAGGGTAACCCACAGCTGGTTGCGCAGCACGTTGGACAAGGGGCGGACACCATATTCACCCGGTCAAATCCGTACTCTACTGGCGATGGCTTCAAGTTGGGCACACAAGCTGGAGCTGGAACCAGCCGTGGTCTCTCGACATTCTATGGCCATTTACTTCCATCACCGCTAAAGAGACAAGATGTCGATCCTTCCAACTTCATTCACCTCGCCCAATTCCAGTCCGGATACTCCATCCTCGTGAATCGTGACGGCCGGAGATTCTGTGACGAAACATACGGCGACGAGGTCAACAATCAGGAGCTGGCTCGTCAGCCGGGTCGCGTTGGGTACATGATACTTAACAACGAAGTCCGAAAGCGTTGGGCACTTGGAGAAGTATTTCCAAATGCTGGAAAGATCGATCGTCTTGAGAAGGCAAAGGCTTTTGGGGGGCGGGTTGCCAGCGCCGAGACAGCTGGAGAGCTGCTGAAGCATATGTCCAACTGGGGTGTTCCGCTACAGGCATTGCAACACACAATCCGCCAGTACAACCGCGCGGTAAGGGGCAACTCCGAAGAGATCCTCGATGCCCCAGTCGGTAGTAACCACGAGCCTCATGTGACATTTGAAGGGACCGAGAAGGGCCCATACTGGGCGCTGGAGGTCCAGCCATCAATTACGTTTACATACGGTGGGCTCAAGATCAACAGTTCATCTAAAGTTATGGATAATGATGCTAGAGCCATCCCCGGGCTTTTCGCGTGCGGCATGGACGCTGGCGGCTTTTCGAACTGGAGGTATGGCGGTGGGTTGGCTCAGGCCTTTGTGACAGGACGATGGGCTGCAAAAGCGGCACTGAACGTGGTGGACGTGAGTCAGGCAAAGCTATGATTATTGATGGGCGCACTGAGTAAATTAATATCTGTAAAAGGCTATACTCATGATAGTTGCTGTTTCTTAACCATTTGAACGAAGCTATATGGCACAGATTGGTCCACTGACACTCTCATCCTTTCCACCAAAACAGCTGCAGATATGTGCTCGTGCGTAATGATGCGCCACCCCGAGGCCTTTGCTGCAGTCATGCCTGGATCGTTAGGCGAGCCCCACGTATCCAAGTAGATGGCCCTTCTCCTATTCTGCCTCCCAGCTATCATTGTAACCAGTGCCGCAAGAATGGTCCTGTCATGGATTGATGACATGCAAAAGACCCCTGCAGGGTTAAATGAATCATTTAGAGCCTTGATGTTTAGTGACAGTAAGTTGTTGCTGATGTTCGGGGCAGCGAATCCGAGGGTCCAAACTTTGCTGCAATTCAGGGACATTAGGACTGAGATGATAGTTCTGGCCTCGTCCCACGAATTGCTAATGACGAGAAATTCCCGGTTTTCAAATGCCGAGGGAGTATTCTCTTGAAGTAAAACAGCGTTCAGACCATTTGCCTGGCAGCTATGGCCAACCATTTGGCCATCTCTGACAACCACCGTGTCCACCAAGCCACTATCTGTGAGGTCAAAGCGCTGAGAGGCCAGATTCAAGAAGTCGGAAAACTGACCGAATACTACACTAGCAGTATCTGGTTCCTTCAAGAGGCTTTGGATCAATGCGTCTGGTTTCTGGCCCGTGACAGTCACCCTATGGGGGAGGTTCAACTCGTTGAAGCATTTATCCATCAAGGAAGCATCCGAGTGTTGCCCCTGAAAGAAGTATGCCGTCCTTGTAACGAGCTCACCAAGCACCGAAAGAACACTGTGCACAAGTCTTAGAATTTGCCCACCGAGAGTGATTTAGGTCATACCCATTCGATTCTACCAGCGAAAGCTGATCCCGCGCACTCGAGCTCGGAAGTAGATGGTGGGTAGTAGCTTGCAAGAAAGGATTTAAAATTCTAGAAAGTTTTCCAGATGTTCCCGTGTTGAAAGCAGCTAAGGGTTTATTGCCATCAAGGCTATTCATCCTATCTCGGAACTGACGAATCTTGGAAGCATCACTAAGGTCAGTGGAGATTCCAGCCATGAGGACCACATCGCCATAACATGCGCAACTGTTGTATACTTGGTCGGTTTCTGAAGACGACCAGTCAAGGCCACCGGAAAAGTCGTGATGGGATGCAATGACCTTCGTATAGCCTTTTTGGGACACCAACAAGTTTCTGAGGTCGTTATCAAGCAAGTCCTCAACATCGATAAAGTCAACACCCCACAGCAACCCAAATCGTAGATACTCGATTGCTAGGTTCTTTTGCTCCAGGGGCCAACTATTCTCATTAGTATATTGTAGAAGTCTTCTAGATAATGTGACTCACCGCCCTCCTGATGGTTCAAGTCTAATTGTAAAGATGATGGGCAACTCCGACTGCAATCGAAGAGCCGCAAGCTGCTCAGCGACATATGAAAGGGTTGGGATATCACTGGATTGATCCATTTCCCTCAACAAATCTACTCGAAGTTCCAGAGCGTCCGCACCAACCGACACAATGGGCATGTTGGACAAAGAAATGCGGATGTCAGGGTAAGTTAGACCGATGTATGCTGAGCGCTGCTTGCTTTTGATTTGTGCCAGAGGATCGCTCTGTCCAGTGACCAGGGCAAGAAACCGGGAAAAGCCCTTGCACGAGAACTTTGTGGGCCAGAAAAGATATTCATGGTCATATTCGAGATGGAGATTGGGTTCTGTCCTTACGGCCGAGTCGAGGGACGCCACATTGATGATGAGAGAGGTTGATCCAAGCCCCTTGAGTCGAGGAGAACTTTCACCTGATTGTACAGCCCTTTGTCGCTGGACAGCAAAAATGAATGGGTCTTTCTCGTCATGTTTTGTAATGTAACTGGCCTGGACGCGGTACCCTGTAATGCTGGCAGCTAGATCAACGACGAAGCCGAAGGGCGCGTCGTGAACGAGTATCAAGCATGCCATGCTTGTTGAAGTCCCCTACCAATGAAAGGAGGTATCATACACCGTCAAAGAGGCCCGAGTGTTAAATATGTGGATAAAAGTTTTAGCGTTCTTTGCCTATTTAAATATCCAGGCATTCATTGTTGTTCGCAGTGGAGCAAAACACGTCGGCATCTCGAGAGTCCGCGAATCAGCGTAACGAATCTTTCCGCCAATGGGAAGAGGTTAACTGTGACTGTTGTGAATCACAACTCCAAGAGAGGTCCCTCTATCACAACGGCAATGCACATTGTCAGCAAAGACTAACATTTAGCACTCGGGGGCCACTGAGGTTTATATTCTAACAGGCGAATTCACATCAGCGGATGTGCATTGAGGCTTCTTAGCATCAAAACACAGTGACATGTAGGACGAGTAGTCTTAAATTCAATAAGGGCGGCAACCTCATAGGATGGTGTATACATATTCTCGTCCCATGAGGCCAATGAGGAAGAAGAAATAAACATATGCATATTAATCTCGAGACTCTCCAACTACACAATCACCCTCTATGTACTCTAAGAGCTGTGGCTGTTAGCAAACGACACAAGTAGTCTTCGGTTTATCTTACTGATTTTAGAAGCTCCTCATCCATTGGCTCATAAGCTTGTGTGATCTGATTTTCGTCTACCGGCATTTCAACGTAATGCTCATCGTCGAGTCGAAGATAGTCATCAAGACAAGTCGTCATTCCAGGAACGTAGGACGGGTTTGACCAACTCTCGCTAGCCTCCGAGACTCTTGGTGTTGGAGACAAAGATCCACCAGTCCTTTGGGATGTATAGGGACTTCCCCGTAGACTGCTCAACTTCTCGGGTAGAGAGCCCAACGAGAAGAGGTCATCTCGCCCATCGAGACTGTTTTGTGAGTAGGAATAAAATCAGGGATCAGGCCATATCTCACCTTGCATCCATCCAGTCATTTGGCTGCGCAAAAGGAATATGGCTGGGATCAAACTCGCCCTTGGGATACCTTTTATAAAACTGTGTTAGATCCAAGTTTGTCGTAACCAAAGTGCCAGAGCAGTATTCTACAATCATCTCCGAGTGGCACTTGTACATCCTCCGCAACATTTCCAGCTTTTCAGTCAGCCATCAACTTAGTAAGGGTCTGATTGATGCTCACCTGCGACTCTACCAGTGGGTTCTCGGCCAGCATTGTTATGAGTCGCTCGGCAATAACGACCAGATACTCAACACTTCCAGTTACGAAATTGTAGTACTTGGCGTGTATTAGTACCGTAGCTGCGGATGCGAGGCAAAACCTTTTGGGCCGTTAATAATAAGATCAAAACATATCGAACGCAGTGGATTTGCATACGACGTGAAGAAGGGCCACGAGTAGCCATGCCCTGCCGCTTCATCGCACAACTCGGCCATTTTAATTGCATGTTCGACGCACTTTCTTGAAGTCTCCTTTTGCCATGGATCTGATGTATAATCCGATCCGTTTTCCGCCATGATCAATGGAAGAAACTGTCGGTACAGGCGGATTAGAATGGCATGATATGAAAACCAGCTTAGACAAAGCCAGTTGACGTTCACGCTGTTCGAATAGTCCAGAGTTTGAAATGAAATGGCTGCGTCAGCTCGAGTCTTCCAAGCGGTCAACTCTCCAACGAGCTTTGAGAGGATTGAGTTCTGATGCCACGGAAAATGGCTATCACCCTGAACACCGCCCATCTGAAGGTATCGGGTGGATTGGCCAAGGAGTCGCAGGATATCCGCAAACAGATGGTGGATTATTTGTCCCTGATCACTGTTTTGTATAGATGGCTGATGTAACGCTGTAAATGTGCTGAGGACAGACTGGTCACTCGGTTGACTTGATCCTTGGATCCAGTCGTCGCTGATCATCATCGGCCGGTTTGACCCGCAAACGCTGAAACGATCCATCGCATACAGTGTAAGAGTAACCTGTCGCGCCAGATCAACTTTCAAGAGGGATGATGCATGGTCAGAAATGGCTCGTCTTTGCAGCTCCATGCCTTGAGCCATGCGGATAGCCGTGCCAATCTTCATCCAAGCTGCAGGGCCGTGGCCAAGAGATATTAGACATATGGCTTGTAGAGTTAGGGTCTGCACGGTTTCCATGGACACATCGCCCAGGTCGACGCATTTCTCAGAAACTCTCAAATGATGCGCAGCCTGATCTGTCTTGCTTCCACCCTCAGCATCAGGAACATACCTGTTCATCATCAGACATGATCATGAGGATCGCTTGGAGTTCTCGTACCGTGTGGCCACGGCTACTAGAGCGTGAAGGAACTCATCCGAGACTTGGCCGTTCATCACATGGCTTCTTGTGCTCTCCTCGTCAAGGAACACATAGGGATTGCCATGAACACGAGAGAAAAATGCCGTCAAGGCCGCCCTACGAGTGGCTATGCTGACTTGGGGCTTATTTCTCATAGAGGTGGAACATGATGAATCCAGCACTTTATCTGGTGACACGGCTTGAGGAAGGTCTTGGTTGTTCTCCATACCTGGATCCATGGATTGCCGCTCTAGCGTATCCATGCGGCGCAGAAGATCTTTTACCAAATGAGAGGGAGATACGCGTTTCTTTGGGGTAGCGTCTAATCATTTGATCAGTACAACTAGAGACAGAGACTCTCAATTCAGGTTGATTACCGTAGATGCACTGAAAGCCATGCCTCTGGCATGTTTCACAAGAAGGGATACCTCGGGAGCATTTGGACTACAATCATGTCAACAGACTTCTTTCAGACCATATAAACATGTGGAAGCAGTCACTTTTCTCCTTCGACAAGAGCGGCAGCTCATTGGCGATACGACAGTCGGTCTTTGTCGTGCGATGGATGCGGGTGGTGGAGGCAGCCGCAAAGGGTCACCTTGACTCGACCCCGACATGATTCATCATCTAAACCAGACTGAATTAAGACGAAGGGTTGTTTGAATAGTACATCGGTCAATCGTAGACTAAAGAGGTGCGTCGTACAGCTGAGAAACAAAGCACCCTTGCTTCGGACTGACTACATCCCCACAATTTCCCCGCGATCTGATATTTGAGAGGGCAAAACACTTATCCATCCTTAGAACGATAGGGCCAGGAGTAAGTAGTTGCCAACCGCCATCGATAAGTATGGGAGGATGGTTTGATGGGTCGAGGCATCGTTACTAGGAGATTAGATGCATACAGGGAGATGATGGTGACAAGTGACAGCCAACTCGTTGACAGTTGAAAAGACAACATGCACATGCGTGTGAAACAATGGGCGAGATCAGGCAGGATTTCAAGGCTAAAAACACATGTTGAGTCTTTAGACCCCTAACAGAAAGAAAGCAAGTAAACTCTATAGTAGCCATCAAGCGGAGCTACGCTGTTAACTCAGTGATGCCTTCAAGAGAACCCATTAGCGATTGACAAGTCAAGTCGAGCTACCCTAGACCATTACGTATGTTTTCTCTGGAGTTGATCACTCAGCACGGACTTGAATGCCAAACTACGATTGGAGGCGGCACAAGCCGAAACCCTACAGGACTCAGGGGTATTGAATGTTAATTCTATACCAATGAGGTACTTTGTGCTCCATAATATCTCACGCTTTAAGCAAGTATCTTCCTCTTTTTTTGCCACTAATCATCAAGTTCCCTGCTAACAGCAAGATGAATTATTGCTCAGCAACAAGATATGTACTCAGGGATATAGCCGATGGAGAATCAGAGCTGCGAGCCGATGGAGAAGAACATAGCGATTTAACATTTATTACCCCTGCGGCCTGTACCTGATTCGTGACTGTGACCCGCTTTGTAGCAAGACATGTGACCTCGCCCGCAACGTGAAATATAACGTAAAAAAAAAAAAAACAGCGCGAGCACGCGGTCTACGCGGTCAAGGAAAAACACAAGACACCAGTACAAAGACATTAGCCTTTGAGTCTCTCTTTCGCGAGCAATATAACAGTATTAATAATAATGAAATGATATAGGATATTTATAAAGTATACTTGGATTTTATGATATTTCTTTTACATTTTTATTCTTTATTGTTTCCATAGTTATGGTACTACAAGCTCATGGCGTTCTCAAGGCGCTACAGGTACTTTGCCCTCTATGGTGTTTTACTTTTTTTCTTAGGCTGTTGTCTAGCTCCCTTGGCATTCGATGAGCGATTTCACACACTTGGCAATACTCTGAGCTTACGACACTCCTAGCTCGTAGAATTCCTCTCGACTCCAGAAGCTTTGGATCTTTCATCAATCTAAGTACCTACACCAAGCTCATGATCTGTCCGCGCCATGAAGTCCCCTATTCCCGACTACCTCAACCGAGTGCTGGAAAACGCACGACCGATCGAAGATGGCAAGCCGGCCAGCTATATTGAGACGCTGGCCAAGGCCGACACGTCCAAAATCGCCGTGGCTCTTGCTATGGTAGATGGCAAACTGTACTCAGCTGGAGATGACCAAGTCGAATTTTCCATTCAGTCCATCTCTAAATCCTTTGTCTACGCACTTGCAATTGAGGATGCGGGCTTGGATCGAGTTTTGGAAAAGATTGGCGTCGAGCCTTCAGGTGATGCCTTCAACAGTCTGTCGCTGGAGCGTGGCAGCAATCGACCCATGAATCCCATGATAAACGCTGGGGCGATCACGGCACATTCTCTTATCGTGGGACCTGATGCCACACTTGAGCAAAGAACAGACCGCATCTTGAAAGCCCTCTCGAGATTAGCAGGCCGTCAACTCCACGTGTGCGAGGAAGTTTACGAAGCCGAGATGAGAAATGCCGACCGTAACATGGGAATTGGTTACATGCTCAAGGCGGCAGGTATCATCACTGGTGACCCCCAAGAGGCCGTCAAAGGATACATTCGCCAATGTGCTATCAATGTCAACGTGCGCGATCTAGCCATGATGGCAGCAACACTCTGTAACGCCGGCATACATCCAGAGACTGGCGAAACCATCATTCCCCAGACAAGTGTCCGCCAGATTCTCTCCGTCATGACCACGTGTGGTATGTACGATGCCGCGGGAGACTGGGTCTCGAGAATTGGAATACCAGCGAAGAGCGGTGTGTCCGGGGGCATTATTGGGGCCCTGCCAGGTCAAATGGGCATAGCTGTCTTCTCGCCTAAGCTCGATGGGCGCGGCAATAGCGTTCGCGGTGTCGCCATTTGCGAGCAATTGTCCCGCGACATGGGTCTTCACATGATGGACGTGAGCCAGATCGCGCAGGCGACATTGCGTACATCCGTGGCAACCATTGTGGCAGGCAAGAGTGAGCCGCATCACGCAAACTGCAACAGGGAAGTCATCATCTTTAGTCTACGAGGTGTTGTTCGTTTTGCAGGCTCGGAGCGCCTGACCCGCGCCATCACACGCGAACTTGGTCAACCCAATCCAGAGGACCCTGGTTCTGGGCGTTCCCGCCATGCTTGCGCCATTGTCTTTTCATTCCGAGATGTCTTTTCATTCAACGCGGTGGCCCAGCGCATCATTCAGGCAGATGTCTACAGACTATTGCTTGATGGCAAGAGTGTGGTCATCATTGATCCCTCGGGGGTCTTGACCATAGACACTGAGCGCGCGGGGAAGAAGCTGAGAATTGTAGAGACAGAGACAGAAGCAAGGAACTTCATTGGAGGAACCGGTTGTCAAACAGTAACTAAGACGGATGAATGGTAGTTCAAGGGGCATGATCGAGGTCAGTGGCGCCTTGAGAGTCAGGGTCAACCCATGTTCAAGCGGCCATCGCGGGACTTGTTGACATGCTAGAAAGATACCAAGAGAACTGTCGTAGGAACTTTTAGTGGATCTGGGAAGAAGTCTGAGAATGTAGAGGCTTATCCGGTATCGATTGAAAATAGAAAGAGTAAGAAATGTATAGAGAGTCTTGTACTATTTGTCTCTGCCACTAAAAAGTCTTGAATGAACGGTTGTATCCTATAGGTGGCATTCGATTTCATGAGCCTGGGACTGTGTCGCGTGATGTTATCGTCAAAATAGCCTGCGAGCCTTTGCTCAGGCACCTCGACGGGCTGGGTTATTTGATGAAACGGACATCTAACGTCACTAACATGAATACAATTGCATCAAACTAACTGATGGGTGGCAGGGACTTGAGTCAAGTCCCTTACGGCCAATGAAGTGCGGAGAAGGCCGGATCAGCGAATCAATCATAAAATTGGACTATAGGATTCCAAGAGGTCATAGACCAATGGCAACGCGTTGAAGTAATATTCGGCGAAAGTAAGGGACATATCTACTTGCTCGCTGGGGGACCTTTTTCCCTCAGCCACCGCAACAATCTAGAGTACTCAGTCCCATCAGGTTAATAGCTTATGGTCTTCTGGGTGGGCAGATGCAGCAGAGTCATAGATCGACTATCGTTGACTTGGATCTCTGTTCGGACATTCAAACGAGAGGATAGGGACGCATCCTATGCAAGTTCGCCTTGCGGGTCACATCGGTGCCGGTGCAGATATGCAATTACCCTGCCCGCACGGAATAAACAGTTTTCACTTCTCTAAATGAACCACGTGAGGTACTCGATAACGTAGTCAAGTTCTCACACTCGGTCACTAGATATATGCTTGATCATAGTGCTAACCAGTACTTAAAGCTTCAGCAAGATACCTAAGAACTATGACTCGCTACAGTCCTGCTTGGCAACTCTAGTGTTCTTCACGGCTGGGACCGAAACAGCCATCGATTGTGGGTAAATATTATCTCAGTCCTCGAAATGTGCAGAAAGATATCTACACACAATGGCCGCTGTCTCAGGCACGTTCTTGAATCTGTCGAAATCGGCTCGTAGCCCTCCAGAGGCACATGAGGCTGAGTGTTCTTGGCCAACTTAGAGACGACAGTTATCTGATGCTTGGGGCCATAGTCACTCTCCTCGCAGCTTGGCCCTGGGCCTGGTAGTTCCCTACAACCACGTGTCGTCAAGGTCAAGGACGAGTATCCGACAATAAGTCAATAACCCAAGGCAAAAACAACCAGTCCATACACCAGGCTGAATGGCTGCTCATGGCTGGAAAGATAAGTGACTAATGATTACATACATTACACTAAGGAGCGGTGGCGAGCTGATCGTATAGCCTAGTCCTGCCGATGAGTCACAGGCCGGGTTTATTTTTATCAAGGTGCACTCATAAGTGCGCGGCAATCGCACTTCCTACATTAACACAATCATCAAGACTCTCCTCGCAAATAATTGATAGGTCTATTAGAGATGCAGAGACTATTATCATCGCAAGAGACGCAGCCTAAATCATCTTGGACAGCGATGAGGACCGCCTATATCCGCACGATACTGGACAGCAAAGTAAAGTACTATGAGCACGACTGGAGCAACTTGACGACCTGGCTTTGGTTCTGGGTTGGTCAACAGGTCCCGAAGGATCCCTTTCGGAACAATGATCGCGGGCAAAGTCAATCTCCTCCAGACATTCATCACCATTACATTTTACTGCACAGCAATGCCGCAGATGCCTTTGTGTTGGAATGGCTACTGAGAAACTCGGAGCCAGAGAGTTGGAGACTTTCCCGGGACAATTTTACGGTCTACCTATCGCGGAGACAAATGAATGACCCGGCAAACAAGCCACTACTTCATCACCTTGGAAGTATGAGGGTTTCAGTAGAGCCTGTCCCGTTGCCTCAGGCAACCGAATACACCTCAGGTGACATCTGCGACACTGCCATGTTTTCGAAGAGCGATTACGTCCTTGAGACATCCCTTGTGCGAGGTGCAGGCTGCGCAACGACATTTGACACGCTTTTCCGGAACTCGATGCGTCACGGTTGCCCTCAGCAGTACCGGACCGAGGAGACGAGTAGCGCCTACTACGCAAATAGGCTGAAAGGCAGGATGGGTCACACACAGCGATATTGCGGATATCCCCATGGTAAAAGTGAAGCATGGAAGCAAGAGCACGAGAAGCAATGGAAGAACTATAAGTGTCTATCATGCGGAAAGCGATGTAAGAGAAGCAAAGGGTGCAAAACGACGGGGGAGTTTTGGACAAAGGACGAAGGCCCCTGGGTTGACATGGCTATTACATCCGCTGCAAGGCCGCCAGAGTTCGAGAAGGAGTGGAGAGCACTAAGCATTGAAGATGTCATTAACTATCACGGGTTGGACGCAACAGTGGCAGAGAGATTTAAACATTGGAAATGGAGGTCTATAGATACCTTCTCAGGGGATTAATAAGGGCACTAGTAAAGATGCCAATAGCAGCCGTGGTCTACTAGGGCCCTGATCATGAACGGGGTTCAAAATGAATCACGTTTTGGAGAGGGACATGCTAGCGCATAAAGGTTAGCCAGCGTCTCGTACTAAAACCCCTGTGTTCAAAGTGAATGCGGCAAGAGGGGGTAATTTATTTTGACTCACGATTCCCAGTGTGATCATCGCTATTCTGGCCTCAAAGAGCACTTCTATAACATGCGGGAGCTCGTAGCAAGATTAATATATATTATTCTGGGTCAATATGCACTTACGATAGCTTATACTTATGTTAGGTGTTGGGAGTGGTGTTAGATTGATCCTGGCGCGTCCGATAGGCATTTAACCCGAAAACTCAAAGCGTGATTCGTTTTGAACCCCGTTCACGATCAGGGCCTTAGCTTATCTGACATAGTACGGGGCTATCTTAGCCGGGGTCTAATCTATACTGGGCTGAGTCAAGCCAATCTGGGCTGAGTCTCTGGACCGAGTTAAAAGTGTGCTAGTATCATAATGAACTGTTAGCAATGCCATGTACCTCTTATCATGTCATCATAAGACGAGGAGATAAAAGAAGAGGCAAATGCCAGCTCTGTCTATCGTACTCTCCTGGAGCAGCGACCGACAGAAACCTATTTTCTTTCCATTTCTCTCCAATAACAACTGACTCGTCCCCGCCACCAACCCCGTGATAAATCACTCGCAGTCAACATGGCAGATGTCTCCAAGACTTCTCCCGGTCATAGTGAAAAGATCGGAGATAATCTGCGTCCTACAGAGTCTCAGATTCATGGCGAAGTTATCGACAACGAGGCAGGCATGGCCCGTCTGGCGGGGGGCAAGCAGACACAGCGCCATCTCCGCCCTCGTCATATCCAACTGATGGCACTTTCAGGCGCCATCGGCACCGGCCTCTTTGTTGGATCTGGATCTGCCCTCGCCAGAGCTGGACCTGTAGGTCTTCTCCTGGGTTACATGGTCTACTCGCTGTTGGTCTGGTCCACCTTCAATGCTATGGGAGAGATGTGTGTTTGGCTTCCCATTGATGGCTCTTTTGTGGTTTTTGCCCACGCCTTTCTGGATGATGCGTGGGGATTCTCCCTCGGCTGGCTCTACACCATCACTAACTCTCTCTCGGCGGCTGGAGAAGTTGCTGCCGTTGCTGCCATTGTAAACTTCTGGACGGACTCGGTCAATAACGGTAAGCTCTCACTTGCCATGCTCCTTTCACATATTGCCTTCTCGCTCGCAAAGACCATTAGCATCAAACCAGGGCTGACCTGATTCTAGCCGTCTATGTTGCCGTCATCGGCTCGTCTCTCTTGGCTCTCAACATCTTTGGCGTTCGCATCTACGGAGAGGGTGAATTCTACTTCTCCCTCTTCAAGATATTCCTTATCCTGGGGTTGCTTGTTATGACTTGTACGTTTTCCACATGCCCAGTGTGCCAACGCTTTGCACAGGGGAGTATCAGCAAGCGCCAACTGACATGTCTGAACAGTTATCATTATGGTGGGAGGCAATCCTCAAGGAGACGCGATCGGATTTCGATACTGGAAGAACCCAGGACCTTTCAACGAATACATTGCCGATGGGAGCTGGGGTAAGTGGATGGATTAGCAACTCTTTTGCCTCAACCTAAAGAATTTACTCTTACACAAGGACTCTGATAGGTCATTTCCTCGGCTTTTGGTCCGTTTTCATACAAGCCGCCTTCGCCTTTGGTGGCCCAGACTATATCGCAATGTCCGCTGGCGAGACCCGATCTCCTCGTCGCGTCCTCCCTTCGGTCTTTCGCCGCGTCATCTACAGACTCGCCGTCTTCTATATCCTTGGTGTTCTCGCAGTTGGTATCCTTGTTCCTTATGACGACCCGAACCTGGGCTCTAATAAGCCCGGTGCTGGAGCTTCTCCTTTCGTCATTGGCATCACTCGTCTCGATATTCCTGTCCTTCCCCACATTATCAACGGCGCCCTTCTCACCTCTGCTTGGTCTTGTGCCCTAGAGCTCTACTTTGCTTCCACTCGAGCTCTGTACGCCTTGGCCGTCGATGGAAAGACTCCCAAGTTTATGCTCTTTACCTGGCGAGGCGTCCCGACCTTCTGTGTCGTTGCCGTCTGGCTCGTCACCTTGATAGCCTTCATGTCGGCCTCGAATAACTCCCTTACTGTCTTCACCTGGATTACAAGCATTGTTGGATCTGCAAACCTCCTTATTTACTGCATTTTCCACGTCGTGTATATTCGGTTCCGGCGTGCCCAAATGGCCCAAGGTATAACTGATGATCAGCGGCCTTGGTTTCGCCGAAATCAGTACTGCTTCTCCATCGTCTCCCTTTTCTTCTACATCATCATTTTTTCCACAAACGGCTTTGTTGTATTCACCACTGGGAATTGGTCCATCTCCAAGTTCCTCTTTGCCTACTTCCCCTTTGTTGTCTTTATTGTCACCTATGGGGGCTACAAACTGATCAAGAGACCTGCCATGGTTCCTCTTCATGAGGTCCCGCTACATGCTGGCCGTACTGATGCGCATATGGATGATGGTTATGTGGAGCCTGAACCAGTCACTTGGTACCAGAAGTTCAACAGGTGGCTCTGGGGTTAAAGTGTGGTTCTGCCATGCCATCTTGAACGGCATAAACTTATTTGCATTCATGAGACAGATAGGATAGTTGTACAGCTGGCACACAGCTTTGTTCTCCTGAGAAAGTCGTTGTTCCATAGCTAATGACGAGGCCACTCATTTCATTCTTTAATATCCTTAATGGGCCCGTAACATACACACCGAACCCTTACAACTGTCGCTTAATCACTTTCTCTTTAAATGGTCACGTTGTGACCCTCTCGATCTTCAGGCTCAGTTAACCCATCAAGGGCCGGGCTACAACTCTAATAAAGAACAGATCTTAAACAAAATATAACATCATAACCCGATGTTAACACAGTGGCCTAGTTGAACTTCTGCAGCAGCAGAAGAGTCATACCTAGCTGCATCATCATGAAAGTCTAACCTCTCATGGGTATTTTAACTGCCCTAACCTCCGTACGAGAAAAGAGAATTGTCCACCTCTTCATCTTCTTAAGCTACAATCTCTCAACACCATGATGATCCTCTCATCTTCCATGGATGTGGCTGGGGTTTGAGTTGTTGGCAGCTCGACATAAGCAGGTCCATAATGGCCAACAGCCGCACTATGAAATGTCTGATATTCTTTAATCTAACACAGCAGCTAGGGTATATTTTAAAGTCAGCAAGACAACTACTAGCTTATCATGCCTCATCTCTTGACCCTTTATTATCTGTGGGCAGCCGAAAACTCACTACTCAAGCCAACCTCGGGTTGTTCCTTTCCCCAGCCAACTCCAACTGCCCAAGGCCATCTCTATACTTCATGACAAGCTTTGATACTCTTCCAATGCCCGCAGTCTTTTCAGTAGCTGCAGCGACTTGTAACTTGATCTTGAACCCTCCTGTTAGAGCATCGGCAAGTGTCGCCAGCGCGGTGTCTTTCCAAGATTGTCTTCTAAGCCATTGAGCCTCCCAAATAGAAAGTGCAGTAAATATGGCACCCGTAGCGAGCGTCACAGTTGGAGATACCAAGAACTCCCACTGAATGTGTGGGATGACAATGGTTGTCGTGGCGTTGCCGCGAGCTGCCGAAGATGAAGGGAAGTCTCGATCCCGGATCCACTTGGTCAAGCTTAAAGCCAAGTTCTTAGCTTTGAGGTGATATTGGTTGTCGTGCTTAGTCTAATTAGAATATTAGGGGGTTTTTGCGGCCTCCTAGCGCAGGGTAAAGGGACCTCCCGAACTTGGTTGTACAGTTGGGCTCAGATAGGCAATCTTGTAGATTAAATCCACCTTTAAGATTCTTGAGTACTAAAACGATGGACTCGTTCGTGATGTTGAAAGAGTCCCGAGATAGTTTCTTTGCGCCGGGAGTGTAATTTTCAGAAGTGATGGTAATCTGGAGGTCAGCAAGATTATTGCCCCAAGCTCCGTCCATCTCCAGCATGCTCTTTGCGGACTCGAAAAATTGCCGAGTCTCCCTCTGATGACCCATGTATGATGGCAGATTTTATGCTCTCTAAGACGACACGACCTTCTCGTATAGGAGATCCCCCCCCCCGGGACTTCTTGACGCACAAGAAGAGCCTACCTTCATGGCTCTTTACTACATTCTCCTCCCGGGTCATTTGATTATTCAGCCAAATTTCGCTTGCCTTCAGGCATCGGGCTGCCAACACCACTGTATCAAGTTGAAGGAACAAGACTGTGTGCCCGCCCTGCGTTCGTGGTGACTTGCGCCGCCAAGTATGTGTCCAGATACCCATTTCTTACTCCAAGGCAGCGTGATATTCCATGGTAATTTGATAACCTGAGCCCGACTTCGGGTAGTCTGTGCTTCGTGATTAATTTTCTTGGGCCTCCCATGCTAGATTGGCTTCCATGGCCAATTTGCCATTATCTGGTGCATCATCGCCAAATTTCCCTCGAGAGACGACCGAGGGAACTGTGATGAGACGAGTGGCTCTCTCAACATGTCCAGAATACCCTATGATAGCTAGAGCAAACGGCGAGTCAAGCATAGTAGGCTCACGAGGAGTTTCTAGTCGTATGTGTAAATGCCGGCCAAAGGTTTTGCGTCTCCACCAGCGGAGAGGATACTCTCCATACAGCAGCTGCTATTCTCATGTCATCTCAGATTCCATTTGTAACCAAGGTAGTCTAGTAGAAGGGTTCTTTGCCATCGGACCCTGGGAACCCGGTTCGCCGAACCCCTCAAACGTCTGAATAAGCTGACCAGAGCCCTGTGTCTAAGGACGAAGACCTTGCAGTTTCGGCCTGAGGATTTAGAGGTCGGGTATTGCTCGAGTTGTACAGAGAGGCGTAGTCAGCGCCACTTACCACGGATGGTTGATCTTCCAATGTAAAGGTAGCTTGAATGAGGGGCGGGCTCATACGCAAGGAGTAAGATACTAGTGAAAGCCCCCAGAGCAACATATGGTTATGACGAACACGAGACAAGCTCGAGAGACTCCATTGAGGATAGACACAAGTGCATCTAGAGAGAGGAGGAGTTGGATCAATTCTAATATTGGCTTGCTATGGTAGGAGAAGAGTATGTAGAGAAGCCCAGAGAAGGACTCAGGGCAGACAAATAGTGCAAAGAGCTCAAGCCACCAAGAGTTAATGACGCTGTGAGTCGCCTCAGGTCATGGCTGCTTGTGCACCTTCAGGAGCAGATATCAGCTTGTAAAGGAAGAGTACAGGTTGAAAACCAAACAGCCTCAATATCATGGATCGGTGTCGTCTGCCAGTCACCTGCTGCGACTGAGGATTCCCGCTGATCCCGAAGCTACATAGTAATAGGAATTGCGGCTGCATAGTGGCAGCTTAATGTAATCCACTTACCTGTATCCTAATCCCACCTCATGTATTGCATGGTGACGGAGAGACTCTATATTGCCTAACGAACCTTCTCAGTTGTAGTGGCCTCAAAGACTAAGAGAATGATATTTGAAAAGTAATTGATTCGCCACCTTATCCTAGGAAGTGAAAAAAGAAAGAGACAGTTCTGCGAGCGACACACATCAGATAGATGTCAAATTTCCCCAAGCATTCACGTGCTTCTGCCTCCGAATTTTACGTGTGCCATCAGGTAGGATCTCCAAATACTCATTCAAGCCCGGCCTATACCCAACCTCCTTTTGCTTTGCCCTAGCTGCTGCCTCTGCTGCCTTCTCTCTAGCCGTTGGCGGTCTTGTTGGCAGAGGACCGCCACGCTCGCGTGCTTTTTCAACGGTGAAATAGAAGCCTAGATCGTCCTGTATCTGGCGGAATTGTTCCGATGAAAGACAAGAAAGCTGTTGACTGGTAGAGGAGGAGAGAGTAGTCGAAGAGGACGGTGCAGCCGAAGGAGTTGGTGTATGTGTGAATATCGGGAGATCATCCCGGATGCGCTCGCATGTCCAACACTGGCACAGCTCAGAGACAGCCTGGATACCATCCGTCACTGGACCAGAGGATACGTCCTGGAACATAGGGCCTTGAGACCCGTTACTGCGACTGCAGTCCCCAATCTCTTGGCAAAATAGACGGTAGTGGTTTGGATGCAGTTGATGTGTACGCCAGAACAGGGCAACACCAAATGGCACATGTATCCCCTTGCTATCAAGCGAAGCTTCCCTTAGCTGATAGTCAGAGTATTCCACACTTGCCCTCTTCAGCGACCCAACGAGAGCAGGAGCGCGTATCCAGAGCAAGCTATGCGCGTCTTCGATAAACTTCTCCTGCTTTTTTACCTCGGCAAAGAGGTCGGCCTCGAATGGCAGGATTTCACCCTCAGTGTACGCCGGAGGGCTCTCCAGGTAGGTCAAAATATCAGAAGACTGAGTTGACAAAGTAGAGAAAAGGTTTTGCGCAGTGCGAGGCAATTCGAAGCGAAATGTGTCCATGTCAATAACGTCGCGGATCGCCAGCCAGGGAAAGCAGAGGTGCTCGAGCCGAGCAACGCGGCGCTCATGGTCACGGCAAGCGGCGCTGTATGCATCCGAATCGAGCATGAAGGCGTACCAGACGAGTAACACGTCCAAGGGAGGGAGATACTCTTTGGTCAGCTGCACCATGACCTTGTCGCCTGCATGGTGTCCATACGCCGCAATATGGACCAAGACGTGGTCAATGTTGGTCCACCAAACTGCGAACCGGGAGACGGCTAATCTGATCAGAAGATCCCATCTTTGGGACTCAGGAAGCTTGGTTGTCGTATTGGAGTGGAAGTCATCTCTAGGCTTCTCAGTATATGCTGGCAGGCCATGAACGTCAACCTGGAGCTCGCTCGCTTCAAGCCGCAGGGTCCGAAAACATTCAAGCAGCGCCAAATGCACGGCAGCATGACTAATATCAGGACAGGCCAATATGGTCGCTGCATTTCCCACCTCTGCATCAGGAGGGGGAAACGCATTAACGAAGATGCTAGGGTCTGGGATGACGGTCTGCTTGCCGCCAGGCTTGCTGCTTGAGTATGAGGACGGTAGCTTCCAGGAATGAGGGTCCACGTCAGCCTGATTCCCAGAGATTACTCCACGTAGACGATTAAAAAGAGACATGTCGTAGGTGTTTGGAGTTTCATAAGCCGGGGAAGACGACTAGGTGCATTTTTAACGTGTGATCAACGAGCATTAATATGCTCAACATCATCTCCCTAGCCATGGCCCATTTCTGCCTTGAAGGGGCTGAGGGGCTTCTTTGAGGGCAGCCTTGCAAGGATGCAGAAAGCAATCTCCTGGAATTTAAGGGGGCGATCAGGCACCCCTGCTGCTGATAAGGCACTATCTGAACCCATGGTGAGTTTGCCTGATTACAGTTATGGTCTTATCCTACCCAAGAAAAGGATGTGTAGCTTGTGCAGGTGATGGCGCAGGCCTCTGCGCAAATGGCTTGTCTGCGCCTCGCCGCGAAGGAAGAGATTGACGCTAGTTGCACAGCATTGTGGCAGTGCAATCAAGCCCCACAGGGGCGGAGCTTTGCTGTGTTTCTAGGGTAAGCTAAGGAAGCCCTTTGATCGTTATTTGCTCTGCTATTGAATTCTTATCACCTTCTTTTCTCTGTCACGGTTGTGCTCACGGTTGTGGAGTGGGAAGTTTAACAGTAGGTCTTCTTTCTGCTATTTAGATTCTAAATTCACCACTAATGGAGCACTCCTGGTCCAACAGAAACACACCTTCAAACAAGCATATCCTGGTGTCCTTGAGAAGCTCTATGGTATCCTTACGAATTAGACTGAATGCTTTGAGAGAGAGTATAGTTGATTCCATAATCCTATCGCATGGGAACCAGCTCTCTGTACTCGGAGAGATCTCCACGATCACAGTATATTGCCTTTGTGAGCCATCAGTAATCACTTAGAGTCTGCCAATCCTCCCATAACAGGACCAGTTGAGAAAATAAGATCGAACCCCTACCTGTGCCTAGTCTGGCCAAGTTGTCTATCAAGGAGTAAGGCGAGACAGATATCCAATCAACCCAAGTCTACATAATGTATGATACAGGACGCTTGCCATTCAACTCGAGACCTCCCTTCACTCGTCGCCTCCTTTCATCGAGCCAATACCTCCAACGTTCGTACTTCTCCTTGCGTTCTGCAATGTATTCAGGTGTCATCCCCCAATCCCGGATCCTATGGCTTTCAATCAACTCTTCCATTTCGAACTGCCTGTACTCTGAACCGCTCAGATTGAGCACGATGCCGCCCATAACGTGTTCCCATACTATCATCCCGTAGTTCGTAGTATGGTAGCTAAGGTTTAAAATCGTGCCCAGATGGTTCGCGATATACATAGCAAGTCGCTCTTCAGGTTTGATAGTCTCATCGGAGAAGAGGTTCCTGGAGAAACGCCGACGTCGTTTATTGCCTAGCTCGAGCTCTCGATCCCCACATGCGATGCTCTTATGGGCAGCTCCATCTGTTGGTTCAAGAACATTGATGGTGATGTCCTCGATGAAGTATTCATCAAAGTATCCCAAGTCGCCCGGTCCCTTTTGAAGAACTTCGATTAACAAGTAATAGAATGTCCACGCAGCGCCCTCTGGCCCACCGTCGCCGCCAGAGAAGTCCATACTGTCCCTGAAGCGGGGATCTAGGTCATCAGTGGGATCAAAGAGTCGGAATGTGGCGTTGATAGACTTGATGTGCTTCGTTCGTGGGAGAATTGGGATATGCCAGGTAGGCCAAAGACCATAATTCTTGACAAACATAATGTCGACATAGTAGTCGGCAGTCATGAAGTCAAGGACCTTCTGGACCTCGTCGTTAGTCTGTCTGTTGACTAGGAGGAGGCTGAGGGCGGGATTCTCAGGCGGGATGCACCAGGTTCTGTGACGAATCCCACGACTTCGTGCATGCTGAGTGACTGAGGGAGAGGCTGGCGGCGTAGCGGGAGAGCCAATGGCCAGATCAAAGATCTTCTGGCGAGTCTCGCGGGGGAGTTGAGACAGGCTCATGACTTAGGCTTGATGGTAGAGCTTGATCAATTGTTGGGTAAAGGTGGTACTTCTTTTGTGAGACAAAGAACTGTTGACATGGGAGATAAAGAAGAGGCGGATTGTGCCGGGAATATATAATTCCAGCGATGGTGAGTCAGCAGGCTCGTTGCCTAATGACGGGGGTAGTTCACCTGCAGCCAAGAACTTTATCCATGGATGCCTTTCGCGCTCTTTATGTTATACCTGTATCCTTGGGTAATCGACACTTTGGACGGCGTTGGTAATCACACATAAGTCAGCCACTGCAATTCTAACACTTGCCTAGGCATCCACGTGAATTTGGCTGGCACTAGGCAGAAGTGCCGCATTCTCTCTAGGGGTATCAACGGAGTTCCGAACAGGATGGTTCTTGGTCAGCAGATAGGCCTTTATGTACTAAGACCGACGACGAAGATGGAAGAATTAGATCGAGTTATAGAAGAAGGTCTTTTCTTTATAAAGGGAAGAGGTATGGGCTATAACCCGCACCGGAGGTATGCTTTGCTAACGCATGTGGACAATTGTAGCTCCTCTTGTTATTCATCCTATGCCTCAAAAGGGCCCTGAAAAATGATACTAATGGTTATGTTCATCCTTAACATATGAAGGCATCACATCCCATTGTTGTAAAATACTGTAAGCCAGCGTTAATGAATGTACTTATTGCGCTTCATATCGTGGCTGACGGCCTCTTTTGGCGATGCGATCGAGGATAGGGAAGAAGATGGTTGGCAAGTATATTATCCAGCTCACCAGCTAGAAACACGATAACGGACATATTAGGTTTCCTCCTCTTAACTGGCAATCATGGGTTGGAGGCTGGTTTCCTATGTCATGGCTGACGTGACCAAGTCTGCGCACTCAACCTAACGGGATTAATAGGTTCTTCATGGCTAAACCGGGCAGGCCGTCTTGAGAATTTTGCAAGAAGAGAAGGCACATGACTATAGACGGATTCAAGAGTTCTTCCATGAGTCAAACCGGCCGGCGAGGTGCACCCGGCCCGATACAACTAATATTGCCATATTATAAAATAAGGACGGTTGAATGAACGTCTTGAAGACTGCTCTGACAAGCTTGAAAAATATCTTCCCGCATCGGCGAGATGAGCTCGCGGTTTGGCACTTCTTAGATCCATCCAATTCCCTCTTGTTGTTAGTATCATGACGTCTCCAATGGAAACGGAACTCATCGGCTATAGTATGTAAGAACAAATAATTAACACATGGCAGAATTAACGCCCAATATTGTGAATCAGGCAAGAGTCCCTGCCTTGTATCGTCAAGGTCTCGGAGGGAAACGATGTAAGGTTACGGGGGTGCGTTTGACCTTTATTCAAATTGCTATTACTTGCTCTTAAACCTGCATTGCGTTTTTCGGGGGTTTTCTTTTTGTAAATATAGTTGAAGCCAAAGCCTTGGTATGATAGCTGAGCTAGCAGACAGCTCTTGAACCTGATGCCCTCTTTGCTGCGCATACCATTTACGAAAAGGCTGAGAATGGTTTTTGTTGGGGCAAAGCCACATAAAAAAGCGTTCATATCTGATTATTAGGACCCTGTTGGGTACAATCTGCCAATTTCTCTCTTTTGTTTTTTTCCCCTTAAAATCATATACTATTATTCCGTCAAAACTCACCGAGATGCCAAACTCGCAACCCTGTTGCTCGTTCAGTCTGAATTTCATCTTTGGTCATTGCTGCGAGAAGACATTTGGGGCTCTGTGTAATGATGTCAATCATTTAAAGAAATCACCAGATCGACCTTGAGCTACCTAAGGCAGGTGCTTGATCCTAATGGCCGCGTAAGGCTAGGAGGCAGGGGCTTCAGAGCAATTAAGCAGAAACAACACATGCCTACTTGAGCTGGGTACATGTGAGCGCTAGGTGTGGCTTTTGCTGGGTGAGTGATTGGCACCCAAGGACTGCCAGGATTGGAACCCCAGTGATACACCGTGCCGTATCCTAAAAGATGACTTGTCAAAAGTATTTTGCTTCAGATGCACCAAGCCCGATCCGCTTCATCACTTTGTCATGTAACCAAACCAAGACAGACATCGGTAAAATTACTTGGTGATCTGTGAATAGTCGTGGAGTTATGCTACTAGCATAGTTCGAAAGGAAAAGGAAAGACGCATATGGCCGTGAAGATAAATGCAGCCATGTCTGGTGGAACTTGACTGACCGCCGAGGGGAGTGAAGCAAGGGAAGAGGAACAAAACATATTAGCGATGCCTTGCAAAAATATGGCTCAAACATTTATGCTCCCCCGGGAAGGCTCGAACTTCCGATCTCCCGATGGTCTGCTAATAACAGTCGGACGCTTTAGCCAACTAAGCCACAGGGGATAGGGACAATACTGGGATCTCATTGGTTGAGATGAGATCTTCAAGCAGGATACATCACTTGAGTGTGACGATGTGTCTACTTGACCAAGATGAGGAAAAGTGCGCGAATGTGTTCTTTTCTCAATAGTTACAGCCTGGCCCTTGATGGAGTAACTAAGCTAGAAGTTCGGGGAAAGATATGAGTTACAACGCCGCGTTCGTACAATCGTGAATATGCCAAAGAGAATATCGCCACACACCCGTGGTAAACACTACACATCGTCAGTGGAGTATAGAAGGATGGGTATAGCAAGATGGGTGGTGATGTGGATCCTGTTCTACAGGTCCATCACTATAGGCGTGGCTACAAGGAGCATAGCTTCAGACATGCTGACGGCCGCGAAGGCAAGCCAGCAAACACCCACGAGGGCAGAATAGGCCTTTTTGCCACAAGGTAGTGCCTATCAGTTCAATGGAGAGGAGACTAAGCTATCAGATTTGGAATGATTGTGATGACTTTACGTATTTGGCTCGTTGCATAATGTTTGTCGTCTTGGTCTGTTCGCCCTAACCATCTAAGTCCGCGGCATCACACATCTCAATAGGCTTACAAAATCGCGTCCCAAACCGCATCTCAATATAAATCAACAAGTTATCATCTCTGTTACTATTTGAAAATCTACCTGCGAAAATGCGTATTGGATGTGCTGCCCAACTTGGTTTGCCTTAGCGCCGGCGTTCACCCCTATAAGGTCCGCGCATACGGTTCAATGAACTGCTAAGCTCTAGCGATGTAAATGTCTAGGACAACACTTGTGCCATGCCTGGTGTTCACCCACACTCCTTTGAGATCCTCAACTATGGCAGCCATCGCCAAAGAGCCTTTTTTTATGCCGATGGCAATCTCAGCTGCTCAATCAGCGATACTACTCAAAAGCTTTGGGTGGATGGTGGTTATCCCACCTTTCAGAAGCACTACATGTATCAAATTGAGGCCCTCTGAGGAGGCAGATGCTTCTGATGATATGATAGAGAGAGAACCTGTGGTATGGGAAACCCTGCAAACCAGGGGTTGCCATTGATTTAATAGGAAGAATCTTGATATACCTGGTCTGGTTGCTCGTACTATTCCAGTCTGCCGGAGCTATATATAAAACACGGACGGAACCAGCATATACAGACTGGGATCGATTTTCTGGATCAGTAAATACATGAAGTACCAGGTTGCAATTATTATAACGAACACTTTATGAACACATCATAGCATCATGACCTGATGGTAAATAGACCAGCATCATTACCAAGCAAGAGAGCCTTTTCACTAAGGCATACTAGACAAGGAGCAGAGACAGTTCTCTTAACACATCAAACTACCACCAACCACAGTAGCGGGCATGGGCTTGTTGGCCTTGTGATAACGAGATCCGACATAGTGAGAGACTCGTGATCAACAGGATCAGGAGGATTATCAATTTCATCTGGCCATACTGGAGTCGGATATCCTCTCACTGGAGGTTGTCGATTTGATGAGGTGCCATTGCTTTCATCTTACCAGATGCCTGACAATTTCTCTCCATCTTGCTCTTCGCGTGTTTTTGTAAACGTAGTCAGGTGTTGTTTGGTTTAGTCGAAGCCTCGCCCTCCATGGGATAACTGAGCCAAAAGACAATGCAAATGCAGTGAGCGCTCAAGATGTCGTGGCTAGATCTAGTTACCAAGCTTGGGGCATCGGCTGGTGGCTCGATTGCGCGTGGAAAAGAAAATGTTGTCGAGAGCGTGCATATCTGAGCCATTTTTCTATCTCGTGTAATACTGATGTATTAATACATCTAAGGCCGGTGTTTTCAGATTTTCTGGATTTATCATGACTGTAGATTTCGCTCCTGGCCCCAGGCCGTCCGTGCCGGGCAGGACTTCGGATCCGGGTGCTCGGGGTGGGGCCGGTGACGAAAAACTGGCCACCCAAAAATAAATCAACCCTAGACTTAGATTGGTAAAGCGTCAGATCAAAACGGAGTGCGCCAGGCACATACGGGCCCATGGAATAGCAGCCAACTCAATGTTAGCAGATGCCGAGACTTTATCCCTGCTTCCAAGATGCTACGGCACGGCGTTTCTTCATATCTTGGTGTCTGGAAGCTTTCACCCCTCGCTATGTTGTCTTAATACTCGGAGACTAATGTGTTGTTTTCTCAAGAGGCGATTTGCGCACGCCGTGCTGACAATCACACGCAATTCCCATGACGTTCCATGGTATCCAGGTGACTAACATGCATTATCATGGCAACAACAGCATCTTAACTCATAAAACATTCAATACCCATCAGTGTTAAGAACTTTGTCCACTAGTTCTCGTTCTTCGTATTTCTCATCTACAGGTCATACCACCTCACCGAATGCGCGCCAAGTAGCATACATCATTCCAACAGTTGCTCATTTTTGGCCAAGCTCCTTTCCCTTCCTATTCTCTGCCATGCGATCAACCGCCTCCATGAACCCAGGGAATCCATTAATTAGTGGCTTCAAGTCTGAAACATGAAGGTTAAGAAGCTTGCGGAGGGTCTCTGCTCCCACCATGGCCTGTGCATCCTTGGCCTGATCATCCTCTTGCGTCTCAAGTTTGGCCTGTAGATCGACCACCTGCTGTGCCGCTTCATCTCGATTTCTCGTTGCTTGCTCAAGTTTTTTGACCTCAATGTTATCCTTTTGAGATGCCAAATCGTGGTTGATGATTGCCTTGTCTCGGCTCCGTGTTACCTGAGCGAGATACGTCTCTGGCGGTGCGTCAAGAGTCCCGACAGCGTTTTCAAGTGCCGTGAAAAGTGCCTCAGCTGCCTCCAACCTCTTTGTCGCCCGATCCAGATTATCTTTTGCCTCAGCCGACGTCTTATCGTGCTTGGCCACCTCCTCCTCGCGACGTTTGTGGATATCCCTAGCGTGGTTCAGATGCCGCTGTTGTTGTTCTACCCTTAAGGCCTGCTCCTGACCTTCCCTGGCAATCAAAAATCCGATCGAGATCTCGCATCGTTGGATGATGTTGCTGAGACCAGTTCTGAAGTCTCTTTCATCACTACTGGGAAGAGGGAGGGTATATGCCGTGTGATCGTTGATAGCGCCCTTAGGGGATTGCTCATCGTCATTAATGGGGCTCATCGAACAGCGCGGAATCTGAGAAACCACCATCAGTTTGTGGTTGTCGATGGTAACCGGATCGGTTCGCACTCCGGAGGTGGTGCTGGTTCCGAATGCCGATATACGCAGCTGGGGATCGACAGTGATAGAGTCTCGTGGGTTCCCTGCGGTTGATGGCAAGCTATGAGTCGCGGACGGAGTTGTTGGTGTGATGTAAGGCGTCTCTCGGTCTTGGTTGAGTGTCTTGATTCGCTTGAAGGTTGACTGTGGTATGGTCTCAGCCGAAGGCTCCCTGGTCGTTCTCTTGTTTCGAAAGCCTGGTACTGCGTTATCCCCATCAACATTGTCCTTTCCAGCGCCTTGCCCGCCGCCGAAGAAATGGTACTTGGCCGCCCTAACGTCGCTTGCCTCCAGACTGGTCCGCTTTTTGAGATCGTGTTCCTGCGCCTTCTCGAGGAGGAAAGGCTTGATCTCGTCGAAAGAGTACGGTTTGGGGTCGTGCTGCTTCTTGATCGCATTGACGAGCGATCGAAACTCCTCAACCAAATTCGTAGACCATCGTGTATTCGGGCATTCGGGAATGAGCTCCATGGGAGTCTTGCCCATGAGTTTCTGAATGCCATCAATGCCCTTTTGGGTGCGCGCTGGAAGTCTCGGGAGGTCGTCGGGAGGCGACCCAGCTGGTGTACCCTGTGTGTCAGACATAATCGCCTGAGCACCATGCGGATTGATTATGCAGATAGCGTAGATGTTGATGAGGGATCCAGCTGGGGCTCGAAGAGGATATGAAACGGAGAAAGTTTGACCCCCATGATTTCACATGGTGATTAGTGTGCGGTGTGGTGCCGAAGGGCCCAGGGCAGTACAGTGAGGCGCACCTTCCTTTGTGTGTAGCCTGAGGGTGTTCACGTGATGTATTCCATACGACCTCGCGAACGTTCGACCACCCACGTGACTTCGAGCGCCGACCTAGACTTCCATACAAAGTCGCGGGACTTACCGATGTGTCGTGGATCATATCACAGAACTTGGTGACGCAATAGCAACAGACTTAAACATTTGTGGGAAGATGTGGACGACACTTTTGATAACTAAAGACTGATTACTTTTCTAATCTTATACCTCTTGACAAATTGTTCATGGTGTTTCTCACATCGATAGTCATCAAGTCCGACCATACCACCCCTTTGTTGCCAAACAAAAGCGTAATTTGACATTAGAACTCCTCTAATTTAATTCTACTACTGCAATTCTTCTGCCTACCGTCTTGGCAACTGCGTGGTAGGCTAGTCCAACCACTGCGGCGAACTATGTGATGATTTTAGATGCAATTGAGATGTATTATAATTACGAGAAAGACCACCCTGCATTCAATACATCCTATTGCATCAGACAATCCAGCCCCTACTCCCAAGACGAAGGCAAACTATTTTTGTCTCCTGCGTGATGATGCCCCTCAAGACTGTTAGATGATGAGAATAGACACAAATAGGGCCATCAAGGTTGCTCCTCCAGCTAGAAGCTTAGCACCCCCGGCAGTAGGCACAGTTGTGGCTATTCCAGTTGGCGTTGAGATCTCTTCTGTGGTCGTAACTGTCACAGCGGCATTGATATCCACTGCGGACAGGGCTCGTAGCAATTCAGGGGTCGTATATGATACGTCATCCGTATCGTAGCTCACAGTTGAGAAAGGAAAACCGGACGCAGGTGAGGCATCCGGGAAGGCGAGACGATCGGTGGGATCAGCAGCTGGTTCGAGGGCTGCCCTGTCAAAAGGGGCGTCTCCGGGGTTGAGGACACTAACATCATCAGCTGTTGTCCGTAGAGTGGCGAGATGACTTACCCATCAATAACATGGGCGACACCGTTGAACAGTAGGATGTTGGTAAAGACAATCTTTGCGCCATTTACCCATGCGCTCCCATCCTCTGCCACTGTAAATGTCAAGTTGGCGCCCTGAAGACTTGGCAAGGTCACATTGGCCAGTTCCGTCGAGAAAACGACGTCGTCAATGATGTGGTAGGTCAAGACCTCCTTCAAAGTCCCCAGATCGGCACCCTCTAGCACAGAGCCAATCGACTCAAAAGCAGCATCGTTGGGCACAAAGACTGAAAAATCAGGTATGTTCAACTTGTCCGCTGAGTCATAGCCGATGTTGCCAAAGTTGTATGGGAGGTCGGCAGCGGTGAGAGCGGCGTTGAACTTGAGGAGGCCGTCACGACGAGTGAAGAGCTGGAGAGGGGCGCCAAAACTCAGGGGCTTATCGATCTTATGTATGATGACAGTATCACCGAGTTTAATGTCCTTAATATGATCAGTATAGATCGCAGCCAGATGTGCAAACAAGGCCCACTGCTTCGGTCACATAGGAAAGGGTTTCCTCGCCTGAGATGACAACGACGTCGTCGCCGTCTTTGACGATGCCATTGTATTGGCCACCCGTAAAGTTACCGAAAGGCTGACGTTGATTGACAAAAGTGGCGTCGAGGAGCGTTTGCACAAACAGGGGCTTGTTGGTGACGGCTTCGGCAGGATAGTATCCTTGGAAGACGTGGTTAGAAAGCAAAGCGCCAATGGCGACGCTGTCGTTTTTCAGCTCGATGGCTTCACCCTCGGGAATGTCTCTGGGGACAGAGTCAAAGGCTTTGTTGGTGGGTGCAAAGATGGTAATGTTGCTGGCAGAAGCAAGGGCCTCGGCGATGTCTGGAACCAACGCGAGGAGAGACGCCAGGGTTGAGAGGTCGTCCTGTGAGGAAATCAGGGCAGCCAGGTCAGACTGGGCGACAACGGCCGTGGCCAGCGTAGCGAGACCGAGGAGATGCATGTTGGGGGGGGATATTTGCGTTGCTAGAGTTGATGAGGCTGTTGATGATGCTGATGCTGTTGATGCTATTCAGTTGGGTAAGTAAGAATGGCGAGATGGTCCTGATAGAGGTTCATTGTTAGCTATATATATTTCATCAAAGACTGCCACGACGCTCCCTTCTTCCATCATGAAACGCCAAGGGACATTTCCAAGTCAAGGCGTCATCCATTCCCCGTCCTCGTAAGCAGATATTCCCATCAACTCACCAAACGCAAAGTGAGTCCATCCCCGTAAAACAGCTGCCGGCGAAAATTGGCCGTCCCCATAAAACCGACCAGGGGGGAATAAGCCTAATTATAGCATAGCCCTGTAGAAGCCACTAACGAATTGACATCGATGCATAAATCCTGGAGTCGTTTACGTCATAGACAGCTCAAAGCTAGGGTTGTCCCTCACGCGGGCCTAGAGATGCCACAGGCGTAACGCTATCAAGGCCTTCAATTGGGAGCGCATGCGAGGAGGTTACAAATGTCTATTGTGGCTTGGACTTCCAATTGCACTTTCGGCGACTTCCCTTTGTAGATTTGCCTCATACCTCTCTATAACGGCCTCGTAATCGTCCAGCCAAGTTCCAAGCCATTCGACAGATCCTATGATCCTCGTGTTCCAGTTACCCATGTAGGGATCGAGCTTCAGGAGAGACGAGTTGACAACCATGAGATTGGTCACCGCCTCTCTGATGCGGATCGCGTCCTGGGATAGTACCTGTCCGTACGTGTTGCCTGGCGCTGTCACTGCAACGAATGCCTTGACGAGAACCGAAAGCACGTAGCTCACTGCCGGGCCAAACCATAGCGATGGCTGATCAAGGATGAACCCAGTTTCCATATTCAGAACCAGCTCGATAACAACGTGGCATGCCTCCACAAGTGACCGCAGTGCTACCTCGGCTGCCCTGGTGACTTCTGGGGGGTGGGCAAACTCGTCAACACCGATTCTCTCGGCAAGATACGGCGCTCCAAAGAGTTTCTTGTTGGTTTCAGAATGTAGCACTGGCTCGTTGACGTAAATGATCACAAGCGTGCGCAGAAAGCGAAGCTGTGGGTGCTTTGCGAGTGGCCTGCTGCCCAGCTGGTCCAGTCTGCCACGAGCATCAGCTTGGGTAGCCCTTACAATGTCCGACTCTGTGCCATGGAAGGAATGGAGATGGCACAGTTCCAGGGCATTAGCAACTTCGGCATGAAGCCTGACAGTGTAGAGAATCTCTAAGAACAAAGGGTCCAAATGATCCTCTTCCAATGCGTGTAATGCATCTTGGTGACACAAGCCCCAGTCTAAGGCATGTACTCTTCTGAGCCCGATGCCTGTCATTGTCGAAGCCATCCAGGAGGCCAGCCAAGTCTGCTGCATCTCTGGCGTTGGATCACCCTGAAGACGGAAGAACCATGCTGCTGGGGAGCTCTGTATGGATGGGAGCCCTAAGCCGAAATCTACAGCGAGATCTTGTGCTAGTGTAACAAGCTGAGTGCTATTCGAGTGTTTGCCATTTAGAGAAGGCTTTGTCCATAAGCCAGCTACTAGAGCAGCCTGGATCAAATCGTGTGAGGGCTTCTCAAGACCAACTGCAGCTAAACCGAGGATCTCAAGCAGTCTAGTTCGCAATTCGTCTTGAGTTTGATAATCGATAGTGGTGCCAGTGGGCGACAATGTGAAAGCAAACATCGCGGCGAGCTTAATAGGCGTTTCTGTTCTCAAAGACTCCAGCCAAGATCTTGTTGAACTACCGCTGAGCGTGGGAATGATGGGCCAAAATGACCGAACAGCGATTGAGCACGCCTCAAGAGATCTTATCTGAGATTCGTGATCGAGATGTGCATCTATGAATGCGAGACAAGTGCGCCCAGATGGTACAGACGTCGCCACTGCCGAGGTTTCATGTCTGTATGCAGAAGACTCGGCTGTCTTTATTCTCTCCTGTAGGTTCTTAACTTGCTCCTCCAGCTCCGCGATCCGATCTCTTTGCCATCGTCTAGCCGCAGGGACACAAATGAGATTGGACCGTGTGCATCGTTCACAGACGCTGGGATCGTTGATCGAGGGCTCGCATTTGGCCTTGAGATTATGGCAAGCTTCGCAAGCACGAAGTCTTTTCCCCAGTTCTGGTGTCTTGTCGACAGCTCTGCGGAAAAGATGAAGAGTTAGTTTTGGATCAGCCTTGGGTGTGAGCTGTGGGTGTGAGAGGTGAAAATGGTGGGCCACAAGCGTGGATTGGGGATTCGGAAAGAATATAGATGAGGACACGAGAAGTCACGTGGCGAAGGAGAATGCCCTCCTCGGAATTGGCATATAGAGGCATGGTGATAACCTAACTCATTATGTGCTGCTGACTATGGGAATAGATGACAATGCGATTGGCTAGATGCCAACCTGCAAGCTCACCTTGCCGGGGTGATACTGGCGCTTACAGCGAGACAGTTGATTTTCGGTGACTCTTACAGTGTGTCGTACAATAAATAGAGCCAATTAGGCCCCCTTATCCGTATGGAGGCCCCCTACCTTTTGGGGGATCTAACGGCCTATTTTTCTGTATCACACAGTGATATTTACCCGAGACCCCTGTTGATCCAAAGAGTGGGAATCCGGATCCTCGTTCATGCTGAATGAAGACATGCGACGCCGAGGTGAATATGAGCTAGCAACAACTGCTAACTGGTCGAATCCAACGTGCGATGTGAGTTCTCGTTCCAAACGAGCTGCAAGGCGTGTGCTATACCGTGACTGCTGATAGGATTCTCGCCGTTGGACCCTGAAGTGAGGGGAAGAGGGAGGTTTCTTTGTTGGGCTGGGGGGCATCTCAACAGGGAGTAGGGCACAGGCCAGGGGGCGATGTGGGAATGACGTCGAATCGCCTGGAGGAGGGGAAAGAGAAAACAAGAAGATGAAAGCGGAAAAAAGGACAAGATGTAAAATCAAGGAAAGAAAATGTACAAAGACGTAGAAATGTGAGTCGTCAGGTAAATGCTGAAAGGACAATAGCAAGCGACCCTATTCGCACTCGTCTGTGCGCAGCCACTGGGTGTAGAACAAAGCAAATACCAGGCAGTACCCTCCATGATGAATGAGCTTGGTGAGAGGTAAGAGGATGTTGATGAGAGTTGGGCCGAGGGTTGAGTTGAGGTTGAGTTGGCTGTTTGATAGGGGAGAGCTGGGGATGAGAGGCTTCTTCGCGAATGAGACTGTACGGAGAAGGGCTAGAGATGGCTCTGTCGCGTCACAGGAACAAACTGTGGCTTGCCCGTGGTGTTGGTGCTATTGGAGTAAGCATGAGAGCTGTCACATCTGGTTGAAGTAAGGAGGCTCACCTTGGGAGATGAAGGAAGAGCAAGTTAGTTGCGCGTGAGGAGATCTTTCGCGGCGCCGGTCAATTGGCGAAAGTCGTCAAGGCCAGGCTATTCAGTGGCGAATCGTGAAGGTTGATGTTGACAGTTGGAGATGTTCCTTGGAGAGCGTGTGGTTAATGTTAGTGCCGGTGGGGTAAAACGGTGGGAAAACGTTAACGGGAATGTTCTCACCGTTTTCTTCTCCGACCGTTATCGGGGTTCGGTCGGCTCTGTCGGGTGCACAATTCTCGTCACGTCACGTTGGCTGATAGATAAGTGGATACACTGTGATGATGTATGCTTGCACAACTCAACTCCCATACTCAATCCATAACGCACAAGCTGGTGCTTGCACAACGCACGCATGTTGTTGTTAAGTAGGTACTCTTGATTGTGGAGCTCCATCAACCGGCGCTTCGAGAGAGAGGGAGGCCCTCACGTAAGGGGCAGCCTTGAGACATAAGCTCATGAGAGAAATACGCCCTCAAAGGCGGACCTCGCTAGAGGAAAGGGGCTCGCAAGAGATCCGGTACCCGTCGAGGGTGCGTCTCTTCGAGAGACGGGAGACTCTTTAGAGCCGTCTCGCATGCTCCTCAAGAGCAGGAAGCGCGTCAAGAGCAATCTCTCTAAAGATTTAATGCTCACATGAACGGCCTCACACGAGGGGGAACTCATTTAAAGCGACCTCACTAGGAGTATGGTGCTCATTGGAGCGGCCTCACAATAAGGAATACTCTTCAAGAGTAAGAGAGCTCCGGATGAGGATCTCTCTTTTATGGCCGGTCGCTGCTGCTGTTGATACTGGTGATCTGGCTGCGACATCTTGACGGAGTAGGCGCGTGCGGCTGTTGAAATGTTTTGAGGTTGAAGAAGGCAAAGTTATCGGATGGAAGCAAGCATGAGTAGGGCAAAGTTTTAGTTACTAGTTTAACATGCGGGCTGAGTTCACCTTTTCACCAACCAAGCCTAAACCTTGATTCTAATAGAGGTCATTTCCATGGAGACTGGGCGAGAAGAATCTTAATTGGCCCGGCAAGGTTCCTTTAGGGCTGTGTGCGGCATCACATCTTCATGCCACTCTCTTCCCGTGCGCATCATCCGGAGTACGTATGGGGCGGCGTACCTCATACCGGCCCTTATCTCGTGCACCTCCGCAACCAACTGAAACGGGAAAATCTCAAACTACCTTTGTATTATTTATTTTAATACTCAAAGGGTTTTCTTTCCCTCATTTTTCTCGTTTCAGATCTTCCATCAATCCGGTGGTCTCTCTTAGAGGGTGCGCTGCTTGGTTTCTGGAGACCATGCTCCGCTTGGTGTATCCCCCTTCCAGTGAGTAATACTTCATGAAGTAAACCTAATGCTTATACTATACTGAAAACCTGCTGGGGGCGGTTCTTCGGCATCTAATACATAGACCGCGTTTCATTCTGTGCTCTTGATATGACGTCAATGTGAGTTTCCTGACTTCAATACGAGGCATTTCCCACCTCGCCCCAGCAATCTCTGTGATGAGAAGGTGATTGAATGCTTAGAAAACTAGAAAAGGTTTAACCTAGCAATCAATGCATACATCTCTTAGTATGAATTCTTTTAGACCTTTCCTAAAGGCATGAACTGGTTCAATCACGACCTTCTCACCATCACTGTCTAACCCCGGAGGATCTCCTAAGTTATGACAACCCACACCTTGAGACGAAACAACTAGACAAAGCAATCGATTATTCCTTAGTCATTCCGTGTCACCAGTCTTAGACCTGACTTAGTGGCTTTCCTGGGATCTGTTGCTGATGACCTGTCCAGACTCTTGCCCGATGTCCGTGCCATGAACTTTTCTCAGAGCGGGTATTTTTCATGACTATACTCCTATTCGCTCAAGCATTTCCCCAATAAATACTAACTGACGTCGCTTACGGGCTCAAAAATGGTGCCAGAAACTTTCCTGGGCTCGTAGTCAGGACCATCTGGATGATGGCTATCAGCTGACCCCACCGAATCACCGTGTCATGAACTCCGGCGGCACGACTCACCTTACCTTTCCCACGTCATTAAACATGCTTAGAAGACATAGGAAATCTCTAGTTTATATTGCTGATAGATCGAAGAGCATCTACATAGTGTCAACTGGCCAGCCAATTTCTTCCACGACGAACCAAGCTTTCCTATCAATGGTGTTTAATCGGGTCTAAAACCGATTTGAAAGAGTATGAAGAGATCAAAATGAATTAAACAAGTCGGGTCATGGATATATCTATGCATTTTCGGATTTTCCCAAGACCCGACTCACCGCCGTTAAGTGGCGATCCACGTCCTTTTGAGCCGGACCATCACCCCATGAACTGCGTAATTGGGAGGCTTCTACTCTCAAACTAACTACTTAGGCCTTTTAGATAACTTGATATTAGGTTTATAAATGCGTTGTAAATCATACTAGGTTAGAGAGAACCGATCCTGAAATGGCAGGGGCTTTGGAATCTAGGCATGGCCAGCGTTGCATTCTACGTTGTGATTTCTACTTTAATTCTTGATTTCACGAGTAACATCTCAAACCAAAGTCGCAAAAGGTAGAGTTATGAACACATTAAGGCATTGAAACCTTCGTGTTTCATTCAGGCCAGGTGATGGGGTTGATCCTGACCATAGCGTGTCAACTCGGCGAAAGCCATGTTGGCGTGTCAATATTAGCCCACGACAAGATAGGTATCAAGAGGAACCTAAAGACTGAGCTCGCATTTCATTCAAAACTTGAGAGAGGTTTAGGAGAGGAGGGTTTAACTCCTATAGATCACCAAGATCCCACTCCATATGCGAAGGTCATAAAATGAGTTTTTCGAGACAGGCCTTGCATCACAAACCTGTGAGATGATGGCCCGTGATTAAAGTTTATTGACCCCTGTGTGTGACATCCCGTACCAGAGCCCTATGAGGTTGACCATGTAAAGAGTGATAGAAACCTGGCTCAGAGACAGCAACTCCAAACATATAGAACCTTTCACAGAATGCTCAAAGTATCTAGTTGCACTGCACTTATCAGCACAGTACAACATGTTGATTAGTCTTCTTAGGAGAATATGCCCTAATATGTATTGATTGACTCTTTCTCCTTCAGGCGGTGCTTATCGCTGATGATCGCACTATAATGGTTAGATCTACTGTCAATATCATCTCTAAAATCATCTTAAACTTAGTTAATATTTCCATTGTTATAGTTAAACCCCAGCACTCGTTTTATTCCACAATAGGGTATGCGTGACTGAAACAGTTCATCTCCATCTTGAAAAGTTTCATCTTATTGTCGGTGTGTCATCTATTCCATAATCTATGCCGTCCCCTTTGCTCCAGTAACATGCTAAGGTACAGACAGATAGTTAAAAAGAATAGGAAATGCGATATATCAGGTGCCCCAGCTGCAAGGCGAGGAGCTTAGTCTTTTGCTTGCGACAGGAAAGCCTCGCCGGTATCCTGACTGTCTGATCATCAAGATTAACCCAGCTTTTCCACATGTTCACGCCGCATTTGCGTCGAGGGAGTTAGAATTCATGATCTTTCGCCAAAAAGATGCACTGCCATCACGAATCTCCTTTGACTCTCTTCAGCGACTACTTTTTAGGGTCATGGGCATTTTAAGCCTCCAGACAGCGAAGTGCGGGGGTTGGTAGGCGATGTCAGGGGATGATCTTGTACGCGCCCCAAGGAGTAACAAGCACGGCAGCCCCTGAAGCCCCATTCTATGATTACTTAGTATTCAGAGTTATCTTCAGAAGTCTCAGGACAATATAGCCATGTAGCCAATCACCAAGTAGACCATCTAACCCGAAATGATGTCATCCCCGAGCTGTCAAGTCAATCGTCCCGCTCTTGACCCCGCAACTACTGTACTCAATGAGGAAGGCCGTGAACCCTTGCAGATAAGCCCTGTGCCGAACATCCGGTATCAGCATGAAGGTTGTGATTTGCTATCTTTTGTACGTAGTATGTGATTGTCGTGTACTTTTGTAGCCTCCTCCAGAACTTGTGCATCTCAAAAGTTCCCAGGAGCAAATTACAGGGGCGTTTACGAGAAAATAACGAGATCGCCCGGCTAAGTCGGACGGCATCATCGTTCGACTTGCCATAATCAGGAAGTTATGTACGGACATTGAAAGGATAAGGAAGATTTTTACGAGCATTAAAGCTTATAATAAACTCATGTCCGTCCTGAGTTTGCAGAGCCAATAGGCCATCGTTGCTTTCCGCTCCCAAGATGCACTGGAAGACAACCCTTTTTACCGTCTTCGGCCTGGCAAGCCTCTGCCAAGGTGCCTCTATTGATCAATACAAGCCGGCGCATTCCCAGTACTACAACTCAAAGTCAGCTCGTAAGTTGTAGCACAGTCGATGTCTGCGAGTCTTGGGCTAATCTCTCAGCCTATTATGTATCTCCTAGCGGCATCCCTGAAGTCTCCTTCGATGTCGGCGAAAGCTACGCTGGCTTGATGCCCGCAAGCCCAAAACTGACAGGCATCAACGACCCAAAATTCTTCTTCTGGTTCTTCCCCACCGTCAACCCCAGTGGAAAGGATGATGTGGTCATTTGGTTCAACGGAGGGCCCGGGTGCTCGTCTCTTGAAGGCAGGTCCGCAAGTCATTTTTGCAACATGGTTTGACTGACAACTGCTAGGCCTCACACAAGAGAACGGACCCTTCTCCTGGAAGTATGGAACCTACAAGCCTATGCCCAATGCTTGGTCATGGCACAAACTAGCCAATGTCATCTGGTAAGTCTTCTCATCTACAGCCGATTGTACCGTGTCTAACTCTTCAGGGTGGAATATCCTATCGGCACAGGCTTTTCAAGCGGTCACGTTACCGCCAAGAACAACGCAGAAACTGCATCTCAGTTCCTCACCTTCTGGAAGACCCTTGTTGACACGTTTGGCCTTCATAACAAGAAGATTTACGTCACAGGTGAAAGCTACGCTGGCGTTTACGTACCTTACGTAGGTGCCGCCATGCTGGACAAGAAGGACAAGACGTACTTTGACGTGCACGGCGCTCTGTACTACGACCCTGTGATGCCGTACTCCGATAAGCTGGCCTTGGACCATGCGTCGTTCCCTGGCTTCTTCCGCCATTGGGAAAGTGTCTTTGCCATTCCGGATAAAAATAAAAAGATTCTCGACAAAAACAACAAGGACTGTGGACTTGATGCGTACTTGGACTCTCACCTCACCTACCCTCCACCCAAGATGCCCTGGAAGCCTGTGCAAGTCCAGGGATGCGACATCATTGCTAACTTTGACGACATCAATACCGTCATAAATCCCTGTTTCAACGTCTACCATGTCCTGGATACATGCCCCGTACTATGGGATATTCTTGGATTTCCCTCTGTTGAATACACCCCTCCTGGAGCAACACTATTCTTCAACATTCCTGGAGTTCGCAAGGCCATCCATGCCCCTTCAGCACCCAAGGAGTGGGCGTCTTGTTCAGGCCCGGTGTTTATCGACAACAACGATAACTATGATCCGGTTGAGCATGAGAAGAAGCTTCAGACGCTCATCGAGAAGACGGGCAATGTTCTCATTGGATCTGGCGTTGCGGACTACATCATCCAGCCAAATACAACGGCGCTGGCAGTCCAGGCACTTAAGTGGAACGGTAAACAAGGCTTCCAAAAGCCTCCTAAGGATGAGTTTGTGCTTCCGTCCATCATAAACAATGACAAGAACGTGCCCAATTGGGCTGGCGGTAATGTTCAGGGCTCAGTTCATTCTGAGAGAGGTTTCACGCTTGCAACAGTCAAGACGAGTGGTCATATGGTACCGCAATATGCTCCGGCGGCTGCTTTTAGGCAGTTGGAGTTTATCCTCGGGCGAGCCAAGTCACTGTCGCAGCCAGAGCCGTTTTCTGTGAATATTTCCACGTCCTTCAACTGGCCGTATTGAGCAGTCAATGACATTCATTTCCACCTTCTGATGGATATATAGAGCTACGAATATACCATCATTGGACCTTGATCTTCATTTTGTCCATGCTTTGCTGCGAGGTTCACTCCGTAATATTTGCTGCCTTGTCAAGCTGCAAGGGTCGATGTACCGATTAGCTATAGTTATTCTGCATATTTCTGGTTCACTATGTGGGCTTAAACGTGCCTGCGCTGTTTCTGAGAGCATAGTTCGAATATGACGGCCAGAGTCGATGTTCAGGTTGGTGCGGTTTCCACGTAGTTGGCCACGTTGGTCCTTGAATTATGGATGAAAAAACACATCAAGAAGAGAGCTTTTTTTAGAGTCAATGGTATGAAATTGCGGTGCTTCACGGTTTTGGGCTTTGATGCTGTTGTGTGTTGATCCACTGTGGTTGATGGCCTCTTCTGGCCTTATCATTGAACACAATGATAACGTGGATTTGGAGCCTCCGAACACTCTGTACAAACCTCATCAATCAGATAAATCAATAGAAGCAATGCTAGCATTTAAATTATTGGATACCTTAGATGAATTATCCTTTGTATGTCAGTGTATAGATACAATGCTTTCAGATTTGAAATGCTGAAGGCATCTTCAGACGTGATTCTATGCCATGGTAGAGTAAGATCATAATCTCATGAAATCATGAAGGGCGCCTCGTTGCTGACCGAATCCACGCTTAACATTATTGCATTATGCATAGGCGCACTTCAATCTTTTCTTGACCTGGAAGGGCTATTTTGAGTGTTTTCATGGATGTCCGTGTGAAGGGGCCCGGAACTATGCATCAACATTGCCATCACACCAGCATGACTTGTATGCTAGGGTTTCCACGCTACCTTTGTCTCCTTCAAGGCGCACGTCCTAAAACTTGATAAGCCTCTTTTTTCATTTATTCTAACTTTCTCTCAATGGCTTTTGCGGTCCTAGATACTCGATTCCTGACCTCTTCTCCTTGGAGGGAGGAGACTAGGTGTTTTTTTGCCCAAGCTCCACCCTCACAGGGCGAGGAGCTCAGGATCTTCGCAATGCATTAATCGCCGTAATTGGAATTATTAAATTCCTATCGAACAATTCTTTGATTTACTTTTAAGTCCCGACTGGCTTTCACTGTGTCGTCGCCTTCGTTCTCGTAGCTCCGGTTGTCCTTCCAGCTACTGCTACGCTGCCCAATGGATGCACCAAACGTTCGCAACAACCGATGGTTTTCGGAGTGTTTCAACTTATGTCCATAATATCCCCTAAAACCCCCAATCTTGCATCTTATATCAACCCTCTGAGTAAGTCATCGGATACTTTTGCAAGCATAAGATGTCTTCCGGACCTTCAACTGGTGTTTGTCACTCACATCACCACAACTCATGATTTTTGCCACCTGAGCGAATTTTCGTCGAAGTTCTGATCTCTTTTGATTGAAAACTTCCATATTTCTATTTTGATTTCATGTAGCTGATGTTGAGAAGTCTAGCTAACCATGGTCCCCTTCTTATCCTGTGGAACCACGCAGCCTTGATGAATGCCAGAGGAACAACTCAGTATTTCAGCACCACTCTATGTTACCGCCATTAAAACACTTGAAACTCTCAAGATCCTTAATATAAGTCACAGAATCTGCTTGTTCATATCAATTTGCAACCCCTGGGCATTGTTCCTGGGTTCTCCTCCCGACGAGGCGGGCATACCTACTGGTAAAATTGTGGACAAGGAGCCCAGGGTCGTACGAATGCCGTTGATTCGCAATGAGTGAAGCCAGCCCTACTCGTCTCTATTAACTATTCAAACTATGCAGAGGCCCCCTTTTGCCCTTCGACGCCCACCTTTCTAGAGCCCCTGACCTCGATCTGCCTCCCAGGCGTTCATTGTATATCGGATCCTACAACTTATTATAATCAGAATTATAAATCCAACACCATAGTTCAATTCTTGTACGCCTAAGCCTTTCGGTATATCGTAGTATGAGGCTCGGGGGTCACTGATTTGTGGAATCAACGAGCCATTGTTACACCAAACTAGATTGACTCCTTTCACAGAGGAAGCCACAAGCCGCAAAATGAGGACCCATGTATCACACCGGCTCCCAGCGCAATGCTTCGTACTGAAATATGATTCGGCCGAGGTTCGGCGATCATCACCGGGCACCAGGTGGTGGATCCCTGAAGCATGCAGTGAGATTCAGTCATCGGGGACTAAGTAGTAGAACTACGAAGTATGTAGTGAGATTTATTTAGTTAACACAAATTGGCCAAAGAGCTGCCCCCCATTAGCAGAATTTAAAAATGGCGTAGACCTCAGCTCAATTTTCTAACTCTTCAACCACGTCTATCAGAAATTAGTGGCAATGGCTCACCAACCCCGTGGTCTGCCACAAGAAACAAGCTATTCAGTTAGCTCGTTACCTTGCGAGATTATCAATTCCATTACAGACCACCTCGACCAAGCCGATATCAACTGCCTCCTCCAGACATGCCGAAACCTCGCCGCGGCTGTGACGCCAATAATGATGCGGCGAGACATCAATGACGGTATATACAACTCTCTATCTTGGGCCTGCTACTTTGGCGACGTGGCCATCGGTAGACGATGCTTAGACATGGGGGCTTCCCCAGATGCCGCCTTTCTCCTCGATCCGGACCGACATCTTCTTCCATTCCAGCGAAAACCAAACTGGCCTGACACATACGAGCGTGGTTTGACCAACTACTCCTACGAGATCACAGTCCATCCGACCAAGATAGTCGGCCGCATCCCGTTATTCTATCAGTCCGAGTGCTCGTCCTGCAGTGCCCTGAGTCTGGCTACTAGGAGGGATCATATTGGAATGGTCAAGCTCCTGCTCAGGTACGGCGCCAAAGTTATTGAGAGACGTCGCCCAGGTCCCGAGCCAGATGACTTCCCCACCCGCCACCTATCCGAATGGCATGGGTTCCAAGGGGTAGGCGAGAGCTACTCCCACGAAGCCATCATAAGTCATGTCCGATCTATCAGTGCGGCAGAAGCCCTTCTGGGAGCCGGCGCGGCAAAGTACATCAACCATACAGGCGCAGACGGATACACACCGCTGGAAACACTTCTCTCATTCTGCAGCATATACAGTAATAGCCTGCTGCCCGGCTTAACGGAAACCCAGCTCCATGCGCTCGTAGAGCTGTTTCTCAACAATGGGGCCAAGACGACCCAAGTGAACCGAAACACAGGCTGTATGACCGGCGCCCTTGCCACCGGTTACTTGAGCATTGTCAAGCTCATCCTCGAACATTCCCCGGATGTGATGGACCCAGCACAACACAGACAGATCCTTAACCTGGTACTCAGCACTGGTGATCTTTTCGACTATGGAGATCGCTGTCCCATCGACCGTGACAGGCTTTTTGGTGTCCTGCTCGAAGCTGGCGTTTCCCCAAACGCTTCTCTTGGTCACGGCGTGCCTCTCTTACATACTACACTCCAACTCGGTAGATATCGGGCGGCTCAAATGCTTCTGGACAGAGGGGCTGATCCAAACTTTACCAACATCTCAACTGTTAGCCCTATAACGAAGGCCCTGTGTCAATGCGCCGGACCAAATGACTTTGAAAATGAGTTCATTGTTCCCCTTGTACGCGCTGGCGCTGATGTCGACCAGCCCTCTCTGCGCCCTAAGGGCTTCACCCCGCTGATGTTTGCAGCTTCCGACATGGTTTCGGACAGGATCTTTCAGGACCTTCTTGCCCTTGGGGCTGACCGCATAGCCGTTCGTCGACTTTCTCCAGAGTACCCTCCAACGTCGGTTGTCCAGTGCCTGCTGCTGGGATCTCCCCCAACAAACTTCGACTGGAATGGCACCGAGCACAACAGCTCCCTCCAGGCGACTTTTCAGCCACTTCACAATGACCACGAGGCTGAGGCTACCACCGACTCACTCTGGTGGGATCGACGCTGCACCAAGTTTACCTCTCTTTTTGCCAATCCAGAGCCTCCAGAGTTTTACACACCTGACGGACAGCACTATCTCCACTGGGCTATCGATAACCTCTACTACACGAACCTGGAATGGGCGGTTGACATGCTTCTCCCAACGTATCGTGCGAATCTACGACCTTCGGACGACGAATGCCCTTTTTGGAGGCTCTTTAGCATCACAAGAGTTAAGAAGTACCTCGCCTTTGGCACTTTGTATCAGACGCTCCGCATCGCCGAGAAGCTGGTCAACGAGCGTCTATCCCCGAAGGAAACTGATGGAGGCGAGATGATTCTTCACCGGGTGTGTCGTCTCTACCAAGGCACGCCCGACCGCACGGTTCTGGAAAAGGCAATGAGCCTCGGACACCGTCTCGACTTTGGCGGAGACCTGACGGACAGGGCCAGAGAGCGGACCGACCAGCTGCACACAAAGATGAGTGACAGGTTCACACCGACTACGCGCAGCTGGACGCGAGTGCCCAAGCCGAAGCATCTGGGCCGGTACATGAACTGTCGACTTCGCATTATTGCCTTTATCGTTGAGCTCTTTATGAGACAAGGTGTCAATCTATATGCAGAGGATGAGGGTGGCAAAACGGCTTTCGAGGGTATTACGGATGACCGGATACTGGAATGGATTCCGAAGGAGCTGAGAGACGTGGAGATAGAAGCAGGAATCAAGTCTAAGAGGGCCATCTCTGAACTAGTCACAGTACCGAGTCCCCCATAAGTTGTGAGTTGGGAATAGAAGACTAAGGCTCAAAAGGATCTTGGGCTATCTTCGTTTCATCCATCAGCTTTCTGGGATGTCTTCAATCATCAAACCCAAAGACATAGGAGCCAGCCTTCTGGAGCTCCTCCCTGGAAGCCTCCCCACGACCCGGATACCCTCCGACACGGACTTGGAAGCAGTTGTGGACAAGCTGCTGAGGGACTTTCCGAAGTTTCAGGAGGATCAATTCGCAGACGATGCTATATGGAGGGATACATATGCACTCACTGGAACTATCCGGACGTTTACTTCGCGGCCTCGGTAGCTGCGGAATGGAATGCCCTCAGCCAGAACCACGGTCTATCCTCTACAACCGTTGTACCAGGCTCCATAAAACTGATCAGTACCGACGACGGAAGCTCATGGATTGATTGCAGAATTATCTTCACGTCATCGATGCCCGCAGTAGAATGCTCAGGCATTCTCTCCATTGTAAGATCTGAAGACGGCTCGTGGAGGATCTGGGTCCTACGGACAATCCTTGAGCAACTGATCGGCTACGGCAACGTGGACTCACCTCATCCCTGCCAGAATCTCACTGATGGCTCTGGCGAAAATGGTGTCAGCTCAGGTCACCTTGTTAGCCACCAGTCTGAGACAAATGGGATCCCCAACCATGCCCAGAACCATTTCCAGGCTGTTGTGATTGGCGGCGGCCAAAGTGGCCTTAGTACTGGTGGGCGGCTACAAACTCTCGGAGTGTTATATGTTGTCCTTGAGAGAAACGCCCAGCTTGGTGATGCCTGGAAGTCGAGATACGAGTCAGCCCGTTGTACATCCACCCCCGCCCCCCCTCTCCTGGTTTCTTGTTAGTTTCATCAGCTAACGATGCCATAGTGCATACTGTCCGAGAGTTTTGTAAGCCTCAGTCCCCTTATATCATCGAGGTTACGAGACTGACATGTGACACTTATAGCTCATTTGCCCTTTGACAGATCGTTTGGACCTGAATACAGTGATTACTTGGGCAAGGATGAGTTAGCCAAGGGCCATAAGCGATTGGCTGAGAAATATGGCATCGTAAGTCGTTTCAGCCAACTGATTTCTACAGCTGGTACTCATTACCTGATGTTTGTCTTAGAACGTGTGGTTGTCGACGACGGTGGAATCCGGCCATTGGGATGAGACTGCCAAACTCTACACTCTGAATATTACCAAAAAAGAGCAGCATATTCAGATTACGGCCCGGCATGTCGTAGTTGCTACGGGTGCAGGATCTCAGAGTCCAGTAATGCCCAATATCTCGGACAGGGTGAGTGGAAAGTAACTGTCGAAAGCAGCCCGTCCCGGGAAATTATATTGACCAACTTGACTAGGAGCATTTCCAAGGCATCTTGTTGCACTCTTCTGACTACTCCTCGGCGCAAAACTGGGCTGGAAGGTCCGGTATCGTAATAGGCACGGCCAACACAGGTGAGCAAATGGCGCACCCTCCAAGAGATACCATGTCTGACCATTTCCAACAGCACATGATGTCGCCGACGACATGCAGAAGGCAGGCATGCAAGTCACCATGGTCCAAAGGAGCCGCACCTGTAGGTTTCGAGTAGTGCATCTGAACGTCATCGGAGACAGATTTAACTAACTTGGAAACAGTTGTGCTCCCGGTCGAGTTCATCAAAGACCGTTACGATAGTATGTTCACCCAACTAGTATCGGCAGAAACTTGACTGATATCTTGTTCCGTCATATACAACGAGGAAATTCCTACAGAAATCAGCGACCGATCCATGTTCAGCAATCCAGTCTCGATCGCCCGTCTACTCTCGGCCAAGACATTCCATGCTATGGCCCGGGCGCAGCCTGAAAGATATGAGGCTTTGGAGCGTGCAGGCTTCAAGGTAGACCCATTTGGAGATATCCAAGAGGCAATCAACATCCGTCTTGGTGGCCATTACATTGATGTCGGGGCATCGGCCAAGATTGGGAAAGGATCGGCAAGTCAAGTGTTGGTTGAGATTGAGCGCTACACTAACTCCCAGGCAGATCAAGGTCAAGTCTGACGCCCCTGCAACGCGATATACGGAACACGGACTGGAATTTTCGGACGGAGTCGAAGTAAAGGCCGACGTCATCGTCCTTGCGATTGGCTTTGTTGGAAATCTTCGCCATCACGTTGAAAAAGTCTTTGGCCCCGGAGTCGCAGAAAGAGCTGGAAACTGCTTCGGCCTGAACAGTGAAGGTGAGGTTCTCCGAGCTTTCAAGCCACTGAAACGTAAGTGTTTTGAGATTTCACAGTTGAACCTATCCATATGCATGTGCACAGAGACTGACTTGCCATTTCAAAGAACCTGGAATGTGGTATATAGGTGGTGCGCTTGGCCACGCGAGATATTACTCGGGTTTCATTGCATTGTCTATTAAAGCAGATGATGTTGTCCAGCCGCTGTCAGTTTATATTGGCATTTTAGTTAACTGAATCAGCGGACATCCAACAATGCACCGACAATTGTGTCATATAGAACCAGCATTGTTTTCATTGTGGCACGCTCAGTGATCAGTGGACGAGGGAGAACCAAGGCTACTTCTAAGAGAATTTGACATTTGCATATTACTAAACAGTTATGACTTTCAAGGTCTCATCTGAATGCTACAGAGTACGACAATGGCGCGTCAGCCACGGCTGAGACTCATTTCGGTTACGACAGGTAGCGCGTGCTCTTCTGAAGACGTATGATGATCTGACTATCCTGATATGTATCATTCGCACATGTGATCGTACTGGCCAAACCACGGACGCTCGCCTACGAAAGGATGCTGCTGATCAAGGGCGGGATTGGCTTCCTGAGGAGTGACGAGAAAGCTTCTTGCACCATGCCCACTCACACTCGATCAACTTCCCTGTTCCCAAAGGTAACTAGATCAGCGGCGACCGAGTCACAAGCTTGGCAAGACGCCGGTTAGTTGCAGGTAGAATTGGCCCTTAATATGAGCCTACCTGTCATCTCTTCGCTCGTCACCGACGATCCGGAGAAAACGCGTCTTCTTTGATGCTACATGTCAGAGAACTGGTATCACTTCCCGTCATAGAGCCAATGCATTGTCGATCAAACTAATGCCAATCCCTTTTCAATATTAGTGGGAGTTCAGCCGGGGAGTCGGGCTGCTGATGGCGGCAGGGAAGCCATTTTTGCAAGTGGCTGGCTGGAGGCATGCCATATCCGGCAAGCTTCCTGCGCCTCGGGCCGTCATTTCCCATACCATAACTATGTAGGGACTGCATGTCTCAAATGAAACTCTCTTGTCACTAGAACGAGGGGCAAGTGTGCCGGTGTCTGCCGCTTGTTCATCCTGCACTACTAGTTCAAGATAAAGGTCACCCTGCTATGTAGTTTGTCTTACATTGGGGTCCAATTATTTGGCTTGACCACTAACTAGCTTCTACGAATTTGCTCTTCTCCCCAATCTGTGTCATCGTCGGTGTCTTTACTCTTCTCAAACAATCTTGCATGTGGCTGGTCTCCATGTCATGGGCTAAATCCTGATTTCTGATGGCTTTGCTTATCCCTTGCAACCGAAAGTCTCTCGAGACGTTTTGATTGAGTAACAGTTGCATGTAGCCTTAGCTCAGAAAAATTCTGAGTGTCTAACTTGTTAGGCTGCGCGGAGCTTACTACCTAGAAGCAACGAGACCGGCACCCTAGCCCGATTCTTGCAGCAAACAGGCGATATAGTTGTCATTTGTCTGTTTGATGTTGTCATTCCTTGTAACCTTTGCCGTCTTGTAAATCCAGCCCAAGACGGGGAACTCAGCTCGAACACAAACGATATGTCTCAGCGTGCCTACAGCCTTAGAAACTTAGCTCCCCTACACGTCATCACGCTTAGAAGCAAGTGAAAGTGACGTAAGAGGATATTTGGTTGAAATGATCTGGAGTAGTCTATCTCCTCTGTCACGTACGGTTATAAATGCTTCCCCTTCATATAATTTCCCACCTGTATCATCTCAGACCCAACGCTGTGAGAAACCAGAACAAAAGCCAACTACCACCACTACTTTTTTTACCACTTCTGAGACCCTTCATCTCCTGCATCATGAAGTTCCTCACCACTCTTTTGCTTACTGCCCCTCTCGTATACGCCTGCGGCGACAATGCATACAGGTGCAAGAATCCTGATGCCACCGTCGACGAGATGTGGAAAGTGACCCATAAGATTTGCAACGACTTGGGGGAGGACGACTGCTACTGTTCTCATTGGGCCGAGTACTATTGCGATCCTTTCGGCGACAATATTCAAAAGTTCAAACAGAAGTGCAATGACTATGGCGAGAACTGGTATTGGTTGGAGTGTTAGGCCAGGTATGACATGACCAGCATCGAGAAGATTTCAAACGGATACAACTTACTCATGATGATTTTCTAGGAACGCAGGATGCATGGAGATGTATCAGTCATTTATCACAATGCTGTGACCTCAGTACAAGATGGGGGGTTTTTCCTTGTGCCACTAGAGATGTTTTTGTAGCTGTTTGAGGTCCAAAGGGATTCCTTTTTCCTATTTCAGTCCATGGTCAAGATACAAGCTGCCCCTGAATGTTTCGGCAGTGAGCACGAGTATCATTTCTATTTGATTAAGTCTGGCTTAAATAGCGTATTCGTTCCCCCAGCTTTTTCGATACGCTCCCAAGCAAAGGCTCCCGTAGATTGTTGCGTGATATCTGCCATGTGTTGGTTTTTCATCAACGTCTCCGTCATAAAAAGATCAAAGAACACACCAAGGCATATAGTAGCATCGAGATCTAATGCCGCAAAACACCATGACCACCCAAGACAAAGTGAGGCTTCTACAGCCATGGAAATTCATAGTGGAATGGTGAGTCTTGTAGTGCAAGATGCCACTTTTTCATCTTGCATGTTTATTCTGTAACATCGGAAAATTGGACCACATCCATGTATTCCTTCCATGAGCACAAGAAGAGAATCAGTTGAAGCCTATATGAATTACTGAATAGAACAAGCTTCCGTCCTGAATCACAACGGCTCCCATGTGACATCCCACTTACAAAAGTTGATGGTCAGGAGGACTCCATGGGCTGCCCAGCTACCCCCATCCCATCCGTCATAGCAGTTATCTACAATTTGCGCGAATGCCTGCTCACATGCCTGCTTGGATGCGAAGTTTTGGACTTTTCCAACATTCGCCATACGTCCGCTGGAGTCCGAAAAATGAATCCAATCGCCCATCATCTTTCCCCAGTTGGAAGAACAGTAGTCTGGCCCATAGAGCCTCAACTCGTTCTTATCGGCACAGTCTTGTTTGTGGGCGCCTTGGGCGTGCTTGAAGCAGGGACCGGCAATTGCGCTGGACGCAATCGCAAGGAGGCAGGCGAATTCTGAGGCAAGCTTCATGTTGGCGCACTGAAAGATGGATTAGCTCCATTTGATGGACAATTGGCAGTGAGCAAGTCCTTACCGAGTTTTCTGTTGAGGGATGGCTTTGAGATAATATTCTGTAAAGGCTGTACAGGATGACCCCGAGTCTTGAACAGAGCGCTGGCATCGGGCGGCAAGTTGTATTTCTTTATACTTAATACCTCATCAAGAATGGGATAGTACGGGCCTAGTTTAGCCATTACGCCTTGATTCTGCCTATCGGCAGCGCCTCTTAGAGGGAGATGACGACACGGTATCATGATGCGGAGAGCTGGGTGTAGGAGAAGTAAGTCTGAGAGGATCAGCGGCCCCTCAAGACAACAGCGGAGCACTCGAGAAGATCTGAAGGTGTACGACGAATCACACTGGCCAAGGTAAAACTGTCACATGTGCGTTGTAGCGGACAATGCTGATCTCTAGAATGAGAAAATATACGTGGATGCAGTGCCGAAGACAAGGTGGCGCCTTTCTAGTTTCCCATTGCGCGCGTACAGAAGCCATTCCAGGACGCAACAAGCTGAGTTGAGACATTTACAAGGCGGTCTGTCCAGCAATCCCGTTCATGGTTTAGGACGTCTGCAGATTTAGCAATGCTCCAATAAGCCTTGGTGGCTGACGGTGATAGTGCACATTTCTAGCAGCCAGTAACGTCATGTTGCAGGCGGCACAAGATCGACATTATTCTTCTACGCGGTCTTACACTCGAACTTGACATCCACAGGCAGAACATGTACAAGTTGACTCCGGCCCTGGGCATAAGAGTTTCCAGAGGTAGATTTACGGTTATATAGGGTTGAGGGTTAGAAGCGCCACAGTGTGGGCACATCGAGATACTCAAATGCCCTACAAAACGAGGATCCAAACATGCTTTCCTAGTCTAGATTAGCGGCAGAGGTATTCCTCTTTGCCGGAAGGCGTACTGTAATTGGGTTAGCGCTTTCAAACTTTGGCAGCTTGGTTCGATTTCTACCACTCTTGCACCTCTCGATCGGTAGTTTCGGCTGGGTCCACGCCGGCGAGTTCTTTGCTCAATTCCTGCAAGACGTGTTCTTCTTGGCAAAGTTCTTGACGTATTGCCTCGCGCTCCAGACTCAGTTGTAGGATACTATCCTTGCGTGTCGACACTGCCCTTTCAAGTTCCTTCACTCCATCCTGTATCCTCTTCCAGCTCTCTAAGAACGCCTGGAAGTGCCCCACTGCGGCGTTGATCTCTGTCACAACAAGAGGCGGAAGAAAAATAGAAGGTGCTTGGCCTTCTGTTAAGATGCTGGCTTCTCGGCCTGAGGAGCCGTCGAACAGATGATCCGAGGATTTGAAATGCTCTGGACCAGTCGACTCATGGTTAGGGGAGCAAATGGAGCCATGCCGCTCCAGGTCATCTTCCAAAATGCCAGTATTGTGACTAGAGTGATCATCAAGGAAATCTCCCGACGAGTGAAAAAGGCTTGGGCCAAGTGGCTCATTAAGGGGAGACAATCGCTTCATCATCAGAGGCGATGAGGGCATAGCCAGTGGAGTTCCCCGGATAAAATGTCCTTCGACCATTGGATCTCCAGTGTCCCCTTCACCTGAAGATTTCGGCGTCGGCGGTGCGACCTCTACAGTGGCCTCAATATGAGCCGCCAGGGATTGACGAAAGTCCGAGGCTTCCACTAACGAAGGAATTTCGGTGCAGGATAACAGGGACTGCAGTATAGCCAGACAGAACACGCCGCAGTTGACACCATCGCTCTGTTGCGGACAGTTCTGTATAATTTTAGTAACAAGCGCTCCCAAGTCAACGACCAACACTTGCCTCTTCCACAACCCGCACTTTGATACCTCGTTTGAGTTTCAGGTTCTTCTCAATCCAGATTTTGAGTTGATCAACGGGCATTTTCGTGTGCTTCGAGGAGTTGAAATGATGAAGTAACCCATCCCTTGTGTCAAGATGGCAAAGAGACCAGTGTTTGGACTCGTGACAGAAGAAGGCCAAGTTCCATGGCCATTTTTTGTTCACTGGGATGATTGACCCGGGGAAAGGAAACCCTGGATTAAATGCGTGCTAATTAGCGTCTCTGTGAAAGACCGCCACACAGTGTTGTAGGTCAAGGCTCTTGAGCATCATGTTGGCTCGAAGCCGTGAAGTGGTATCCTCCAATGAATCAGTGTGAGGTAACGCGAAACTGACGTTGCTATGAACATCCACGATGCTGATTTCGTCGGCCGATGTCTCAAGCAAGACCTCGGATAGATTGATAGCAAGATTGTCAGACTTTGAGCCGCTTCCATGAGATGGACCTTCGGTAGGTCCTGAGACACCATTGGACGTGTTCCCAGGACTCTCCAATCTCTGCGCGGGTGCGATACTGTCGGGAGTGTGGGTTTCGGTGCCATAACTCTAATAGGAAACAAGGGCCGACGTTGCTTTAGCTATCGTAGTTACTAAAAGGAAATGATTCCAGTCTCTTGAAACTCGTCATGCTCAAACTACTTGCCCTTATCTCACAGGCTCTCGAGCGCGACCCATCTCTTATCAGAACCCTCCTGTCATGTCAACAAAGCTGAGCTGCTGCTAATAGAGCAGGACGACTCTAGGTTTGGTGCTGAAAAAGATGAAGATATGTTTTATGTCACTTTCTAGATGAGCAAGCCATCTTCAGCATGTCTGTCTGGGCGACAAGGCTCATAGAGACACTGTCGACATACCTGTCGATTGCCCAGTGTATTGCGTACGAAAACATCTTTTTGGTCATATCCCCCTTGGCTTAACAAGAGGCCCTTGAAGCTAAACGACCTGAAACCTCTTGAGTTATGATGACGGCAAGTTGAAATAAGATTTATCTACCTAGAATAAAAAGCCTGAAATAATGATGGCCAAGTAGATTGAAATCAACAGTGTTCTTGTTACAACATATTCCTTTCTCATCCCTGATTCCTGTGCCCCCTGCAGCGGTGCCTTTGAGTCTCTGTCATCAATGTAGTTGCGTTGACATGCCGAGATATCATGTGCCATCCATGCGTTGGATAACTCATCTCTCCTTGTACTGAAGGAGGGCATAACGCTCATATCTCTGAGCTGTTCTTGCCCGGAATGTCTTGCCATATTTGAGAAATACACCCGTCAGAGAGAGAATTCCAGTAGTGATCAGAACAATCGTGATGATGACCCATTTGATTCCCACAGCATGGACCCATGGATCAACGGCGAAGATGAAAATGGTACTAAATGTGTTTCGAACGACAGTGACGCCAACTAGTGCATCACCAACGATCTACTAAGGGTCAGTAATGGTCCATCAGGGGCGAAAGGAATGAATTTGAGCTTACATCTTTGTACGAGTCGGTGAGATAGGTGATGGTTATGCTGTTCACCGGCGCGATGCCAAGCTTGTAGAATGCAAGGCCAATAGCGATGATAGGCCACGGTAGACCGTTCTGTAGACCAAATCCCACCATCAACGCCCCAGCAGGAATGAAAGGGAGGAAAGGGATGAGACTCCACAGTCTAGACTCAGGTTCATAGATACCGTTGTTTCGACGGGCGAGCCATATAATCAAGGCGTCACTGACCGGTCCTACAATCAGGGATCCGATTGTGCTCCCAACCAGCTTGGACAAGTTCATGAGCCCGATTTGATTTGGTGCAAAATCATAGGGAGGTCGAGTCATGTAGAGTGAAAACGAGGTCGACATGACGTCCTGAAGCGCGATCAAGATGCCATATGCAAGCGCAGTGTACGCGATGGCTGGAACAGTACCGAGAAGAACTAGAGGCTGGTACATGTGTCCAAAGAATGACCTGATACCTCGACCAGAAGATGAGGGTGTAGTGATAGCCAAGCGTTGCCAATAAGTCTTGAGAGGTATGTCATGGTTGATTCTAACAGCATATATATCATGCGGTGAGCCTTGTTCCGAAGCTGGCCGAGTCGTTTCTGGGTCAGCAATGCTTGATGGGTCTGCCATTGGCTTGTGGTATCCCTCTGTCTCTGGATGGGAAGAGGTAGACTGGATCTCGTTTCCCGGGGCTCCTGTCGACTCGGCCTGGGTGGGAGATGCCCACGGCTCGGGGCAATATTTGGTATCTTCATAACAGAAGCAGGCCACGACGAAGAAGGTTCCAAAGAAGACAGCCTTCCACCACCAGACCCATCTCCAGCCTTGGCCCACAGTTATGAAGCCGGCAATGAAAGGACCAAGCGAAACTGCGACCTGCCAGAGCCAGATGTAGATGCTGTTGAATGTTCCTCGCTGATGGACGAAGAACATGTCCGCAATCGTCATCTGGACAATAACCTCGGCCAGAGCTCCAAACCCAGTACAGAGAACATTGACCAGGAGGAGGTCAGCGACATTCTGTAGCTTTGCGGACCAGATGCTGACGCCGCATTGAACGAGGGAACTAAAGATGTAAAGTGGCCGACGACCGAACTTGAGGGCAAAAGGAACCAGAATGACAGCTCCAATGGCGAGAAAGGCACACCCAATGGCGTAACTGGCGGTCAAGACTTGGTCACTGAAGCCCAACTCTCTCTGCATAGGACCCCAGGTTGGCGTAGCAGAGTTGATAAACTCAGACACCAACAGTACATAGGAGCCAACAGTGGCGAAGTTGAGATACTTGCGCCAGTTGGGCCAGTTCAAAGGGTCGTTTGGATCTTCAGTAGGCCGTGGTTGGAGGATAATGCCGTCATGACCTGGGGCGCTTGCGTCCTCAAGACGTACAGTTCCAGGGGGAAACATGACGGTGCTACCAACGCCCATGTCGGTAGCAGGAACAGATGGCGACTTGACGTCGGTGGGATCTTGAAGTGGTTTTCCCATAACGAGGAAACAGTCTGGGGGGGGATATAGACAAGTAGGCGTGTTGACGATGGTCAAAGAAGGACTTGGGAGGACTTATAACAAGAGTGGTGAGAAGAGTTCCGAATATCATCATGATACCCTTTACCATTAAGTAATTGAGGATCTTAAGAGGTGGGTGCCCACTGGGAGCTATCTTGCACTAGCCGGTAGAATCCGCTCAACCTAGGCGGAAGAATCCGCCCCATAATGATAAGCGGACCAGCCTCCAGCAATGGACGGAATCAGGCCATCGTTGCAAGGGAAAACAAGTGTGCTCGGTGCGAGGAGTTGAATGTAACACATAAAAACAAAGACTCGGCTGTTGTCGAGCCTCCCAGCTGTGACGGATTCTTCCGCTTGCTTGTATACTCTAGGATCCGTAGATTGTAGGGAAGAATGCCATCAGAGAGTAACATCCGACGGGATCTCCCTTCTAGTCTTGTCTGACTTCTACATAAAAGCAGAGAGTCAGGGACCCTTCAGAATCTGTCACGCCATAGCTCGATACGAAATAAACCTGAAAGCTTTCAAGATGACCTCTTCTGATTCCAAGATCATCATTGTCGGTGCTGGCGTGTTTGGCCTCACTACCGCTCTTTGGCTGGCCCGTGGTGGCTACAAGGACATCACCGTCTTTGATCGATGCGCCTTCGACTCCAACTACTACGATCCTGCAAATGGCTGCGATGGGGCATCCTCTGATTTGAACAAGATTTTCCGGATGGCTTACGGGGAAAAGAAAGAGTATGGTCACTAATCTTCTCCTTCTCATCGCGGCAATGGCTTACTTACATACAGCTATCAAAACTTGGCCATAGAGGCACGAGACCACTGGCTTGCATGGAACAGGGCTATTAAGAAGAGCACTCCCTCTGAGCTTCCTCTGGGCCTTAGCCCGCAAGATCAGCTTCTCTACGTATGCGGATGCTATTTTATTGCCCAAGGACGGGAGTTACAGGGGGAGAATGCCACCAGCCTGGAGACGATGGCTAAATCAGCCCCCGACTTCCGAAAGATGCAATTTATCAAGGTAGGATGATATGAAGTCATAGAAATCTTACTATAGCTGACATTTGCGAGAATAATTCTGAGGATGAAGAACGTCTTAGGGAGATTGACCCCAAGTGGGTGAACAAGTACCATATCATTGACAGGATCAACGGCGGCAACACCAACGGCTTCCTAGACATCAACGCCGGCATCACAATTGCGGACAAGGTAAGCACTTGAAGAAAGTCATTGACTTTCATCCTATCATTCCAGTTCTGAGTATCATCAATCTAGGCCTGCGTCTATGCACGATTCTTATGTCTTCAAGCTGGCGTCAAGTTTGTTCTTGGCGAACCCCATGGCAATTTGGAGACTTTGATCATTGAGAACAATGGCAGAGCCAAGAAGGTCGCAGGCATCAAGACTTTTGACGGCAAGAGGCATTTTGGGGATCTTGTCGTTGTCGCTAGTGAGTCAGTCTCAGTCATATGTCACTTGCTAGCTAACTCCTTTGCAGCCGGTAGCTGGAGTGCATCAATCGTTCCGGAAGCCCACAAGACCGTTGAGGCCACTGCAGGCACAGTCATGTTCATTGATATTCCGCCGCATCGCCAAGATCTGAGGGCAAAGTTTCACCCCGACAACTACCCAGTCTGGTCTTATCGTGCTGAGGAAGGTGAAGAGTAAGTTGAATGGGTTGAGAACAGCCAGCTTTCATACACTCATACCTTGAACAGGTCGTATTCTGGGGGCGGATATCCCATTTCCAAGGGCGGTCGCCTGAAGTTCAGCTTTCGGGGCCAGAAGGTAGGTCCAAGTTCATCGATGTGTGATACAACAACCACAATCGTTGTACTAACCTCTCATTCCACAGTTTACCAACTTCCAAGATCATCCCACGGAGCCAAACCTGTAGGTTCATTTCAAAGAGAACCTTGTATTTTTCTGACCCTGCTGTAGCCGAATCTCCATACCAAAGACAAAGTATACCAAAGACCCCATCCACACAGTTCCACTCTATGGTTTGTCAAAGATGAAAAAGGTCGTTTCGGAGGCATTTCCAGAGCTTGTAGAGTTTGGCTTCACCGACAGTCGGGTAGGTTTGCCCAAGTTCCCCCTTAATAAACATTGACCAGCTGACCGTGGCAAGCTCTGTTGGTACACCGACACCATTGATGAAGACGTGAGTCAGTCAGCGTTTCTGTTTACTTTTACTAATACGAACAGTACGTGGTCGACTATGTTCCTGGATACTCGGAGTCTCTTTTTCTTTGCACAGGTGGCTGGTACGTTCACTCATCTGCCACCAACAGTGTTGGAAGTCACTGACATTGGATCACGCAGCGGTCACGCGTTCAAGTTTCTCCCGGTTCTTGGCAAGGTGTGTCTCGCTATTTCTGGATTGATTTACTGGCTAATATGGAGATTTCAGCATATCAAAAACCAGCTTGAAGGAGTTCAAGACCAGTTCACCAGTCTGTGGAAATGGCGAGTTGCTGAGGACGGCAAGGATAACAATGGCCTCTCTGAAGGCGAGGGCGGTCCGCGAGAAATGTCTCGTCTTCGCCTTGCTACGCGTGGGTTTTCTGACTTCTTGCTTCCGAGCGAGCTGCTAACAGCCGTGATTCTCTAGCCCTCGATTTTGCCATGCAAAAGGTGGCATCTAGACTCTAGGTTAGTATGGGAGATGGGATCTAAAGAGACGCATGCGAAGGAGGGTCAGGGTTGAGATATCACATCAAATTACAGAACGACTCATGTTGAAGATGAAGTGTTGATTGTTTATCTCCTTGCTTGCGCGAGGACTGCCAGAGCGTATCAATCTTTACTATTAGAGCACTATCTGAGCCTCCATGAAAGTTATACAATAAGGTGTTAATCCCTTATCTATGTTCCTAAGAAGAGGCTAATCTTCGATGCTTGTGCTGTGTGCTCATCCGTAGCCAATCAAAAGCTCGTCGCATTCTTCCGATGAGCGATCTACGCACAGTTGACTCGCTCCCGGAAGATTGCGCTAGCCAATAAACATAGAGATTGACCGATAAGCGTTTGTTAGAGAGATACTGATTGTCATGCTTCCACAGTACGGTTATCTAAGTACTCTGTAACACCGAGAACCCCTAGTGAGATCGAGTCATGTACCCCGCAATCATCTTGCATCAATCTCAAAGATATTAACCTGACCATGGTTGGAAAAGGTCGGACAAGAATTCTCTTAAGTCCTTCAGTTCTTGATTCCCAAAATGCATAGCACTGGGCAAAAGTCTACCCTTCGAGGAGCTCGAAAAGTCCGTGTTGGTCCAAGAGCACAACTAGCATGTATCAATTGCAAGACAAGAAAGCAAAAGGTAAGCTCTCTTCCGCTCCGTAAGGTCCATTCCTGTCTCTCACAGGGTCTTAGTGTGATAATCAAGTACCATCATGCGCAAATTGCCAACGCTTTGGCCTCGGTAAGCACTGCCAGCTGGCTCGAATATCTGTTGTCACTCCTCATTGCTTTCCAGCTTGCTTCGTCGAGGATCCTGTGACGGGACGGCATCAACCCCGCAATTACGTCGAAACCCTGGAAGCAAAGGTCGGGTTTCTAGAAGAACAGTTACGACGATCAGTGGTGACTACTTCTACTCCCCTCGGCGAAACCCGGAGGATCGAGGACTCCCCTACTTGCTCCCGCACGCCAAGGGACCAGAGAGGGGAGGCAGACGAGACGTCCAGTGATCTCTCCAACCAGGTCGGTATGCTTGGCTTGTTAGTGGATGGAGAAGAACCTCACTATCTAGGCTCTTCATCTGCCTTTTCCTTTTCACGACTTATGCATTCCTCTCTTCGCCAGTCCTTGGTCCAAGGCGACCCAAAGCCCCTCGATTTCCACCTACACGATACAGTGGAGCCTTCTCCGTGCTATCTCCCTGACTATGAGGTAGCCATGGCTCTAAGTAATGCGTACTTTGAGAATATTCACCCCCAATATCCTTTCTTACATGAGCCTACATTCAGGAGATGGGAACGGTCACTCATAGGGCCGATTGAACTCGTGGAGGACCTAAGCTTTGATCCCGTGGCCACGTTTTTTGTCTATATGGTAAGCTATCTGACCCCGTCTCTCCTTACTTTTCGGTCCTGTAACCCATCATCGTAGACATACGCCATCGGGGCGTTGCTTCTGGAGAACTTGGGATCCTTGTCACAGGTAAGTACTCCGCAGGTACGACAGAAGCTTGATAGTAGTGACTGAAATATCTTAAGCGATTATACGCGTCAGCTCAAGTATATATCGACAACATCTTGGCTCGTAATAACCTTGAGACAATACAGGCCATTCTGTCCTATACCATGTACTCCCTAAGAAGCTCCGTTGGCCCTTCTGTCTGGTAGGTCATGCAGCAAATAGAATATGACGCACATTAAGGTGAAGTAGGAAATTATCAGGTCTCGTATTACGCCAATGCATCGAACTTGGATATCACCGCAGTTCCAAGCGGTTTGGTTCAGTCTCGGACCCTCTACGGGCTGAATTGCAAAAGAGGGTCTTTTGGTGTGCCTTTGGCATCGACTGTGTAGCTGCTCTGACATTGGGACGTCCCTTGGGCATTCCTCTGCAAGAGGTCGATGCTGAGGTAGGTGGTCGCCTATCCACAAGTGCTGGACACTAAAACTTGTGTGCTAACTCTTTAGTTACCCATGGACATTGAGGATGCGAACATAACCGAAACCGGGCTTCTAGCGAGTCCAAGGGATCCGGCAAGCGAAGCATGCACAACAACGTCAACCGCACTTCACGTGTTCCGTCTTCGTCGAATTTGGGCTAAAATACATGGATCCCTGTATTCCGACGTGAACAATGAGATTGACCAGGCTACTAGAGACCATAAGGTCGCCATGTTTCGTGCTCAGATTGATGATTGGCTTGGCTCTGTTCCTCCGATCCCGACCCGTACTGGTCCCGCCTTGTCCATCTTCGCAACACAAGACTGGTACGACCTTAACTACAACGAGACAATTGTCATGCTTTACAGATGCCAGATTACTGGGAAAGAGGGCGACATGAACGGCGAAGTGCTTCTCGAGTGTGCCAAAGCCGCCGCGAGCATATGTCTTGGGTATCGACGACAATACATCGGACGCGCAGTCAACTACACCTGGAGTACTCTACACGTTATCTTCTCGGCTGGTCTGACGTACCTTCATTGCCTTTGGGCCTCGGCTCAATTGCGTCAAGAGACCAGCATCACTGAAATGAGCACCATCCTCACGAGCTGCACCATGCTACTAGTGGTAATAGCCGAGCGGTGGAAGAAGGCTGCCCCTTATAGAGACATTTTTGAGGCCTTTTGCAGCCGCACGACCTCGATGATGGCAAATCGAGGCAGCCAACAGCCATCATTGCTGCCATCTATGGAGCCGAGCTCTGCTGAAACGGAAAGATTTACGGAATGGGTGGCTAGCATCTCAAGCTGGGGAATGTCTGAGGCTGTGGATGATCTGTTAAATGGATTAATAACGGATGTCGAACCTCAGGAAGAGGCGGAACGGCATGCCTAGTCTTTCCTTTCAACTAGGTAATGAGAGTATTGATCATACGATTTATCATCACTACTCCCCTGGAGAGCATAAGCCGTGAAAAGCAAAAGCTGTCCATGAACTAAATATTATGGCGGCATTAATTAAAACAATACAGTTCCGAATGCCACCGCCAGCATCCCCCCAATAACAGCTGCAATCCTAGCATCCGCAACCTTAATAGCCGAAGACGGGGTCGTCGCAGCCGATGCAGAACCTGACTCTGCCCCCGATGCGTCCTCTGTGGTGGAGCTACCAGTAGTAGAAGGCTCCCCAGTACTAGTAGCAGTGCTTATCACTGTGCTCGAAGTCTCGGTAGTGCTGGCGGAATCAGTAGCCGTCTCCACGGCCGTTGTCTTTGCAGCGGTCTTCTTTGTCGAAGTAGACGTCCCCTCGTCGACACCATACTCTTCAATATCCAGCACATACGACGCATTTCCCTTTGTGTTGGACTCAAACTCCTCAAAGCTGGCCCAGCTGGCCCGGCCACCTGTGCCAAGAGATACGCACGCCTCGCGGTAGTAGTTGCTGGCGCAGATGCTCACACCATCACTGGTGACACCACCACCCGCGTTTGTGCAAGAGACAAACAGCTGCGTAACGAGGAGAGCCGTGTTATCGAAGAATTCATTCTCTGACCCTGACGACAGGCACGTGCGGCAGCCATCCATCGACGTATACCAACCATCCGGGTTGGGGATGCACACACACTCCCTGGTGTCAGCGTTGGGGCCTTTCAGCTTTTGGCATCGTAGCATAGCCTGATAAATAGGCCAGCACCCGCAGTCGTCGAGCTTTGTAGGACTGTCCGCCGCCTCTTTGGTCTTGGACCAGCCGTTGGGGTTTGCCAAAGAGAAGCCGGCCAGGGCAACGAGGGCCGCGAGGGATGATGAGGGATGCATTGTGCGAGTGATGAAGGAGGGTTGTGATATTAGTGATTAGAGTCTTAATAAATGACAATATGTTGTAACGATTGTTGCGAAAGAAAGCTTGGAGTGGCCGAGAGATTAGGTATGTGAGAGTGAGAGTGAAAGGATAGCATGAGATTTTAAATCTGAACAGCTGCCTAGCGAAGGCAATTTAATTCGACAGGGATCATCATCCCCCTGGTAATTTCGGCGTTTACTGCGTAGGGAATCTCACCCACAATTCGCTCGGTTGCCTTTGGTGGGATCTTGGCATGCCATAAGTGGCATGATTTGCGGTCTGGGAGATCGGGCCGGTTCCCCGTGCTTCTTTTTTCGTATAGGGTATTCGATCTTTGGGCCCAGTTAATCCATCAAAGGCCGGACTGCAACTGTAAGAAAGAATAGATCGAATGATAGGGCATTCATTACGTGAATGAGAACAGATCTGAGATGATCAAGTCCATGCCAGTTCAATTCATAAGGCTTCTAACCAGCCATACAGTCAAAGAAGGGGATTGTGGTAGGCTTGATGAGCAGCAATCCTTGTCCCCAGGTGTGCCCGGTAAGGCACAATCCACGCCGTGGCGAATTTATATATTAACTTCACGCACTTCTAACGGTCCGTCCGCAACAATTATCGCGCCATAGTCCTTGGCCTGTTCAAGTATCATCATTCGACAGCATCATAACTGAGATACATTCTGCATTTTGGCACCCATCATTTGTAACAGAGGCAGCAGTGTGGATAATTACATCTGTATCTACGATCTCTCAACTACCTAAGCTTCTTGAGGTCGTAGGATTACTCTCCTATACGAAGCTACCGGCAAGGCATAGCTATCACGCACTGTCAAGATAATATGCATCGTCTATTGTGGTGATCAGTACTTGGAATTTGCAAGAAGGGTTCAACACACTTACATTGTTGATAGAATCACTTGTCTGGAGTAGGACAACACTCCCATCGGGCTGTACATTGGTGATATTGACAGATTGACTCACCAACGTCAGCTTGGACCTCGGAAAGGCTTCTTTTCCATTGGTGAATCCCTCAAGGCCTCTCCCACCAGCCTCACGATAATGGAACCAACTGAAACTCAGCTGATCATCATCTGGGTCCCAGCTTTGGGATGCATCCAATACTATCTTGTCTCCGGGCTTGTATCGCAATTCCAAGGGTGCAGGACCACAAGACCCGTTGACAATGGCGACAGGTGCATGGTTGTTCTTGGAAAAGTTTGATTCGACCGTCCACTGCATCCGAGCAGCAAAGTCGTACTGGTAGTCCTGGCGCCATCGCCAAATCGTCGCCCATTTGCTGATAAAACCTTGCCCGTTCAAGCCTTGCACATAATCCGTGGCATCTGCGTACACGCGTGACTGGTTTGATTGATCAAGCAAGGTAAATCTTCCACCCCAGGAGCCCCAGTCTGGGTGCTCGATGTGGCCCAGTCCGTTCTGGATTAACGGAAGAAATGACGGGGTATCTCCCTCCATGATGAAGGACCAGTTCAAGTAGTGTGAGCCAAGGGGCCCTATCCGAATGTGCTGCTGCAACCACTCATTGGAAACGATGCTGCTGTCAGGTCCACCCTGATCAAAGTGGCGGTACTCTTCTCCCGAGATACCATTCCATGCCGCATCTGTATACTCATTCCAGCCGTGGAGTGAAACGACGAAGAAGAGCTGTGGGTAGCGTTGGCGGATCCAGACCCCTGTATCATCTTGATCCGAGATAGAGTACACGCGTAGCTTGTCGACGAATGAGGCCACGGCGGTATCAGATCGGGTCCGCGAGACGTGTTGGAGGGCCTCAGCGAGAATGGCTGCTCCACCCCAGACAGCAACCCAAAGAGGGTCGCTCACGCTGGAGCCATCAGCCGCCTTGACCAGCTCGCTAGCTGCCTGGCTCAGGGTCCGGTTGAGAGAGGCCCTTCCGTACGCAGCATGACCCTTGAAGACTCGGTTGACTAAGTCGTCTGCTGATGGATAAGCGGCAGAAGAAGGGACATTGGCGTTGAGGTTATTGACGACCTTGCGATATGCACTAAGCACTTCGATGATGGTCTCGTGGTCAATCTTGTTTGGCAGCCATGTTGAGGTTGTTGCAGCAATGCCCTGAATATCCAACTCATTGGCATAGGTCAGCAAACGAACGAGACTCATTTGATCATCCGGTTCGTTGCTGATGTCTGTGAGAACAAACAAGCGGTGCTTGTTCTCGTACCGAGAGGTTTGACATTTGTCCTCATTAGGAGATTTTGACAAGGCAGGAAAGACAAAAACGAAAACGAAGCACCAGAGAACCCGTGAAAAGAAGTTGACTGACATTTCGCTTGTGTTGTGAATGAGGTACTTGGCAGTGCGCACCACGATTGCTTCCGCGGTGTGGCCTGTCTGCCTTTATACTTGATCAACTGACAATAATCTCAGAATCTCTTTGACATGGCCAGTGGATGAGACTTCCTGAAAGAGTAATGGACTGTCATGACCGCATTTTCAGAAAACTAGGATTGCCGAGACAAGGTGGATGGATCTGCCCAGACAAGCCATATTCGCCAAAAGCTCTCATTACTATGACATGTTTCCCCCGCAAAACTACGACCATAAGGAGGAGCCATGAATATCACTGCTCAATGTGGAGAGAAGGCGGGGTACCTCGAGTGTGGGGGATTGGTCCAGTGTTTAAAATTGCCTATTAGAGATGGAAGAGATTTTATTACCGTTGAATTCGCCGAGCCAACCTCCGTTGACCGCGTTGTGTCATACCTCATTGCTGATACTTGCAGGGTATTGAATCATGAGATCACCTGACCCTCATCTTTGATGTTGGTCATTGTACATGTCGTGGCCTTGCTGGATCAAAATGCTCTGGTGTTGTAGTAGTATTCTTCACCTTTATCTACCAAGTCATCGATCCCCACAACGACTGCTCAACACCTCCACCTTTGGTGGCGCCGGGCTTCCATCACAACAAGTTGTGAGCGAACGGTACTGCTAAGAAAGCTATGTTGTCTTTGTTAACGTGGCTGTCGCTGTTGTGGTAACTGCCGACGAGAAGAGGAGAGTGCAAGCAAATAGGAAGCATCAAAGACACACTTGGCATGGCGGGTTTGTACAAATCCTCAAAAGATACATGCGATCTTGGAAGGACGGACTGCATTGTCAACACCACATCCTGACTAATAGATTTACCTGAGTTTCTTCTCTTCATTGGTAGCGAAGGAAGGAAAATGTATAGGACCGCTGGTCGTCTTAACAGGTGATCCTGACACAGGCAAGTCGACCATGCTGTCCACCATGGTAAACCACGCCGTTTGCACATATGATGGACCTGTCAGGCAGTCTCCAGGTTCCCCGGTCTCCACATATATCTTTCCACACAGCTCTAGCGAGGACAGTTAATCTCCTCGATCAATAATAACAGTCCTCGAGCACAGTGCTGGCCAACTTGCCGAACAAGATGTCATTACGCAAAGACCCTGTCTCAGGCCTGCGACTCCAGGGGTAACAAGAGTTATATCTTCAACGATGCCAGGTTTCATGAACTTTTGGACTTTCTACGAATCGGGCTCCCAAAAGACGCAACCTCCGCTACCTGGTCAGTCTTTGACGGGCTGGCAGGCTTACCTGAGGACTAGCCACACAGGGCGGCACAGAGATGGAAACTACCTGACCTCTTATGGGAGCACCCTGGCCTACAGGTCTGAATGCTCATGCCCACTCCGCCAATAAAACTTCAGAGCATAGACATACCTCCACACGGCAACATCATTGACCCCAACGATGAGGAGCTGAAGAACATGCTGGCGTCTGCGCTACACAAGATACGAGAGACTGTTTCGCGACAAAGAGAATTAATCCAAGGGACACGGAGGAGGCATTGGAAGCTATGCAGTTCTTTTTGTATAGCCTGTCCCAAGATCGTGAACCAATAGTCTAGCTGGTCCAGGTAGAGTTATGATTTCAAGGAAGTTGCCGTCCACCATAATATCAAGAACAAATTATGTATCACCCAGGATGATGGATATCTCTCCATTGTAACGCGCACTTCTACCACTCTATGGAACATACAGGGCCAAGAGTTCAGGATTCTGGGCCTAATATTGGTCGAGTAGCTTCCCACAGCACTTAGGTGAGTTATTTGATAGGGAAATCGACTATGACGAGCTCGCACACGACTAAAGGTGGGTGATTTGCGAGAACGTTCTCCCCATCGTTGCCCCAGGAGAAAGGGAGCCGTGGGGGGGAGGGGTTATATAATATCGAGATGTAGACAAGGTCGGCAGGCTCCGAAGATGACTTGATAACCTGCGTGTTGCATACCAGAGCGTTGAGCGGTTCAGAGAAGTCTACTCTCTTCCAAGTCCAAACCACCAAGCTGATGAGTACGGTGGTCAGACATTGGCTCTGGATACCTTGAGATGCTACCAGAAGCCAGCAACGAACATGTTTCCTCGGGCAATCAGCGACTTGTTTGAATGGTGCAAACATGCACTCGGAGTTACTATCCCAAGGGGGCGGTTTTCTTTTTGTATGGACATATAAGAGAAGGATATCCAATCTTTCATCGGCCATCTCCGCCTGGAAAGCGGCGATCAAAGCAATCCTGCCCCCAAGATTTTAGATAAGATTTTAGATAAGAAACTAGTTAGCTAAATGTAGCTAGTAACTCCGTCCCTTGCTGAGCAGCAATGCGACTATGAAAGAACTCAACATGGGTGCAAGGGCCAAATCCACAAATCAGATGCGTAGATTTATTGGTTTGACCTGGCTTTGTCCACTTTTGGAAGGAGGGCACACGAGCAAAGGGTGATAAGCTGCCGATTGCTCGAACTTTTGTTTTCTTGGCAACGAGATAACGGGGATCTCTCTCAATCCTCGGTCGGTGAAGATAAAAGATGATCATGATGGCGCAAATAATTAATATTGCTTGTTCCTCCCTTTGCTGTTCCAATCCTGATCGACCCTTTGGCTTCAACCTTCAACCAGGTATCAACCCGTCCACGATGCGTCTTCCATCAGTTCTCGCCGCAACGGCTCTGCTCTTTGCCTCCTCGTCGCAGGCGCTGAATATCCTGCTGAACAATGATGATGGATTTGGCTCTGCAAACTTGCGCGAGCTCTATCGGATCCTCAAGGAACAGGATCACAATGGTAACAAACCTGCCCCGAGCCTGCTTGAAATCAAGACTGAAACATGACCATCTTCTAGTCTGGGTTGTTGCCCCCGCGACAAAGCAGAGTGGCAAGGGCGGAACCTCTGAGTTTACGACCGAGGGAAACTTGACTGGACCATCGCATTACGACTTGATCCCTGCGGGAGCCCCCTCTGTCCGTTATCTCAAAATCCGTTTTGAGAATTAATTTCTAACATGCTTTTTTAGGTCGGAAGTGATCCCAAGGACAGCCAGATCTGGTACTACAACGGAACACCTGCGGCCTGCACATTTGTTGCGCTTGACTATGTGCTCCCGCGTTATGCCGATTTCAAGGTTCCTGACCTAGTCGTCACGGGCCCTAACTTCGGAACCAACCTCGGTGGTTTCGTGTGGACTCTGTCGGGCACTGCTGGTGCTGCGTGAGTATTCCTGGTCCGATTTCATTCTATTCGAGTGAGTTCTGACAAGAGATTCGTAGATACGCTGCCACCCACCGCGGAATTCCTGCCATTGCCATATCCGCGAGCAACCAGGAGACTCCCTATTTTGAGCTCACTAACCGCACCAACCCCGCGACCTGGGCTGCCGAAGTCTCTGCAAAGTTCGTTGAAAAGTTCATTGGCACGGCGCCTAAACGCGCCCCCCTGCTGCCTATTGGCTATGGCATCAACCTCAATCTTCCCCTCTTGACCGGCAGCGATGACCTCGAGTTTGTACAAACTAGGTTTACTGGAAACGCCCACGTCAATGAAGCCGTGCTTGATCCCAAAAAGGGAACCTTTACCTGGGCGAATATCAAACCATATGCTGCCGGCGTGAACGCTTGCATCAACGGCAACTGCTCGCTGCCTGGTGAGACCTATATTGTCGAGAATGGTGCAGCTTCAGTGTCACTTTACACGGTTGACCACACTGCCCCTAGTACTTCATACACACAGTCTCTTATGAGGAGGGTGGCATCTGTGATATCCGCTGCTTGAGTGATGGCGGATGGTTCATGCTAGTATGATGCTCTTTCACCGTTCCTTAGTATTAGAATAAGGCAGATAGTCAAATCAATCCCTATCGAGCACTCGAATTCTGAAACACTGGATGTTGGTGCTCTGACATGATAGCAACCAGTTTGACGATCTGCTTCAAAGACTGCGTTCCGAAGCGTACAAATTTCGCCTTTCGAGATGACTGATATGTGGACGCGTTGGCTATGGCGGCGCGTTTTGAAAAGTGTCGTGTTTTATGTAGTAGAAGTAGTAGTTATACAGATGGTATGGTGAGTTTCCATGGGCAGATTTCAGGGCTAAGTTCCCACCAGACCGGTATAAAACGCGTCGCGTACACTGTGGAGACCTGGCACCGGATCCCTGGACGCGCTAGTTGAAGGGTACTAAAATTTGCACAGAGACACCACGTAGATCCATGTACCCCTTAGCATCAGATGACTCCACAACTTTCTTCTGCCCAAGCTCAAGAGTCGATGAAGTTGGAAATGTTGGAGATGCTCATTAGTATTATAGTGATTGATGACTTATTACGAAGGCTCTACTGCAAAAATAGTATTGTAGCTTGCAAGCTAGAAAGAACGTGTGTTTGTCTTGTCATGTTGTGTGTTACAGGGCAGATATATCAAAGTTTATGGGTGACTTCTGGAAATTTGTTTTCACCAGTGTCGGGTTTTCTTCAGGTCACAGCCTTGATCGGTCCCAATCATACTTTGACTATTAGAAAAAAAGGGCAGCCAACCTGCACACTGAAACAAATCGATCAGAAATTACCATGTCTTTCTTGTTTCGCCAAAACAACTTCGAATGACTAGACATGGTCATTACCCTAGAGCTTGTCGCTCTGCGATAACGTTGTTGGGCCAACGGCCTAACTCGGCTTATGTAACACTACGATAACGTCAGGACGCGCGCGACCGTCAGCCATTCTTTGCCGACCTAGATACCTCTTGATCGTTAACTGACCTGCCGACAAGTCTATCTTAACAGCCTCTCTTTCTTCCCATGTGTGCGCAATGAGTTTCGAGCGTATTGAGGATTGGATAGCACAAACCAACTCCCTCATCAGCCCCCAGATCGCGTTGCAGCCGCCCAAACGAAAATTCGCCGACGACACCATTGCCACCACAGCCATCGGCATGTCCTCGCCCCCTCCGACTGAAGACCTGCGTAGCGATATAGAAGCAACTCCAAGGGCAAAGTCACCGTCGAAGCGCCCAAGGATCGACTCACCGCCAGCGAGTTTTCACCATGAATCGATTGCCGACCACGACACACCTTCTCTCAGCGCAAGCTCTGTTACCGAGTCGACACGGACGGATACGACGGGTGGAAGCGGCAGACTGAGGCGCAAGCGAAGCCCTGTCAAGAACATGTCTGACCTGCGTCTCGCTGACAGACCGGTTGTGCTCACCACCTTGCAAAGGCCCGATCAGCTACCATCTGACGTCGTGGGCCTGGTCACGGTCGCTCGTGCCATCCGTCAGGGATCCAGCATTATTCCCAGGCAGGTCGAGCAGCAAGCACAATCGTACATGACCATCGTCGATGATTTAGTCTCGGATTCAAGTTTCTACGACGCAGAAGAGTGGGCGCGCTCCAACGGATTGGAGCCATGGGATGCATCCGAGGAACTGAGGTTGTTGAGGAGGACAGTCGCGCGCACACAGGAATGCGAGTTGGAGAATTGGTCTGAAGCAGCGTGGAACGCTCGCATACACGAACCAATTCTGGGCTTTGTCCTTGAGTGCTTTGCTGGATCGATACGGCATTTCGATGTCACACGCGCCCCAATCAACAAGCCCTACCTATCACGTCACATCTCCGGGGTAGACATGCAGTCCAAGATGGTGGACTTTTGTATCTGTCTTGCTGGAGACGACATTGTCACTGCATCTCAACGCCGTCTCAAAACCGCCGGTGATTCCAACTCGATCAATCACACGTCTTACCAACCAATCCGCGATCGCCCCATTGCCATTAGCATCGAGACGAAAACGCTTGAAGGATCGAGTCAAGAGGCAAAAGCACAGCTCTCCATTTGGGCAAGCGCTCATCTCAAGAGGTTGCGCTCTCTGGCAGGCAAGTCATCGGCCAAAACGTCGCATGCTGTCGGCATAACCCTTCCTGTGCTGTCCACTAGTGGCGGAGATTGGACCTTGCTGTTTGTGAAGGACGGAATCAGCGGCGTTGAGGTCATCGAGACACTTTCTGTAGGGAACACCAAGTCTCTAGTTGGGTCTTACAAGTTAGTATCGGTGTTGAGGCAGTTGGGGCTTTGGGTGCAGACCACGTTTCGACCTTGGGCAATGGAAAATCTCCTGGCTTCGACGCAAGTATAATGATGAAGATTACGTATAATGATTCCCATGACACTATCACTACGCTTATGTATTTATCTAAGCATCAATCCAAATAAACATGAGACAGTCCTTTGCTTTGGGATGAGGAGGTAAGAGGTTCGAAAAATAGGGCCAGTATCTGCCGAAGCTGGCTTCAATTGATGATGAAATTGCTCAGTCATCGATCACTACACTACTACAGTAAACCAAGTATTCTGTTTTGTCATCTCGGAATCGGATTCTTGAAGCAGCTGGCTGAGGTTTGGCTTTCTCTTGGAAATACTTGCGGTTGTCAAACGCAGAGTAACTAATGTTCGTCGACTGGCTCCCGGACAATCAGAAAGAAGATGGCAACGCACATGGTTCTTGGCCCGTCGTGGGGCTTGGTGGCGGTTATCCTTCCTTGGGGAATCAGACCCGCCTCGTCTGGGTTCGGTGTACGCTTCGTGCACGCCGCAATGTGGAACGTGGCGTAGTGCCTAAGCCAAGGATGGCCTAGATGAATCTGTCAAAGCTCGTTCCCGGTTATTCGGGATAGCCTAGCCAGCCATGATGCTGTCGGCGAGCCGAGGGCGTAGGTAAATCTGCTTGATAACGATATTCGATGTTCATGAACAGGACGTCGACACATCTCAGCGATATTCTTCAAGACAAACGTCTTCTGTCAATGTTAAAGCTAACTCGAGAAAAGTCAGATTGTTATTGCTGCACACCTAGTTCCCCTTTCTTAAAGCTGGAGCATCTCCTTTCCCACGTGGCTGGGAGGCCCAGTTAATCGGTCATGACCGCATCGAGGCAATTCCGGTTGCCAAGCATCTAGGCCAAAGACCACGTTTCAACGGTAACGTCGGCCCCTCCAAAGCATGAGACAACTGGAGCTGAATGGGGAAAGGAGAAACGGTGGTTCGTTGCGGTACCGCAACCGCGATACAGACCTCTTTTAACACAACACATTGAGAGACCTGTTTCCCCTATGATGCCGATGAACCTCCCTCCAGGATCGGTTGCTGGTACTAGGGTATCTCTTGCTTTGGCCATCCGAAATGACGACTCAAATTCAGGGCAGAGCGCTCGTCAAGGCGGCAACAATTTGTTTCACCACCCCACCCAACCACCCTTGCCTGGCTCTTCTCCGGATGTGTGACCCGGATCGTCACGACATACCGGCATAATATAGCTGTGATTAGCGAGAGCAAGTAAGTATTTGTCCCGAGCCTCTCTTTTTTTGGTCACTTATCAAGTCTGAAAGCCTACGACCCTCAGGCAGCCCAAGAGCCACACTATCCAATGCCAACACCACCGTTATCCTGGTGCTCAGACATTTCCAGAATGCACAGACACACTTCGTAGTGGCTTTTCTGATCTAGGCATGAGCTCCAACAACTCCTGACTTACCTAGGTTCCAAGACATAAGAACCAGTGCACCAAGTCGTTCAGGTGTCGGCACTATCACCGAACCGCCCTAACTAAGGCCAGGGCGGGGTCCGTACAGCTAGAGGAGCATATAACTCTTGTTGCGGTAGTCTGGGTCGGTGATGAGGATGGGCAAGACACCAGTTGCGTCATGTCACATATGGATAAATTGAGTTGGCCTCCCATGATTTCAATTTCCCATCTCACACAGATGAATGTGTGCAAGATCAAATCATGGGAAAGAGAAATACAGTAGAACTAACACGCTGTGGCCGAGCGAGAAAGTGGCGTCAATGAAATGAATTGCCCAGCGTTCCACTCGGCCAGGGGTCATCATAAGCGAGGCAACTCCAAGGCAAATGCCGTGAGGTCAGAGCGCGAGTGTGAGTGGGCCTCATGGCGTCAAGATTCCCTTTCATGAGCCTCGCTTATCAGATGTTGCTGGGGTACGCGAGCTGAACGACTTGGCAATCATGCCCCGCGGCCTCGGCTCTGAGATCCAACTACCGGGAACGCCGGAGACGATTTCCCAGATACTCTGTGACTCGTTTGGACTATGTAGATACTAAATACTAAAGTATCTCCCTCTGTGATCAATTATCATTGAGATAACATGGAAAGGAGCATACCTGAGATTGTTTTCCTTGTATCCAAACACCTTGATCTGGAGCAGATCAACTGCGTGATGTTTCAGCCAGCCATGGATCTAGGCCCACCCTGGCTACCGTAGTTCCGCACTCTAGCACCAAACCTTCATTGTGTACGCAAGCCTCATCAGCTCGCTTGGGCTTTTCTCGGCTAGTGGCTTGCCTAAAGCCTGTCAATCCCGATTGACATATGACCAGTAACCTGGTTATGCCAGGGCGCTGCTCCCTGCATCAAACTAAGGCAGGCTGTGAACCATCTACACGTGCGTCTACGTGGAAGGTGGGTAAAGGTGCGAGATCGGTCACTTGTCGATTAGCAAAGGACTGAGCAAGGACAATGTATTGGACTACTCCAAAATGCACGTGGACCCTCCTCATCAGGGGTCAAAGGGAGTAATAAGAGACAATCATACCTCGATCGTGTTTTCTGGACCCGTTGACATCGAGGACAGCTCTTTTGTTTGCTGAGCCGAGACATTCTTCATTATGCCGTCCGAAGATCTCGTTGACCAATACCTAGGGCATGTCGTCCCACAGAGCTACAATGGTGGATTCATAGCTCTCAGTTATTTGGTCAGCCTCGTTGGAGCGGCATCGACACTCGAGCTGATCAACCGCCGGACTGGATCGAGAGGGTTCTTCAACCAGTATGTCAACATGCGGGAATACTTTGGTGTTATGATACTGATGCGATTAGCTTGCTCTTGGTCAGTTCAGCCATTACCATGGGTGGTATATCGATCTGGTGCATGGTGAGTTACTTGACACTATTGTGGCTCTCTTTGTACTAACAACCCATAGCATTTTATCGGCAACCGGGCTATCGACCTAGCGGACCACCAACGCGACTTGCAAGTAGCATACTCCAGTGGCTTTACCGCCGTCTCCTTTTTCGTCCCGATCGTCGTCCTTCTGGCCGCCTTTGTCGCTATTGGTACGAATAATTATATCTCCTGGTGGAGAATCACGATTGGAAGTATTCTCTGTGGTGCTGCTATATGCGGTATGCACTACCTCGGAAACTCGTCCATCAAGAATTACACATGTATATATCGACCGGCATTCATCGTTGGCGCGGCTATCATCGCCGTGTTCGCCAGTATTATTGCCCTGTCTCTGTTCTTCGTATTTCGAGGACTTTGGGCTCACTCGTGGTGGAAGCGATCCTTGTCAGCCTTTATTCTCGCCGGAGCAGTATCAGGAATGCATTGGTGCGCTGTCGTCGGGACTCGATACCGGCTTGTAAACATACAGACCAAGAATAACGAACCCTCGAGGAATGCAACTGTCATTGTCGTCATCTGTCTGGTAAGTGTGTCACAACTCAAGGGAAAAGTCTGGCTAACTTCTTTAGTCACTTGGTGCTTGTCTCATCCTTGCAGGCTCCGCTATTCTTCGTGCCCGGAAGATGAAGAAGTCGGCCCTCCGAGCTCAGCAGATCACGTTGGGCACTGCAATCTTTGATAAGCATGGGAGGATTCTGGTTGACCCTGATGGTCTTATGCCCAGTGTGGCCATAACAGACTCGTTCTTGGAGAAGGTATGTAACCCTAAGATCATTTACATCCCCAGCAGTTTGTCTAACATGAGAGCTATAGAACAGTAGGGAGGGCTTCAGCAACACACATCCCGTTTTCCACTGGCTTTTTCAAGCCTCACGAAATTGGAGCGGGATTTCAACCCTCTTGGACGGCATGAAGCATCATCTTCTCCAGCTACCGCACTCTGGTGGCGAAAAGAGTGGTATTCAATTGATCAACGAGCACGGCGAGATGATTAAAGATTATGACGCCATCTTCCGCGAACTTTTCTGCGTCGCTGCTCTGACCCTCTCGGAACAGTTGGGTGAGCACATCACGTCAATGGGAGTTCTCTGGGATGACGTCCTGTCTACTGGAGCATACCGGGCGAGAGTTATGCCGAGACTCAGACGACCACGGAGTCCCATATCAGACAGCGAGAGTACGGCCAAGGAAGAAGACCAGGCCGGCGTCGATGCGGCCGAAAAGGGGTTTACGGGTTACCAAACAGAATGCGGACGCGGATCACTGATGCTTTTGGTTCGTCAGGTTCATACAGGCCGTGACACCGACAGGTTAACATCAGCCGGTTTCCGGTTCGCCGAACTGCATCAAGTGAGCAACTTGATTCAAGCCAGCATGCAGATCCAGTCGAATGATTTTGAGAAAACACTACGGGGTCTGGAAACGTACGCCGGTCAAGACAAACGACAGTCCTCTGGATCATACATCGGGCTATTTGCCGTTCGCGCTCGGGTTGATTCTCGTGGCTTTCAGGTGCTGGTTCACAAGGGGGCTAGGCATGTCCTCCCTTCTGAACGTCTGCATACGGGAAGCATCGACAAGTGGCAAGTGGATTTCTTGAGACAATTCCAAGGGATGCCAGTTTCGAGTCTTGTTCCCAGGCTCTTTGATGACGACGTGGCTCCCGCATCCTCGAATGAAAAGGCCTTTGCCAGACAAATGGGTGAAACCATTAAATCTCTGCGCAAGTCCATCAAAGATCCTTTATTTGAGCAAGCAGTGCTCTCCCCGACAGTCGTGCACCTGCCAGCCCACGAGAGCCAGGCCGAGGCGGTCATGATAACTTTGCGACTTGTGGTTCCTATCCACTCGGTCCTATCGAGCGCCGACTGCGAATTTGTGCCTCTAAGCATCTTGAAGATGCACCAGGCTTCTGATGGCTGGCATCAAGAGTTTACCCGAGACGTGCACCGCGAGTTCGGGTCTCTGGTCCAATCTCGTCGTGCCAATACTGGTGAACAGGGTCGTCGATCGCGGGCATTCAACTTCTGGCCGTTTGCATCGTTGAAGACTTCTTCCAACAATCACATCAAGAGAAACCCGATGATGGTATTGACAAAAAACCCAAGCTCGCCAGCGTCGGCACGTTCTAGCTCAACCGTCAATCTATGCCCACCCGACAGCGCCGGCCGGCCGAGATCAGTTGACACAGTGGATGAGATCAGCAAGCCCAAGTCCCAAGATGACTGGCGAACGGCACCGCCATCTTATGGAGGTATTCTGGTATTTAAGGAGGTGACAGTCAATGTTGACAAGAGTGAAGGAGGCCGTGGAGATGGAAAAGGTCAGGATACAATGGTTATTGAGACGTCAGATGGCCTTCAAACAGCATCAATGTCAAGCATCGAGCTACAACCGATGACTAATATCGGGACGGATGCTCATATCGGGTCGCAGGATACTGGAAAGGTGGATGGGAACATGTCTAACACTGTGACATTTGTTGATATCTTGTTTGCGGAAGCAGTTGGGAGTGGCTAGTAGTTTAATAGTAGAATAATAATAAGCAGGGGAGGCAACCGTAATCCACACTGGTCTGAAGCATAGTAATTATATCTCTCAGAGTCATTTCACTGGTCTGAGGAAACATACAGACACGAAAAGGGAAAAGTACCTCTAACTTTATGAAATGTCTATACGGCCGGGAAGCTTTTAAGCGGTGGATTGGAGGGATTAGCTTCTGCTGTGGGTGTAGCCAAAAACCTTAACCTGCATAGTTGACTCATTAGATCCTCGACTAGCGGGTATAAATCGCTCTCGACGCCCTTGGCCCGTCCCTCATCATTTCGAACGGTTTCATCACCCCCTTCAAGGTTACAGGCGCAATGACAGACAGCTCAATCAAGTCAAATGCCAGCGATGTGGCACAGGAGATTACATCGATATCATACCAATCGTTTTCTGTCTTGTCTCCCTATCTTACCGCATGCCTCTCTGGCACCAGAGATCCGGCAGTACCCGACGACAATATACGCCACCATGAGAATCTTGGTTATGATCCGAGGTATCTGAAAATACCACCATTACACTCTTTGCCAGAAGGAATGCCGAACCTTATCCGCCAAGAGTTACGATATATCTTCTTTGAAGTAACGGCCCTTCACTTACGCCACGAGGACGAATACAAAATCTGGTGGCGTCGAGACGGGAGTATGACATGTGTCGATAGGCGACACCTACCGGCCGGATTCATTGAGCCAAGGCGAGTCTATCAGTTTTTGAATAAAGAACTAATAGTATACTTTGAAACGATGTGAGTCAGTGCGTACTATAGCAGTAAGATCGCCCGCTACATATACCGAGAGTGGTTACATCTACATGATGGGCGCCCGCCCTTTCAACGAGATGGCTTCTTCGCCAAAGCGGTACAAATCAGCAAGAACGGTCCTCAAAACCTACAACAGCTTTCAGCGTGCCATCGTAGGATTTGTCAGTAATTATCGGATCGCTTAGACGATCTTGTCGATTTTCATCCAAGGACAAGGTCAAGGACACCACGACCACGCTTCTTCGAGCCAATACCTAGCAAAAAGATACAGTCATGGAGAGACAGCGGCTATATTTTGCGCCACCTATTCCGTGCGCTATATATAGTTGTTGACCAAAAGTCTTTAGAAGAGTCTCCAGAGCCAGGCCCGATCTGGCAAGATCACAACGCTCCAACTCTCTACCTCGAAGATGTTCATAACCGAGACTTATCACGGTGTACTGTGCTACTGGTCAAGACAGGCGATGAGGCACACCTTCACTCCCCCATCAGCTTCTTACCCCTATTTGATGCTGGACTGGCATTAAACGTTAATCGTGTGGATTACCATGATAATGTGGAAGGAACGGTGGTGCGCGTCAAGTTGAATGTTGCTGTGCGTTTTGTATGGGAACTCTTATGTAAAGAGGAGGGTGCCCTTGAGGAGGTTGGACAATTGGCTGAGAGGTTAAAACAGGAGCAGGACGCATTTTGCGAGGTGTGGGTGCAAAGGGTTATGAGTCATTCTCATCGAGTTGGCATTGATAATAAGGGATATGCATGGCTGGCTATTCGTCGGGCCTTGGCCAGGATGAACAACGAGGCTTTCGAGGAAGATCAAGTCTACCCGATATGGGAGCGAATACGGCATTGGATATGCTGAGATTAGCACCAATGTAGGAGCCAGTCGGTTATTAGGAAAATTAAACAAAGGTTGGCTTGCCAATGGAAGAACAATTGTGATTTCCGGCTCTGGATTGTCATGTCCTGGGGATATGGCTTGGCCCTCGTTGGTTAAGAGCTTCATTTGGGCGGTTAAAAACCATTGGTTGTGCTCAGATCGGAGACAATGTCGTATACGGCTGTGATGTGGGCTTAATGACTAGGAAACCTCTCAAGTAGGCTGACCCGAAACGCAGCACTGATTTCAGGACTTGACCTGCGATTCCAGGGGCTTTGTTCTGCTAGATCCCTCGGGTGTCCCCATCGCGCGGCAGTTACCAAGGCATTGAAGCATTGATTTTACAAGGCAATGGCAATTATTATTTTCCAAGAGGCGATATTCCTTTAGCTTAAAGAGGGGATAAGAAGTACATCTTTTACATCCCCGTGGCCGTCAATAAAGCCCCTATGCACCCGCACTGAAGATCGAAAGGGAGAGTACGACTGGCAAATTTGAGGAGATCGCGCCTTACGTGAGCGGAAAGAGGGGGCGAAAGGTATTTGCCACTGGTGATACTGAAGACGGGGTATGAACTAGCCTGCCTATTGAGTGTCATCTTTTGGAATTCGACTAACTATGCTCAGCCTCACTGCTGACATTGGCACTATGTTGGCTAGCTATCTGAATAATCTGGATTCGCCTATTGGCTCACATACTCGTCACGATCTGATATGGTCCATCTCTGAAGGCTCGTCGCCATCTTGGTCGGATGTAGAGTCATCGTTGCTAAACGGTGGGAAGAAAGTGGCAGGAGACGGCAGTGAGGCTGGTGCCAGCCTCTTGATGCGCTCTGACAGATACTCAATCTCGAGGGGCCGGGGTTCTTCGTTTGACTTTCTCTCTGAGCTTTGGCCGAGACAAGATGCTGGCATCGTCGCTGGTTGAGAAAATGTCCCTTCTGTACTGTCGATCGACCTCCCACTTCGACACTTGGAAGTCGATAGGAGGATATCTTGCTTAGGCCGCTTAGTATCAACAACCACCACAAAGTGGTCTTCCGGGAGAACGCCGCCAAGTCCACAAGGTTCCAAGGTTCGATGCTCTATGTGCTGCCGATCGTTGTTCCAAATTAAATCCAGCCCGATAGCACTCAAGTTTTCACCTTGGTCGCTTGTTAGACCCCGAGCTCCATCATTTTCCTCGTTCATGGCTGAACACTGCTGATGTAGGGCTTGGCCTCCATCAGTCAAAGGGTTGTAGTTGATGAAGGATCCAGACATTGTTCTTTGAGGAGACCGAGCGTATTCTGATGACTTCTGAGGATCCTTTTGGGTTTGGCTACTTAGGAGCGTGTGAGCGGTCGCCGACGTATCACTCGGATCGCCAGTCAGGTCGGTATAAAAAGGTGCGCCGGTATAAAAGATGGCAACACCTCCATGGCGTTGCTTTTTGTGAGTCGGCCTCCCGAAGCTACTCGGGCCGCACCTTGATTTGCAAGGATTACCGCCTTCCGCAGGTTCCAAAGAATCATGTGTCCCATCCAGTGAATTGTACCCACCGGATGAGTCTTGCTGAACGAAGAGCGGCTTGTACTGGAAGCTCTCAAATGGGGCACAGAGCTGCGGGGCCAATTGAGGCACATCCTTACTTGAGCTGCCACATTGGAGCTCGTCACCGCTGGAATGACCAGTCTTATGGCGCCTGTGTTTCTTCTCCGAACCGTCGTGGTTGTCGATAGAAGGATTTTTCAGTAGATTATAACCAGACTTGTCGCTGCTGAATTTGGTACCTTCGGATCCACCTCGCCATCGAATTTTGCTCCCGTCAGGAGACAACTGAAATTTGGTACTGATTTCTGAGACAGCAGAACGAATGAGGTTCGGTGTTACGCTGATCATGTGAATCTGGGCCATGTTGCACAGTAAGTTCAAGTACACCCAGCCCTGGGCGTCAGGATGAGCGTCCTGGATGCTGGGCTGTTGGGGCAACAACTCGGGTGGCATTAGACCTAAATGCCGGATGTACTTCATGTTCTCAGATGGAATCTGAGTCCTATCGGGGTCTAAATCACGGGCTTGCGTGGGTCGTTGCTCTGGTAGATGCGGCACTGGGGGAGGCAGGTTGGGATCAAAACCTCCGGTGTTCATGTGATCCTCTGTTGGATTAGAAGCCAACCCATGGGCCCCTAAACAACTCCTATTTCCCAGGAGCTGAGATCCTTGGTCCAAAGAGAGGAATTTTGCTTCCCGGGCAGGCTCGCTTCCAAGAGTAAGCGCTTCGTAGGCTGTTGATGAGCTCGTCGTCTGTGTGTCCGTTCCAACGACAAAGCTGCCACCCGGCCGCATAGGCGGCTTTTTTAGTGTGAGACGACCGCTGATGTTCCCAGTGAAGAGCTGTTCCAGACGGTGAACAACGAGATCTTTCCGCTCCTTGTCGGTCATGATCAAGTCTTGCGGGTAGAGCCCATCGGGAATGTCTGTGAGAAAGGTCTCCATCTTTTGTGTTGGTGATTCGGCTGAACCCATAGTGGGACGGCTGCGGTTAGATCCTGGGGAGGACAAGGTATGACGGAGCTGGGTTCTGGATCCGAAGTGGCGTTTGTGGAAGGATGCCTTTTTCGCCCGCAGCGATAGAATATCTGGGGATACATCGAGATTGGCGGCAAAGTCTCTTAGAACAGCCTCAAGCTCTCTCTTCTTCTGTTCGTGCAGCCCATAAATCTTAGTCTCAAACAGCACGTCTTTACGAAGCCTATGCGGACCGGTTTGCTTGTAGGACTTTAGTTCCTCCCTCAGCTGTTGAATCTCGATTGTCAGATCGTCGATGATACTGCGGTAGCTATCAATACTGCTGCTATTTGCTGGACTAGGTTCCGGAGGTGCGAGCTTGTATTGTTCATAGGACCATGGACTCTCTGAATTCGACGAACTAGACTCTTTCTGGAAGAATGGGGGGTCAACTATAACTTTGCATTAGTATTTTTTCAAGATATCTCTTAATGAATAGAGGTAGTTCATACTGTCCATGGTATTGTTATCGATAGCAGCCACCGGATTCTGGTTCGCGTGGTCAAACCATTCCTGCGGGTCGCTTTGTCTAGTCTCATGGCTCTTGTTGGAGGAGGATACTTCGACGTCCGCGTTTGGCGGCGTTTGGCAGGTATTAGCTCGTGTGTGAACCAACCGACAGTGGGAAAGAATATTGGATTTGAGGGAATGATCAGCCGGCGGCAGCTGGGCTCCATGTGAGATATTTCGATCAGGGGCCATTTTCTGGAAGCGTGCGTCAAGTTGAACGAGGATCTAATGGACGTGTGCAGATCCAACAACATTCCTCTTTGATTGTAATATGTGTCAGAGCCCATCTAACTTGACACGGAGCAAATTGAATGGATAAGTCACGCAAATGGCGCCTCGGGGAATGCGTTTCATGGGATAGACCATACGCAGCGAGCGAGAATGGCAGGGTTTTTAGATATGTGAGGGGAGCTGTCAAATCCAAGTGCCCAGGTCCGGGTTAAGAACGTGATAGAGCTGCGCCGGAATGCTCCTTCATGAGCCAGGCTCTGCTAAAGTTGGTTGAAAGGCGAAAGATGCGGGCAGCAAAAGGCGGCCAGGAGTGTGCGGGGCTACGAACTAGATGGAAATCACGTGGAGCATGGGTGAAGCTTGGAACCGCAAGTGTATCATGTAGCCAAAAACCACCACCAACAAATTGCGGGCACGCTGTTATGGACAAAGGAAGACCGGGAAGGAGTTGGCAATCCTGTAGTTTATTGGGCGGATGCAGGGGGGCCAGCACCGCATGAGATGCCCCCCGGGTACGGCGCTGGCTGAATGCAACAGGAATTTCGCAGAGCCGGAGGGAGGAATTTATGGAATCTACAGACAATAGCACAGAGTAGACAGCCAATGAGTACTAGAATGATATATTTTAGACTGCTCGAATATGGGATTTTCCAGCTTGAGTAGAATGACAAGACATCTATCCACTGCTCTCCGGCTTCGCACCTCCAGGTTTGTGCTCGCTGTCAGAAGCGATCTCCTGTTTAAGGTGGCTGTCAGATCTCAGCTCGCCAGCCCCTATTTCATCTCGAGAATCTTGATTGGCGCAATCCCCCACGTTACTGGAGCTCGGAACGGGAGCTAACGGATGGGATATGTTCTCCCTGAGGGGATGTTCGATGCCGGTAGTGACAATGCCGATGTTCGAAGACGTCTGAGCCCGTGAGAGCGCAAAGTCACCTGAATCGAAGTACTTTCTTTCCTTGCGTTGGTAGCTAGGTCAGCCTGGCTTGTGAATTTATAGGATATATCAGTACCTCTAATTGACCATGGAGAAGATTTGATGTCTTTGGTGTCCTTGGCGAGATGCCATATAAATGGTGGGCACGCTTGCCCTTCTCTGTAGAGGTTTCAGTATCTTTCGGTGAACCCATACTCGCAGAATAATATGCAAGTTCGGGTAAGTAGAAGAGCAGGGCGGGGCAGGGCAGGAAAGTCGAGACACTATGGCTGGAGTAGATAAGAGAGCATTGTTCAGAGGAGTGAGTGGATAGGTATGTAGCACATGGGGAGGTATTGAACATTTCCCCGCTCAATCGATCCATGAGCAATGACGTATCTACAATCAGTCTCGACCGTTCTCTCACGGCAGCCTGCAACCCACATGTCAAATATAAACTCTGGCTGGCACCCCTAACTGGGTCATGTTTTCGATGACAACCATTGTGACCTCAAATTCCTACCCTTCTGTTCAAAGACCATAAAATAAAGTCTGGTATTACTATTGCACACTGCTTACGCCAGAGTTGAGGAATGAGAGACTAGGAATTAGATGACGGAGAACTTCTTTGAGTAGATTATTCTTTACCTCGTATACGGTTTGAAGCTGGACATATCACCTGGCTACCTGGATACGGAGGGCATTGTACTGTAATGTGGATCGTACAAATCACGTCATGAGAGCGTAACAACGGTCAGATCATGTCGGCATTTCAATGCTGATTGCTCCTCCCATCTGCCGAAGAATCAGCTGCGCCCGTCACCACCTGATAACCCCTGTTCGAACCATGCGGCTAACGGAATCAGCGGATTGCCAAGGACACGACTTACGTGGCAAGGCTAGGGGGGGACAAAATACACGAGACTGAATTGGCTGTGCCCTCACCTCTCTGAGCCCTGTGTTTTATGTCCCCCGCTGGCAAGGCAATGTCCATTGGCTGTTTAAATGCAACCAAGTTACGTTTAGGCTACTGCCTAAAGCGCCCTAGTGCGGCAATAAAGCGGCTATGCCATGAGTCTACCGAGTACTTCCAACCAAAAAGAGGGAGGGTAACGCATTGAGCATTAAAAACTAAGCTCTCAGCAACTCTTTAACAAGGGGATCATCGACTTCCCAAGCTATTGAAGGCCACGACATTCTGCAACAAGTACCCCTCTGATAGCCATCTACTCAGACTATTAGATATTGCTATGGATCGACATCTTGCCATGGGCCGGGACGGCTTTGTCAGTGACCTAATAGGTATTAACAACTTTCAGCACGACAAACAATGGCTAACATGCTCATTTCAGGCTCTACTCATCGCCTACTTGTGTCTCTTTGGCCTTGCCCCACTCCAACTCCTCCGGGGGCCCTTCCACTAAGGGCTTTTATCGAAAAGTTACTACGAACGTCTGGCGCGACATATGCCACCCTCCTGGCAGGTTGCTACTACCTCAACCTACTCCAGTCGATGCCACTCAACCCAAACCCTCCTGCCGCCGCCAAACCAGAAACTCTAGCTAATACAGGATCTATACAATGTCCACGACGTATGTTTCTTGCTGCCATTATGTTAGGTTGGAAGTATACCCAGGAAAGGAGCTATTCGTCAAGGGCATGGGCTAGCATGTCGGGGTTACACTTGAAGGAGATCAACTCAAACGAAGCACTGTTTCTTATAACGATTGACTGGCGTCTTTATATCTCTTGCGAAAGCCTAGAGCACTGGAACGTCTACATGTGCCTTCCCGCCCGGAAACGCCAAGAATTGATCGTGCATGACTCCATCCCATTCTCAGTGTGACAGGGCATACGTGTTTAATTATGCTGCTTGGTATAACTATAACTGGTTTACCTTTTAAGAATCTCAGGACTTGTTCTGCGTGCCAAGAATGGGGTGGCGACATAATCATAAGATGACAGAACCTTTGTAATGTTTAAGCGGTCAGCGTTGGAGCAGGTTGTATCAGATCAGATCACAAAGCTTGTGGAAAGACAAGAGAGCGATGACGCCGTCTCGTTTGTTATCTTCATCACCATACCTAGCCTCTTAGCCAGTGTCCTCGACGAGTAATCATCTGTATAGACTTACCCTATAGAAAAACCAGCACCAGCTTTCGGCAAAATCAATTATCCGAAACGCCCACAGTGCCTGTCAAGGTCGTTGGGTTCACACTTGTCTATTTAGCCACGAACCAAACCGAACCTATTTACCAAAGTGACAGCTATGGAGATTAATCTGCACGAAACCCCATCAGAAACATATCCGAGCAATATCAACTGCAATGGTACTCCCTCTGATAATCCTGTGACTAGTTGCGAACGCGCCGAGTCAAACCTATCACCGGCAGCCTCCAGCGGTCAGCCATTCTTGAGCGTACGATCATGCGTGACATGTCGTCGTCGGAAGGTCAAATGTGACAAGGCAATTCCGTGCGCCAATTGCGCGAGGCATGGGTCCAAGTGTGTGTTTCCACCTCCTGGTCGAGCCCGGCCGAAACCGCGCGCTCGAGCTGCCGAGCGTATCCTCAAGATTGGAGGCCCGGGAGGCAGACACGTATTCGACCAGACAGCGGCGTTTGTTTCAAAGGAATGTCCAACCTTGAGCCAGTCAGATATACAGTTTCGACTCGATGAGGGTGTTGTGGCCAAAGAGCAGTGGATTGATCGATGGTGGTCCATCGGAGAGAGGCTGCCCAAACGACTCTACATGTTCGACACGAAGCCAGGAGATGATGCCGAAGAAGAGGCCAACTGCGAGTATACTTTACGTCTAGTGGAGCTAAGTGAACTGGTATGCAAAGCCCTTACAGAAGGCACATTCTTTTCCTTCACCTTCGGCCTCAGATTGTCCGATACTAATCTTTATCAGCAGCTTCACAAGGCGGATGAGGTTATCGACAGCGATAGGGAGATCATAATTGATCCCGATGCTCGAAATTTCGATCCGGCCAAACGGTTTTTAGAAGACTCTACGACTCCTCCCAGTACCCATACTTTGCCCTTTTGCTCTACCTCACCCGACTGGAACCTCGTCAGCCAGCACCCTTCTCCGTCACAGATACCCTTTTACTGGCAGACATTTGTTGAAAACGTCAATCCCTTGGTAAAACTCTTCCATATCCCGACGTTGAGCAAGACCATCAGGAGCATTCAAGGTAGGGTCCGTTCGCTCGGCCCACCCGAGGAAGCCTTGATGTTCGCCATCTACTTCGCTGCTGTAGGTTCCATGGCTTTGGAGGAAGTATGTTTACCCCCTGCTATTCTTCTTTCGGCATCGACTGATATAGAGCAGGTGCGGGACCTTTTGGGTCAAGAGAAGGAGACCCTGATCAATCAATATCGCTGGGCTACTGAGCAGGCACTTGCAAGAGCAGAGTTCATGACATCTACGGACCTGATGACACTGCAAGCCTTTGTCTTGTATATTTATTCTGCAAGGCAATACGTGCAACTACGGTTGACCCTGAATCTCACTGCACTCGCTGTGCGCATGGCCCAAGGTATTGGTGTACATCTGGGCCCCAACTCTCAAGAGTTACCCTTCCACTTGGAGACACGAAGAAGACTGTGGCTCTGCCTCTGGATTCTGGACTTGAAGACAGCTCTAGATTTGGGTACCGACTGGTTGATAGCGGACGACTGTATCAATGCCGGACTTCCGCAAAACATTAACGACTCTGACCTTGATCCCGCGTCCATGGAGCATCCAACTTCAAGGATAGGCATGACCGACATGACCCATATGCTGGTCAAGTATGAGATTGGCTTGCTCTTGAAGGAGTTGACACGCGGGCGGGGGCAAAAGGCTGCTGAACGTTCCAATGAAGAGGAGATGGAAGAGTTGGTGGCAAAGCGCAAGGAGCAGATTCAAGAGCGTTACCTCCGGCACTGCTCAGATGACGGCTTGGAGTGGCTTACGGCCACTAATGCAAAGCTGTTCCTTGCCACGGCACCTCTGCTCATCTACCACCCTGTCCTATCCTCCAAGTTGCGGTTCTCCGTCTCGAATGACGTTCGAGACCATCTAGTAGCAGCGTGTGTTGAGACTATCGAGTGCTTGCACGTGTTGGAGACGATGTCGCCGCCTCATCGTCGAGGCTGGATTTTCGGCACTTATTTACATTGGCACGCAACCGCCTTCATATTGGAAAGCTTGTATCTGAGGCGTTACAAGGCAGACGTTGCTCGACGGTCTTGGAATGCCTTGGGACTCGTATCAAGTCTCTGGACCACAAGCCTTGGAGACCTTGGGACCCGTGGGCCATGGTCTGCACTCGCAAAACTTGTCGAGAGGGGAAAACGAATGCACGAGTCCAGCCTAGTCTTAGATGCCCAGGGATCCAATAACAAGAGCCGAGTCGTACCGTCAACCACCCCCATCGAGGTGGACGTTGAGCTTCCTCACCAAGTCGAGACCGGTTCGAATCTGTCAAACATTAGAGGTTCCATCAGTAGCATGAGACACGAGCTACACTCTATCCCCGATGGCTTCTTGGAAACACCCAACCCCGCAATGTCATTCGAGACATCATCCATTAGACCCAGCTTCCCAGATTTCAACGAGCAGTTTACAACTGGCGGCAGTCACTCAATCAGCGAGTTTACTGATAATCTGCCGATATCGGAAGGTGCCTTTTCAACGAACCCTGTATTTTCAGGATTGTGGCTTACAGAGAACCAACCTGGTCAGGGTGCGTCCTGGGATGCGAACCAGGCGCTAACAGAAGCATCAGTTGATAACGCAACGGAATACTGGGCAGTGTGGGATGGCTTGAATGGTGACATTGAGATGTGACATGATCTATGACTCGTCTGGTGTTACAGAAGGATTCTAGCATGGATGTAAAAGGACATATCAAATGTGTTTTTTGTTATAGTTGAAGCCCGGGATAGCTTTGAAAGGACGTATTTGGCAGGCTAAGTGGCACATCGTGGAGTATTATTGGGAACAAATATCTTCTTTGTATATACAATCTTCCTTCCCTTCGCCCTACCACACTATTGATCATCTCCAAGCGACTCCGCCAGCACCTTGCGCAGTTCTCTTCCAGTGTCTCTTGGCAATCTTGTCGACCAACTCTCAACTCGGGTGATGGTTCGGAAAAGACAGAGTCCGTGACAGACATAGTTTGTCCCTCGACCATTGGAGTAGCAGCTAGTACACACCAAGCCAACTTGATGTTGGGGTCGTTAATGGGGCAGACGAACTGAATCGCGCATGCATGGCACTGATGCCTTCGAGGTGATGTGGAAAGACGCTCTCAGACCTTTACCTCTGGGGGCCGATTGTGGCCTGTGTGCGAGTGTACGTTGAAAAAGAGTTCCTCTGCATTCTAAACAGACAGAGCGTGACTGAAGACCGACCACATTCATTGTCGAATTCGGTCGCCCCCAGCTGGGCCGTTACCTCCAGCAGCCTTTGCGATAGCCTCGGCATTTTTCTGATATTTGTAGACAGTCCAATCAAAGACGTAATCGTATTGAAAGCCCTCTCGGACAAAGAGATCCCGGAAGATCTTTCGCAGATAGCTATAGTCAGGCTTGTCGTCGAAACGGAGAGACCGGCAGTAATTGAGATAGATGGCGAATTCATTGGGCAGGCCACGACACAGGACTTCGGTTGGCGTCGTCATCTTCTTCTCCATGATGCGATCATACTTTTGCTTTTTGGTTGCTGCCTTTAAACCTTGCCAAGGCAGGGAGCCACGAGTAAAGTATAGAATAATGTAACCGAGAGATTCCATATCATCCCTCCGTGACTGTTCAACGCCGAGATGGGTGTTGATGGATGCATAGCGCGCGGTCCCGGTAAGGTTTTTATTCTCGCGGTATGGGATATGGAAATGGGTTTTTGGGTCGCGATACTTCTTGGCTAAGCCAAAGTCGATGGCGTTGACCTGATTTCCTCGCTTTCCGATGCCCATCAGAAAGTTATCTGGTTTGATGTCCCGATGGATGAAGGATTTGGCATGGATATATTCGACCCGAGAAATCAACTGATCGACAAGGAGAAGAACGGTTTTGAGAGAAAACTTGCGGTTGCAAAAGTTGAAGAGATCTTCTAAACTCGGTCCGAGAAGGTCGTAGACCATGGCGTTGTAATCGCTTTCGGTGCCATACCATCGCACAAAGGGTATTCCCACACCGCCGGCAAGTGACTTGTAAACACGTGCCTCGTACTCAAGTTGTGGGTGTTTGGCCTTGACGCTTTCTAGCTTGATTGCGATCTCCTCGCCTGAGATGATGTTGGTGCCGAGATATACATCGCCGAAAGATCCGCCGCCGATCTTGCGGCCGATGCGATATTTATTGCCAACGCGTAGATCCTTTGGAATGGTCAGTCGATGCAGATGGGAGTACGGCATTTGAAACCTCATCGGCATAGAGGAAAGGCCCCAAGATGGGTTTAGATGAGAGAAGATCAAGGCGATACATACCACAGTCGACATTGTACCGAGAGTTGGGTTTCTTCCTTGGCTGAAGAGTAGATCTGCTATCCTCGGGTTGACAGGTGGAGGAACGGCTGCCTTGAAGCCAAACGTAGCAAAGACAGGAAAGAATAGGCACGGTGCGATGACAGATGGAGCATAAACATAGAACCCAAGGACAAAGTCGAAAGTAGACGGTTTATGTAGTGCTAGAATGTCGCATGGTTTGGGTTTTGACAGAGCGTTTCCTCGGTCCTCGCCCCGCTCGGTGCTCGGTCTTCGGCCTTGGACAAGGGTCAGAGGTTAGTGAGAGGCTCCGAGCCTTGATGACCGAATGAAAACAAAGTGCGAGGGTCACATGACATGATCGTGACAAGGGTGCTCTCTCTCGTCACAGAACCAGGTTATCCAATAGGAGGAACCGATCGATGCTGGTGGAACCATGCTCCCGGAGCAATGGCAAGCTTAAGATGGCCCAGACTTTCAGGAGTCTAGGCGTGCATTCCTTCGCTCTTGAAGGAAGAAATTGTGCCCACTCAATACAAGGACTTTCATCTCGCCAGGGAACAGCACGCCGACTCGATAGTCATCAACAAGGAAGCCATGGACTTTGTCCTGGATGCTTATCGTCCGGATATAATGTCGGCCGCCTTCTCCCCCTTTCAATCCGAACATCCACACACGGATAAGCCTCCTGTCTACATTCAGGTCGCCGGTCAGGGACGATGGAATCATCTATGAGAAAGCACTGCGTGGTCATGGGGTGAAGACGAGACTGGACCTGTACCCTGGCCTTCCTCACGCGTTGATGGCACGTTTCGAGAACTCGAGATCTTGTGAAAGTGCTTGTCAGATACTTTTATGCAGATTAGATGGCTCATGGGCAAGGAGGTTTATAGTAAACTGTGTGAGGATCTGGTGGAAAAGTCGTGCGTCGCCACGCCTTCTATCCGGCCGATTTGAGATGTAGGGTAGGCTCATTACAGATGCCCAATAGTTCTAAGAAATGGGAGATATTTCAGGGTGTCACATAGCATCTGTGTTACCAGCCTACCTACTATAGATGTGCTATATCATACTCCCGCCTTCATCTCATAGCGGATACAACCATAGTCCACCGCTCCCCCCACGCCCTCATTGTCATCTATTGTTCGTCAGCACTACAAAAATCATTTTTAACTGACACAACCCGATGTGGTAAGGACTTACTGCAATAATCCCAGAGGTCAGAGAAAACAAGTTGGCAGTTGGTTCCGTACTTGCCTACGTATGCCTCCGGGTACCAGAGCTTCTGCTTGTTGTCGGGCCAAACTCTGCAGCCCTCGATCCAGGAGATGGAGTAACGGAATCCAACACCGTGCTCCTTCTCCCACTGGTCAAACATGCCTATCTTCTTGGACTCGTCCGTGTCCCACTCGGCAGGGGCAATGTCCCGGTGGCAGGCAGACCAGGCTGAGTCCCACACCGACGACTCGCTCACGTCAATGTGGCCGATAAAGTCAGCCGGGTTGTTGCACTTGAAGTTGCTAGCCTGCAGCGGAACCGGCGTAGCATCCGTCTTGGAGGGCCCGGCGGGCTTGGATGAAGTAGACGTAGGCTTGGCGAAGCGCTTGATCTTGTATGAGTACGTGCCGCACTCGGCGTCGATCTTGCCCTTCTCCGGGACCCTGAATGGGTCGCTGATGGCACATTGTCCAATAATCTCGCCCATGGCTCCATTGCAGTTGTCAAGACACAGTCCGCCGCCTGAGCCCGTCCATACAAACTCAAAGGTCCATCCGTCACACTCGACGTCCCGTCGGACGATAGACCTCTTCTACTCTTCCCTGCCGCCGCTAGGAATCTCAATAGAGAGCTCTTTGTCCTTATCCTTGTTCACCTCGCTGCAAAAGTCGACGACGGACCGCACAAGGCACGTGGAGTCTATTTGGGCTTCATCACCTTCGCACTCGGCCTCGACATTGCCAATGGAATCAAGCGAGATTCCGAGCTCGTCATACCATACCTCAAAATAGTCCAGTGACGATTGATCAGGATCCCCAGACTCGGCAGGCCACTCTTTCTCGGGGTCGCCAAACTCATTGTCGGCTTGGCCTTGTACGTCGACGACAGTCGTTGTGGTGCTCTGCTCGCCTGTCGCGCAAGACGTGGCGTACGAGCATTCACCATAGACGATGGAACTGTATCCCGTCCCAACCGAGATGAACGACACGGTCCGAGTACACTCTGGCGGTTTCGTGAGAGTGCATCCAGAAGACTTGGCTGTTGAAGGATCCGGCTTGTCAGGGCCGGGTTCGGGCGTGGGGGGGCTAGGCGGAGGAGGTGGTGGGTTCGGGCCTGGGATGCCGAACGGGATCCAAGACCAACCGCCTGGGAAGAAGAAGATGATGAGGCCGTCATCCCTAGTAGTCGTCCTTGTCTCGGTGGCAGTTTCGTACTCGGTATACTTAGTTGGACTGTAGGTGATGACCCCACTGTCCGCTCCAGTTACGGTAACAAGGCCCGGTCCTTCAGAACTTGTTGTCTTTGGCGGGTCGGAGGGGGATGGGGGTTGAACCGGTGGTTCATTGCCGGACGTTGTGGAAGGGGATGGGGGTTGAACCGGCGGGTCGACGGAACCTGAGGGCAGAGGCGTGACTGTTGGGGGAGCATCTGGGTTTGATGATTTTGGAGGAAAGAGAGGAGTTTGGGGAGTGTCAGAGTCCGAGGCACTGATAGTGGGAGGAATTGGAGGGGGGATTGGGTCTGAGTGGTTCAGCAACCGGCGGGCCAGCGGACTGTGTGGTCTCTGCTACATCGCCAGTGCCCGGTGTTTCGGTCTTCTCCCCAGGCTGCGAAGATGCTGGCACATCGGGCTCACTGACAGGCAGCGACGAGTCCGCAGGGAAATCAGGATGGGGAGTGCCAGTCTGCTCTGGACCCTGAGTCTCAGCGCTCAACACCAGGGCTGACACAGTCTCCGAGACGGCGACTGGATCACTGGTGCTGGTATCGGCGACAAAGGCCTGCTATGGGGAGACACTGGAATCTGCCGGCTTTGGGTAATTCTGTCTGGGATAGAGGTTTGGAGCTGCCGCGCAGAGCGGATTTGACACGGACAGTGACAGGGCCAGGAAGCAAAGCTTCTATGGTATAGCCATGTTGCCAAAAGAGGTAAGAAGACGAAGATAAAGACTTTTTAGAGAGGTCTGAGAAGGTAGAAAACGAGGGAAGGGTCACACAAGAGGTTATTGCAGGCAAGAAGGGTTCCTGGGTGTGACGCTCCCTATATGTATGTCCTCTGCTATATGGTGATAGACAAGAGTAGAAACAGGGCGATATTTAAACAGCCGGCACAAAGTACCGACTACGCTCAGTGCTTGCTCCGTTGCCGATAATCTCTAGGGGTATAGCCTCGATCGGGTCAAGCCCAGGTCGTATGACTACTGAATGCGTAGTGAAGCCACAATCTCCCTAAGAAGGATTCTGTTCCTCTCATGCTGACTGCTTGATCACGACGGCAGGCAAGAGGGCATCCACTTAACTGCTGATCGCAAAGATCCTACGAGGGGTCGAGTAGTTGGCCGGCTCATCACATCAAGAAAATGGCACGGCTTACGGAAGTCTGTGGGTTGCGGCACTCTCAAGCGCGAGATGAAACTACTTTTTGAAGGCTAAAAGAACAATGCCTACAGGTATGAAGGCATGAACCATGGGTGGGTGGTAGTCTACAGACCGACCGCGAATCCTCCTGCAAGGGGTTGGTATTACTGATGATGGCGCAGATGACTTTTCTAGGGCTGATGATGACAATTCCACAACACTTCAAAGACCCTAGCGCATATTACATCCATTCGTCTAGAAGGGAGACACCAAATAATTCAACTGGGATAATTTCTATTAAAAAACCAGTCACAGTTTAATGTCCCCCCGGGGATGGGTTCCTTGAGGGGTGATAAGCCGGCACCTGGAAGGTGGCTCGGCAGTTTATCAAAGCCAAGGTAGACAACTAGATAGCAGAAGGAAACATGAGTACACTAGAAGAGGGAGTATTCAAGGTTAACCATTTGAACTGGCCATCCTCGGCTAGCAATTGCAACGCCAGCAACCTTGACCGCGTGAAGGTATCACCAATCAAGAAATACCGCGCGCGCAGCTAACTCGACAATGCTCAACACTCACGCCATCAGACTGTTGCATCTTTAATCTAAAAAAAGTTCCTCAAAGGGCTATAGAGGTAATTGGTAACCACGGAGCTAAAAGGCTATCTGTCAGCTTTGTTCTCCTCATGTGGAAACATCTCGCGCACGACCCTTGCTTTTTGGGCACGCAAGTTCCCTCTCTTGTCGCACATATATACCCTGACTAGAAACTCAGGGTTTGGGCCGGGCAGTGTCGCCAGACAAGGTGGCTGTGTATATGTGCGTGCTTTGACATAACAACAGGCCATGATGTCTGGATGCCGGATATCAATCTAGCCTTTTTCTCTGGACCCCCTGTCCTTGCCGTCGCTTACGGTGGCAGTGGATCATGCGTTGCTTGCACCCTCACTGCAGGGAACACCTCCCCGTCTGTTACTTCATATTCCGGGCGTCAGTCTTTCAGTATGCGTCCCTATATAATACCAAGCTAGTTGTTTGCTTTATCTATCCGCACTTCTCCATCTTGTCTTCCTCAATCACAGCCCTTTCATTTCACTCTTTGACTAGCATATGCACATACTTCCTTGTTGAATTCCACCAGTCACCCGTTCTGCAAGATGCGTCCGCAGGGTCTAGCTGCGCTCATCACCGGTCTCTTGACAGGACTTGGCCATGCCGCAACTACAACCACGACCACAACCTCAACTCAAACTCCGCCGCCAGACCTGGGTATCTGGAAGCTCGATGTCAGCTGTGCGCCATACTACACCGACATCGAGAGGGCCTACGGTGACGTGGGTAAAATGTTGACCAAGACTGTCAAGAATTTTGATATTGTTCTGGCAAAGCGCCCTGATAAAAAGCCCATCAAGAACCAGAAGACATGGGATCGCATTGGTAGAGCAATGGGTCCCATGTTTGGATTCGTCCCCGATCCCAACAATGTTGAGACCTTTCAGGACAACAACTGGAAGGAACTTTGGTGCAAGTCGAGCAGTCAACTGCACTCCATGGCCACCTCGAGCACTTGACTAATAGCCGGTCTGTTAGACGTCTATGACCGAATGAACAGGGCTTTCCAGGGGGATTAGACTTTGAAGGTCGGCTATGGCAGTAGACAGCCTACCATCCTGTGCAGCGATGCTCGGTGGGAGTGGAAAGACATAAACGCTGAGGATCCCTTACTCCCAGGCACGGGAAAGAAGCTGAAGGACCGGCCCGAGTCAATATCCAACGGAGTGCAGTGGTCCGGGGCCTATTACTGGGATGGGCGGCTATGGTGGCGCAAGGGACCAAGCAACATTCCTTCACTCTGTGAAGGACTCACCACGGGCTACACCAAGACCAATTTGGACATGATACAGCTTTGCGACTCAACTCTCAAGGACAACAACGCTATGAAGTGATCCCCAGTCCTGGCATCTGACTCACTCATAGGCTAGAAGCTGGACCAGTGGAGCGAGACCTTGCCCAACGTTCTCTTCCACGAGTTTTCTCACTGGTTTGGAGCTAATGGAAGAGGTCTGATAACCGACAGACGCGGTGAGTTGCCCCCTTTGCTGTCCTGATATACAGCTGACCCGTCCAAAAGTCCTTGACCAAAATGCTGTCGACAAGGACGCCTGGTGGATTTATAGGGACGCAAGTGGTAAATACACATCACGCAAACACTCATTGAGCAGTGCAAATCTCAACCAGCAAGGGTTGACGAGAGTTACTACCTGTGAGTTGAAGCTCAGCCGCCACCACCATCCAGTGAGGAATTTGAAACTTACATGACGGGTAGACCGGTTTAACAACATCCTCAACCTCGCTACACACTTCAACTCCCAAAAGGCTGCCCAGAGGGCTGGACCAGACAAGTGTCTCTTCAATGCCGACTCGTACAACGTTTTCGGCACAATGATGTAGGCACGACTCTTCTCGTATTCTCCCTGCTCCTTTTTCCAACAACTAATACCCTTTTAACAGGTATCTAGACGACTATGATTGGTCTACAGGGAAGGCGGCATCTGTTGAAAAGCACAACAAGCCTCCTGCTGTTCCGTCGTCAACTTCAACTAATACACCGTAGAAACTCGAAAAACTGAGACTCTTGGCAAAGTGGAGATGGCCAGATTCACGCCTGGCTAATGGCTCTGATATTCTTCTCTTTAAATAACGAGGGCGACTGCGATACGAGGCATGCAGGCGGGGTTGATCGGCGATCGCAAGTCAGATGAGAGCCAATCCAGGCAGAAATTAGGCAACAACCTCAATGTAGGTAGTTGAAGCAGGCATTTCTTGTATGTAAAAGAAATCATGAGTCATGGTAGAGACTTGTGTACCCTGTTCGGAAGAAGGTCGTTTTATGAGAGCAGAGTAAAAATCGTGCCATCACCGCCTTCGAGTTACTCTTGATGCCCAATACCTACTGCGGTTCGATCAACATGTCCAGTCAAGGTTCTCACCAATTCCCTCACATCAATATGGCCATTCCTGACGCCAGTCAGGTTGAAACATTGGAGGAATGGTCCAAAGCCCGCCTCGATCTTTTCGTCAAAGAACAAGAGTACCATCGCCTCTACGATGCTATTCTCGCTCAGCGACGCGCTCTCCCCAGAGTCCCCGTGACAGAGAACTATGCCTTTCAGAGCGCCCATGGCCAGCTTACTCTAAAGGATCTGTTCGGCACAAATTCCCAGCTGATCATCTACCACCACATGTTCGAACCCACAGCCGATGAAGGATGTCACGGTTGCTCCTTTATCGTGGCCAACTTACCTGATCTACGCCATCTTGCCGACAAGGACACCTCTGTTGCTGTCGTGTCACGTGCCCCTGTTGAAAAGATAACACCGTACAAAGAAAAGAACTTTCCCGCCATCCCGTGGGTGAGCAGCGCCTCGACGAGCTTCAGCTACGACTTCCACGCCGCATTCAGCGACCATGACGCTTCGGTCCCTGCGGCTGGAGAGAAGAATACCGGCGGGCGCGAGATTCCCGCTGTATTTGTGTTCAAGCTGGAGGACGGTCAGCTTTACCATACATACTCGACGTTTTCTCACATTGATAATCTGGCCGCCACTCATCTCTGGCTGGATCTGACACCCGCTGGAAGGCAGGATAAGCCTGATGGGCCTGCCTTCAAGACACCTTCAGAGTATCTTGCCCGAGGTAGAACGAGCGGGCGCATCTAGGAAGGTCGTAGTGCAAGAGACGTATAAGATAAGGGTTGTGCTTAGTGGGGACGTATTGCTATAATTGTTCGCCTCAATGGCATGGTCCGATCAGAGCACGTCCTGTATTAAGAGCACCATCCATAAAGACCATGGCTGACTCGTCGTGATGTTTCCACCTTCTTCCATACCCTCTTCCGGGAAGCCGTGGTTCTCCGGCTGGCGGCCGAGATGGGGGATCGGCTAAGATGATCCGAGTGTGCGGATAAAGTGGTACCTCGGCGACTCCCAGAAGATCCGGTTTTGGCCTGGAGGTGCTTGCGAGAAGCTGCCTGCAGAGTGCAGAGTGCAGAGCTAAAAGCCAAGACCAAATACTTGTCCAAGTCCAGCGCAAACGTCCCCAGACATCCCATCACATTTTCATCATGTTACGTTCGACTACCAACACCTCATGGAATCCTCCGGCTCGCCTTCGTCCTAAAGATGATGCCAGTCGGATTCTGTGGGGCGAGCCCATTGTTGAGAACGAACAAGATGACATTGCCAAGCTTGCAGATGAGGGAAGATTTAATAACTTTTTGCCAGTTATAATTAACCCTATACAAAAGGCCCAGCTTGGCTGACTAAAGCACGTTCCAAACATAGCCTCCTGCTAAGAATAGACGGCATAGCCAAAATAAACAGTCTCTCCCTAGCACCTAATAATATATCGCCAAGCACCAGACGCTTTTAGGCATGCTTAATCATTTTACCTTCACGATGGCATTACGCGTTTAATAGCTGAAACCACTGACTAATAAGCAAGGGTAACCGATGCGCGCCCCATATGGCCATCATCTTGGCATCATAAACGAGGACACGGTCGGCTCGATCTAGAAATACGACATAGATAAAACGAAGTCTTGTCAAGCTGAAAGAATGGACTTCTGCTGATCTTGATCCATAGCACAATTTATTGACTCTCCTTCATACTCGTGCTATCTGACTGAATTTATCTTCTTCTCTACCCTCCCTCATTTCGATTTTTCCTTGTTTCTTTCAGCACACTCGTTTCAGCCAACGCCCTTGAGCCTTTTACCTCAGCATCTTCATTTGAAAGTCTTTTTCCCACTGCGATTGCGGCAATATGTTCAAACAGCTCACTTCTAATATCATCGTCGCCCTGGCGGCGTTGGACCTGGCTTGTGCGCAAACCTATACCGACTGCAACCCACTGGAGAAAAGTAAGCTTCAGATGCCCAGATACAAAGTTAAAGAGTCTAAAATTAGTGTTCCTAAGCCTGCCCTGCTGAGCCCGCCCTCGGCAACGAAAAGGTCTCTTGCAATTTCGCCAAAGGCGAATGCGAGGCCTTTGAAGGCCTACCAGGGACTGAGGTCAAGTACGACAACAAGGGAGCTCACTTCACAATTCGCAAGGAAGGAGAAGCCCCAACCTTTGCCTCGGGGAAGTTCATTTTTTTCGGCCGTGTTGATGTTGAGGTACAGGCCGCCGCCGGTCAAGGTATCGTGACTAGCATAGTGCTACAGTCCAACACCCTCGACGAGGTAATCAAACCCTCTGAACTTCGAAGGTTGTTTTGCTGCTGCTAACGGATTAAAAATGTTTCAGATTGATTGGGAGTGGGTTGGCGGCGACGCCCAGCAAGTTCAGTCCAACTACTTCTCCAAGGGCGACACCACCACGTACGACCGTGCAGCGTACCATGCTGTTACCGACCCCCTGGCGACATACCACAAGTACTCGGTTGAATGGACCAAAGAAGCCGTCAATTGGATGATTGACGACAATGTCATCCGCACTCTCAAGGCCTCCAAGGTCAAAGGCTTCCCCGAGTCACCCATGCAGATCAAGCTAGGTACGTGGTGTGCCGGCGGCAAAGATACACCCAAGGGTACGGTTGAGTGGGCGGGCGGTTATACCGACTTCTCTAAGGCTCCTTTTGAAGCCTTCTACAAGAGTATCACCATTGTAGACTATGCTGGAGGTGACAGCCCGAGCAGCAAGTCTGTCAAGGAATACGTCTATGGTGACAACTCGGGCACCTGGGAGAGCATCGAGATCAAGTACGGCGATAGCTCCGACGAAAAGGAGAGCACTACGGTGGAGAAGCCCAGCTCTCAGGCCACTTCTGCCCCTGCGACTCAGGTTCATGCATCGAAAGAGACAGACGCTCAGAGCCATGTTTCTTTTGCCACTCCGGTTGGAGGATCCAACCCCTCGAACTCAACGACTACTCCAACAAAGAGTTCAGTTCCTGTCGAAACCGATGCTTCTGTCGATGAAGTTGTTCAGTCCCTTGCCAACCGAAGCGTCGTCAACGGAGCCATCGTCGCCGTTGCTCTTCTTTTGGTCAGCTTCGTCGCTTAGACAGCTCGGGGCAAGTTCTTGAACTGGTACTGTCAGTTCATGCCATTACTTTCTCAAAACCTTGTTTCGGTAGTAGATGAGCTATTAGAAGAGCAGAATAGAAATAAGATTTCGTGGCCTGGTGCCCGATTTCTAAAAAGTACAGTTGCAGTAATGTTGCTACCAGCGCCCGGGACGGTGGCTTTCTTCATGGCAATCGTGGCAGCACCCATGATTTATTATTTCGTTGCCATTCATGCCATAAATTTCGAAGACTTAACCTATATTACATCTAAGCAGCCTAGCAATTTATTCTTTGGCGATTTAAGTAAAATCGCCT
>JAPFTC010000068.1:0-170472 GCA_030779165.1 Fusarium sp. MBC 441
TGCGGTCGACCACTTTGACCGCGCGGGAGCTCAAGTGGTGATAGACTTCTGGGAGCAGCATATGCTCGTGGACGGTATTCCAAAGCTCCTACGCAAGGCCGGTCGATATGGTGAGTGATCCCAGAAACTGTCTTGATTTGTTAACTAGCCAAGCCTTTAGCATGGGAAGACAGCCTCGAACTTCCGTCCAACGTCACTTGGTCTCGAACCCTTGCGTCCCGCTTTGAGAAACTATTCGGATATCAACTAGAGCTCTATATGCCGCTTATTACCTTCAAGCAGAATAATCTGGCGGTTCAAGGGGATTCTCCCGGATCTTTCCACTGCCTCTTGGATAGACCGGACCAAGGCCAAGGATTTGTCAACGATTACCGAGCGGCATTGGTAGACGGGTATAAGGAATATCTTGACACTTTGGGCCGGTGGGTTCGACAGACCCTCAGGCTGCAACTTTCAGTCCAGCCTGCCTATGGAATGCCAATGGATATGCAAGCCGTTATTCCTTACGTGGATGTACCCGAATGCGAGAGTTTAAGCTTTCTCGACTCAATTGACTCTTATCGTCAGTTCACAGGTCCCGCGCACCTATCCGGAAAACGCATCATCTCAAATGAGATGGGTGCAGTCAGGGGCTCAGCATTTAGCCTCCACATCCCAGACCTTCTCTTCTCGGTGAATCGTGCCCTTATCGGGTTATGATTCACGGTCAGACTTACTCGGGCAGCTACTTTGGCACGACGTGGCCAGGTTACACCCCCTTTAGGTATTTGTTCTCGGACCCCTGGTCTGCCAAACTCCCTTCCTGGAAGCACGCGCTGCCGTCTGTTTTGGGGTACATTGGAAAGGCACAGTACATTCAACAGCAGGGGGTTGCGAAGACGGATGTCGCTATCTACAACAAGCAGTCGTCAATAGCCTTTGCTACAGTCTATGAACATAACGACCTGCTCAAGAAAGGTAAGTTAGCTCAACAAACTCAGTTCCCAAATTTGCCGAAGCTCACATTGAATAGGGTGGTCATATAGCTATCTTAGCACAGACAACCTTTTCCACCACCATGCCAAAGTCCACGATGGAGTTCTCGCCCCCGACGGTCCAGCATGGAAGGCTTTGGTTGTCCCCAGCAGCCAGAACATCACGTGTGCCGCCTTGGAGACGCTCGCGCTTTTCGCCCGCAGAGGCCTTCCAGTTCTATTGGCCGGCGGCCTGCCCGGTGAATACGCTACCGGATCCAAAAGCCACCACGCCAACTTTACCAGTCAACTCCAGGGTCTGATCGAAACCAAGAATGTCCATCAGGTTGAGGCTGGGCAAGTTGCCAACAGACTCTCATCGCTCAATCTACATCCCAATATCAGAGCAGATATCAACGGCACTCTTTACACCACCTGGAGAGAAAACAAATACTTGTCCTATGCTATGTTGTTCGCAGATTTAGACCCCTTGTGCGGGTCCATCACTGTCCAAAGTTCAGCGAAGCCTTACTTCCTCGACCCCTGGACTGGCGAAACATTCCCAGTGGCAGTTTACCAACGCGACAAGAACTTCACCACCATTCCGATCAGTCTATCTGGGAATCAAACGCTATTTTTGGCATTTGGTGATGCTTCTGAACAGCGCGGATCAATTTCTCCCGTCCACATCAACACTACAAGCGACAATCTCGTAATGGCTAAACTGGATGAAGACGATGATGATGCTTTTGTTTTTTCTTTTAAGCAGTCCAAAGACGTTTCCGAGGTTGTTTTATCAAATGGAACAGATTGCAGCGTCAACACGACAAACTTACCGGAGCCTTTCCAACTGGCAGATTGGAACTTGACGGTCGAGCACTGGGAAGCGCCTGATAATTTCTCCGATTTGGTCGGGACTTTCAAGTACAACACCTCTCATCGACTAGACACTCCCACATCATGGACAAACATCCCCGCTCTGGTCAACACGTCCGGCATCGGTTTCTACAGCACCTCTTTTGAGTGGCCGCCCCTTACGGAACTCAATTGTACTCTCGGTGCCTATCTGCGTATCCCCAACGTTAAAGACGCAATTGTCGTCTCTATCAACGAGGTTCCCTTAAGTCCACTAGACCCTGCCCGTGCCAGTGTCGACATTACTGAATATCTGGTTATCGGTCACAACCTTGTTCAGGTCCTTGTCCCAACAACCATGTGGAATTATGTTCGGTCTGTCATCGGCAACTTGTCAACTGCAGGAAGTCTACCTCTTCCCGTTACATTACAGAAATACACGGGAGCACCGATCAGTGAGCGTGTAGCGACTGGTTTGCTTAATCCTGTTACCATCATCCCCATCGCTTCTGTGAAGCTTCGCCTCTGAGTCAGTGCTCCCAGGCCATACGAGTTAGTTTAGATTAGGAACATATTTGGCATATTAAACATCGCCATATTCAATCTATCCGACTTTTACAACCTGGCTTAAGAAAGTGATGTGGGTTTTGGTTATCCAAACCCGTGGTCGAATAAGACACTACTACTATAACATCTAATGCCAGCCCCCAAGTGCGAATTCCAAGTTTATCGTCAACTCAATGACGCCATTTCAGCATCCTTAACCAGCCAGTCGGTATATGTAGCTGATCAGAGCCGGCGCTGAACCCCGCAAGCATGATAACCCCTGCTGGCCGCGCGCTATTATACGCGTATCGTTCTTGCCATCAATGACGTCCTTGAAAGAGCCTGTCGGCCGAGTCAAGAAAGGGCACAAATACTATACGCGTATAGAAAGACTAGGTTATGGTATATCTGCATACCTACGTGCATTAAAATCTGTACATGGACCTAATAATGTGTTATTTGTGATAGTTGAAGTCCAGCCCTTGATTGATGAACTGAGCCAGAAGATGGTACATTGGCCTGGGAACAACAACTAATTGCGCGGCCTTCACAGACCTCTTCTTACTTTCTTATCATCATGTATGTAAGAGTTGCTGTCGTCAGTCCTAACAGCAAGCCAATCTAGGTAAACTATCAAACACGGCGTATATCACCACATGTCTTAACACACCTGCATCGCAGTAATTTGATCCCAAGGCAAAGCCTGCCTAGAGAAACGGGGGGGGACAACTTCAGCCCAGACATAAATGGTAGCGCTAAACAGTATGCATTTTATCATTTGCTCATTGTGGTATTTGACATGTTTTCCAGATCCCAACCCGATGAATCAACCAACTCTATAGGTTACGCCTTTTCACATTTAGTTCTTTCCAAGCTCCTCAGCACGAGAAGTGGCAGCCTTGACAGCTTTGTCGACGATGGCCTCGAGGCCAGAGTTCTCAAAGCTCACCAGAGCGGCGTGGGTAGTGCCGTTGGGGCTGGTGACGTTCTTGCGCAGCTGGGCGGGTTCCTCTGACGACTCGACAAGCATCTTGCCAGCTCCGAAGCATGTCTGCTTGGCCAGGCGGGTGGCCTGCTCCTCAGAGAGACCGAGGCTGGTGGCACTGGCGATCAAGTGCTCGACAAAGGCGAAGAAGTAGGCAGGGCCGGAGCCTACTCAAGTTAGTTACAGCATTGATAGGGGTGATGTCAAGACTCACCGGAAAGACCAGTGACAACATCCAGAAGCGCCTCCTTCTCAACCCACTCAGTAGCCTTGCTGACAGTGCCCAGAAGAGCAGAGGTCAAGTCCCTCTCGGCCTCTGTCACGTCCTCGCTGGCGTACAGACCAGAAGCTCCCTCTCCAACCAGGGCGGGGGTGTTGGGCATGACGCGCACGATGTGAGGAGCACGACCGCTGGACTGCTTGAACCAATCGGCGATACTGGTCAATGTGATACCGGCGGCGATAGAAATGACAACCGGTAGGCTCTCGCGGTCAGACCAAGCGGCACCGAGCTCCTCACAGACCGTCTTGGCGACTTGGGGCTTGACGGCGAGGATGACGATGTCGGCGTCGGCAGAAGCTTCCTTGGTGTCGGCAGTGGTCTTGACGCCAGTCTCGGCCATCTTGTTTCTGTTCACCTCCCAGGGCTCCGAGACGTAGATGTTTTGCTTGGAGATGTTCTTGGCGAGGAGACCTCCGATAATGGCCGCGGCCATATTACCACCGCCGACGAAGCAGACCTTAGCATCTTGTAGTGAGGGAGTCATTTTGGCTATGTTTTTGTGAGTATGGTTCTCAAAATTGAGGAGGGTGTAAGCATGTGAGATTCGCGAGGTGAGGAAGGGTCTTTAAAGGCAAAACACCCAAGAATGACTCTGGCGATGCGAACCGAGATACGTGGGGTTGCCTGTGTTGGCGCCTTACGTAAAACAGTTTGGGGTGCGTAGACCCCGCATCGGATTAACTCGAGTGATGGATTTTTGGTCGACTTTTCAAGAGACGGAATGGGCATCCGCTCATTCAGGCGAATCAAAGTTGACGGATATCACATTTGATTCCTTTAGTGGTACCGAGGCGGCTTCGGCATCCGCCGAGCGGAAGTGGCGGAGATGGCGGGACAGGATCCGATATCGCAGTGGAAAGGGGCCCTGGTCACGTGCCTCTCCCCAGACTGATGTCTTCTAGAATCACCCATCTGCGCATCCAATTGCTCGACAAATCCCCAGATTTACATATTATGAGACAATCCAGTTACTTATCCCTAATGAAATGGCGGCATTCCTCGTCCCATTTCCCACCTTGACGTCTCGGAGTGTCAGGAGTTGTCCAAGCACACCGGCCGGCGGCCCACTCCACCAAACGGCTACCCTCGGCCCTAACAAATGACACCAAGATAAGAAACCAACAAATACTGAGCTGAGTTAGGTACACCATGGATCATCCCCGGTTATTACGTACGTGGTCAATGGGATTAATCAAGACCGGATCATTGACCTGCTTATCGACTTAGATAGTGGTCTCCTAGATGGTTGTTCCTTGGTGTTCGTACAAGTATCGGATCTAACTTGATCTCAAGCTCACCGAGACACTTACCCTACAGCGAGAATGACCTGAGCTGGCTTGAACATTGCAACCAGCCTAAACACCAAGCTTGATCAGGATACCATTAATGTTCCCTGTACGTCTAAGGGAATTTATATCTGGATCTAAATCTCAGCTATTCCTATGTATATTCCATAATGTACGAGCCATACCGGGAACCGCACTGTTTGGGCTTTTTTTTTGGTCAGATGTCAACACAACAACATGTCTTGAAGAAGGCTGTGAAAGCCCGAAATTTCCAAAAGAGATGGATCAGAAAATTAAAAGAAGATCGCGGAGGCGTCAAAGCTTGCTCATCGAGGACAGGTTGTCGATACGACCTTCAACCTCAGTTCACCCATCAAAGGCCGGGCTTCAACTCCAGTATAGAACATATTCTCAACGTGCATGGTAGGTTGTTTTTCAGGAGCGGGCTCCTTGGCCCTGCTGATAAGAATGCTGAAGCATTTCCTTCAAGTATTTCCTACCATGTAGCTCTTCAAGCAGTTCTGTAAAGTCTCCCGGTACCCGTTCACTTATCTCATTGATGTATAGAAGTTGTTGCTTAAGCCATTTGCCTTCCTGACCAGCTTCTGGAATGGGATTGCCATGCCACCTGCGCGAATCGTCACCTTTCCCAGAAACGTAACCATGAGCAAACTTTGTACTTCGGTAGCGTGACTCTTCCCTTCGGTCCCGGCGGGATTCAGCGCCTTGTACCAGGCCTCTTCAATGTGATGTTGGCAGCGATGGTATCAAAGTCCGACTTGGGATGGGAAGGAGACGTGCGGACAAGTCCAATGATACAATTCGATTTGACGGTTCTTGTTTTTCTAGGTGTAATAGGTCCGATCGTTTATGTCGTATGCGATGAACTGGGCGTGCACGCAAAAGGACGACGTGGTTAATGCAGTGCAGTGGAGGTCGGTGATGGAGCGAGCGATGGTCAGCCGCTCAGCACCACTCAGAAGGTATGAATGGTGTACATCGTAGAAGGGCTTAGTGGACAGGTCAGAGATATGGGAGCAATCACTAATCAAATGCGGAGGAGACCTGTAGGGGTTGGAAGGTATGGGTTGCAGGCTTGCGGTTCCGCGAGGCGGATGTGTCATGTGTTGAGCAAAATATATGGCCTTATTACCTCGATACCTATTGAAATGTACTTTGTCTCTGAATATTGCTGTTGACATACTTGCGTATTGCGTTGATGTGATGTCCATGTCTTACAAAGCATCGAGACGGAATATCCGGGGGCAGGGATAGAGCGGACACCGGAGTCCTCCGAGTGGCTCGGCTCAGGGGAGGAGATCGTCCCCGGATTGCGGAGCCGCGAACTGCGGGGGTCCCGGGCTTTAAACTTGACGGGGGTTGTGTAAGCTAGATTGCGGAGGTGACCTTTTCTTGATTACTAGATCCGATATTGTGTCGGATGTAATGCCTACTTACGGGAGCATTACGTCAAGTGACCGAGTTGGTTCGCCGTATGCATCATGTTGGACAATTGCGAGCCTGGGTATAAAGGTGGGTGTTCTTGCTCGCCTTGATATAACGGGAATCGCACCGATCAGAAAATCGCATCTTATCAAGAAGCACTTGTATCCCAACCTGTTCCCCTCATCTTCTTCTCTCATCTTACAGCGTTTCCTGCTCCTGTAATCATGGGTTTGACCGTCAAGCTCGAGACTCCCGTCACTGGTGCTTACGAGCAGCCCATCGGCTTGTAAGTTATACTCTACACATGATATCTCTGCAAAGATCCATGCTCGCTTTCTGGAACTAGAAGTTAATCAAGATCAGGTTCATCAACGGACAATGGGTGGAGAGCGTTGACAAGAAGAAACTCGAAGTTGTGAACCCTTCCACCGAGGAAGTCATTACTTCGGTTTTCGAGGGAACTGAAAAGGACGTTGACCTTGCTGTTTCCGCAGCCAGGGCTGCCTTTGAGACCACTTGGAAACGCTCCACGCCTGAGCACCGCGGCCGTCTACTTTACAAGCTTGCAGATCTTGCCGAAGAGAACAAGGAGCTGCTGGCGGCTGTTGAGTCTCTGGATAACGGTAAATCTATCAACAATGCACGAGGCGACGTTGCTGCTGTCATTGGCTGCCTCCGGTATTATGCTGGATGGTCCGATAAGATTGAGGGAAAGACAATCGACATTGCTCCCGACATGTTCCATTACACCAGATCTGAGCCGGTATACTATCTTCCTTGACCAAAACACTGACCAAAGACTGACTGATGGTGAAATAGCTCGGAGTGTGCGGCCAAATCATTCCTTGGAACTTTCCGCTCTTAATGTTCGCGTGGAAGATTGGACCCGCTCTTGCTACTGGAAATACGGTAGTGATGAAAACAGCGGAACAGACCCCCCTATCTGGCCTCGTGTTCACTCAGTTCATCCAACAAGCCGGGTTTCCCCCTGGGGTGTTCAACCTCATTACCGGAACCGGCAAGATTGCCGGCGCAGCTATCACCTCGCATATGGATGTGGACAAGGTCGCCTTTACCGGTTCGACAGTTGTTGGACGGCAGGTTATGAAGGCCGCAGCTGCGTCCAACCTGAAGAAGGTCACGCTCGAGCTTGGCGGAAAGTCTCCAAACATCGTTTTCAACGACGCAAACCTCGAGGAAGCAGTGGATTGGGTCAACTTCGGCATCTACTACAACCATGGCCAGATTTGCTGTGCAGGGAGTCGCATCTTTGTTCAAGAGGGCATCTATGATAAGTTCCTCGAAGCTTTCAAGAAGCGCGCCCAACAGAACAAGGTCGGCGATCCCTTTCAGGAAGACACGTTCCAAGGACCGCAAGTCAGCCAGCTTCAATACGACCGCATTATGAGTTATATCGACTCTGGCAAGTCTGAGGGAGCGACCGTGGTTACTGGCGGTTCTCGCCATGGCCAGAAAGGCTACTTCATCCAACCTACGATCTTTTCAGACGTGCGACCTGATATGAAGATCATGCAAGAGGAAATTTTCGGTCCAGTCGCCTCCATTGCCAAGTTCAAGGATGAGGCAGAAGCTCTTGAGATGGCGCACGATACTACCTATGGCCTGGCTGCTGCCGTCCACACACAGGACTTGAATACAGCTATCAGGATGTCGAATGCCCTGCAGGCCGGTACAGTTTGGGTTAATTGTTTTAACCTTCTTCATCATGCTCTGCCATTTGGAGGATACAAGGAATCAGGCATTGGTCGTGAGCTTGGGGAGGCTGCTCTAGCCAACTATACCCAAAACAAGTCGGTTGCTATCCGTCTGGGTCAGTAGGATACAAGACAGGCTGTGTGCATGGAGAATTTCCCCTCTTTCCACTTGGAAGGAGAGAATGGTAGCAGATAGTTTAATGAAGAATCGCAGATGAACTGAACGATATCTCTTGTGCAATGTTCAATGGCTTCGGAACATACGAATTCCCACAAGACTTTGACCCCAAGTTGGATAACACCCCTGCACCATTCATCTGCTACACTGCGATTAAAAACCTGACAATTTCGAGTTTCGAGTGGCTAACCAAACGCTGAGTTCAGCCACTCAATAAAGCGTCTCATCCAGACATAGCAGCATGGTGCAAGCTATGTGCGATCTTGGACGAGTTGGATACGAAGGTAGTAAGGCAGTAGACTGACTCCATCCATAAATGCAGCGCCAAAATCCAACATCTAAATTCCCTGTCGAGGGACCGCTACAGTACTCAGGTCCATCACCCACTAGGAGGTGAATCTGGCCATGCCAATGTCACGCTCCCGACCCATCTCCATTTGGCCAGAGCATATAGGGCTCGGCCCATTGATCGACGTCAAAGGCCATATTCAGAATGGCCTGTAAAGACGTCGAACTCATATCTCCTACATCAAACCCATTCTCTCCCAGCGATAGTCCCTCAGCAGTTCCACCCATAGCATTGCCATAAGCCCCCGATGATGCGTCAGTAGGGGCAGCTTGAGCCACTCCAACTCCCTCAGTCTGTCTCGTCAAGGCCTGTGAGCTTGAGTTTTGACGCGTAGCGACACGATCAACCTCGGCGCGAAGCCGGCGAACGACATCGGCTGCCTTTGCTGCCACCGCAAAGCTGGTGCTATAAATATCCAAGACTTCCAAAGAGGTGTCGATCCCCTTCCTGGCCTCAGCCGTGGACGTGGATTGGGGGTAAGCTAGAACAAAGCCTATGAGTGTCATGGCCGCGTTCCACTGCCACTGGAATGCTTCATGCCAGCCATTCAAGATGTCCGTAGAGGAAAGGACTTGATGCATAATTCTGGTAAGAGTTACCGCATGTTGGGCACATCTAATCCCCAACTGCTCGACGGAACTAGTTGTTGATGCCGAGCAAGCAAAGATGAATGGCCGACAGAGGTTGAGGCAAAGGTTGTGATACATGAGTTCTAGTAAGAGGCGTTGCCGTTGTAGCCAAAGAGGCGCAAAGAGTTCCACGTCAAGAGGACAAGAGTCTGTCGAAAGAGAGCGTCCATTATCGGGTCGCGTGGTCTTGAGAGCATCGGGCACGGATTGAGCCCAAACATCGACTTCTTTAAGATTTTCGTGAAAAACTTCGGCGTGGGCTTCGAAAGCCTCGATGTTATCCGAGGCAGAGTTGCCCGTGAAAGCCCCCGATGCCTCGTCGAAGAAGGATGTGTAGACTGTTCTTACAGCCATGAACAATTCCGTTTGCAGACGATGAAAGCTCAACCAACTCAGGTTGGAGCCGAGTGGACTGAATCTTGACCCTGCCTCCATAGCAGCGTCAAGGCTATGGTCCGGCAGTTGGGGTAGGAATCTAGTCTGGTTCAAGAGGAAGGGCCGGCCATATTTCATGCCAATCTTGCTATCCAGGATAAAGATGGCCCACCATAGTCGCCTTCGCATCTCTCTCTCTTTCAACAGGAGACTGTCCGGGGGATCCAGGTGGAGGCCCAGCATGTAGGCAGTTCTGATAGCCGGGCTGTAAGTACTATCAGACATGTTCTGAAAGTTGGCGCAGCAAAGATACACAGAGCATAGTATCTGGGTTTGCAGAGTTGAAATGACAGGGTTCTCCAGCTCGTATGCCAGAAGCTTCTGGCAGCGAAGATAGTATCTCCGGCCGACAACTGTCGCATCGCCTTCTTGCTTCGCAAAATTTCGTCGAGCTACTGGTGTGGCCGAAATGCCTAGCTGCATTGATACCGCAATCACGATATCGACAAGGGGGGACGGTTTCCTGACGTTGCCCTCAGCTGTCCATAAGGACCTGTAGTGCTCTCGAAATTCGGCCTCGTCGATGATGGGAAAGACGGCTGCATGGTGAGACTGCCAGTATAGCTCAATAAAGAACTCCTCCTGCATCAGAGACATGTATTCCTCTGCTGGAGCTGATGTGACACCTGCTTGGTCAGGCCGACGTCCAGCATCCATGGGCGAAACCATGTTCCCTGGTTCGTCCAACAAGGAACTCGCGGATACAGAGCCCGGAAGTTGGTCCTGGCTGGCTGATTGCTGTCCAGGTGGGCCAAGCAGGTCCAGGACCCGAGTAATGAAGTAGAAAAGCGACGACGGTCCATACCACGTCTTGCTCGTTGACTGTCCAGCGCAGATGTGGACGCCTTTCTGTAGCCACGTCGGACTTCCATAACTGTAACGAGTAGGTCTTTGAGAAGCACGCGATGGAAGCGGGTCGGTATTTGGCTCTTGCGATGCAGAAACTGCCAGATTGGCATTGTTTTCGGCTTTTTGTTGCTGGAGCTCCGACTCTAGCTCATGGATCTTTCGCCTCAAACGTTCAATCTCCCGGTATGCTTGGGGTAGCGTGGTTGACTTGATGACAGCATTGCTGCATTGGCTGCCTCTAGCTTGACAAGGCGTACATGGAATGCGGTTGTCGCATTTGATACGTTGACGGCGACAATAATCACAGGCTCTAACGACTTGCGCTCGCTTTCTGCGATCGTGGGGGGTTTGCAATCCAGGTAGCGCGCCACTAGCCTGCAAGTCACCCTCGAGGAATGGATCATTGGACATGTCTGCGTGTGTGCACCGAAAGTGGCCCAGATCTGGATAAAGATTGAATCGCAGCGGGCATAGGGAGTGAGATAGGGAGAGGCAGGCACCAAAGGGCGTAAGAGACAAGACTGCGTTGTGTGGATTGGTAATCTCATAGCCCCCGGAGTACTCCTGATTGGCTAAGACAGCTACAGTACAGTGCTGACACCTAGGAAATACAGTATGAGCCCTAACTCAACCCCAAGACCACCACCCTCCAGGCTGGTAGTTAGCTGAGGCTACTTCCATAATTCGATAACGGCTGAAACCACTGCCGGTTTCTCCAAGAACTCCCCTGCTAAAACAGCCGCTCAAGGGAACTGGGCCTGGCAGCCCAACCACAAGACGAGCTTTCCAATCCTGTCCGGGTAAGCGTGAAGCATGCCATCGTACAGCTGCTTCGCCGACTCAGACTCCTTCACAAGCCTGCTAAACGTTCTGATATACTCCCTCGAAGCCCCAATGTTGAAAGTTCCGTCGACGCCACCGGGTCGGTGATGAGAGCCAATGACGATGGCGGGGTTGTAAGATTCCAACATGTCGAGACACTCGATCCAGGCATCTCGATCTTTCTCAGAGGGAGACTCGGCCATCCACATGTGTACATCGTTGTAGACAATGTCTCCAGCGACCGCTAGGTTTAGCGAAGGAACGTAGAGAAATGTCGTTGCATCCATGTCAGAATGTCCAGCATTGACCGCCTCAAAAGTGTGACCCTCGAGAGTGAATTTGTTATCCTTCAAAGGCTTAGCCACAATCTCAAAGGACGATTCTTCAATTTGCTCTGGAAAGAGGTCGTTCCACAAAGCGCGATATTCCGGCGTCAGCTGGGTAGACATGTGGTCGATCGAATCCTGGGTTGAAACGACCTCAACCCCTGGAAACCGCTTGATGAGGTAGTGTAGGTTGAACCAGTGGTCGCCGTGGCCATGGGTGATGTAGATAGTTGACAGTTTCTTGCCGTTTAGCGTCTCTTGGATCCAGTCGCCGAGAGAGACGCCTTGCTTGGAAGTGAAGAGAGTGTCAACGAGGACAGCTTCGGATTTGCCCGAGATGAGAGTGACAACCGTGGGCTGCCATAGGCCAACTGAACCGTCTGACAAGTGTTTGCTGGTAGGAATAGCAGGAGCATTGTAAAGATCAGCTCTGAGGGAAGATGTGGTGCTCATGGCTGCGAAACGTGAAGAGCAAAGGGTACGAATGGATTGTGGTTTGAAGAGCAGGAAGATGACTGTTAATTTAAATGCGCAGAACTCTCTTCTAATACCTGCGAATCGTCTTTTAGGCACGAAAATTGAGAACGTATTACGAAGGCGATACTAGTAATCTAAAAATCGTTGTGTTACAGTACCTACTTGAAAGCAACACCAGAGGCCGCAGTCCTGGCTCAGCTGTGGGCACTTCAAGGACAAGGAGGAGGTCTCCGGGCTGACCAATAACCTCGGTGAAATGATGATTTCGGTCCAGTAGAGAGACCTCAGCGCAAGGCGTTGTATAGCATTATACTAAACATCGGGAGGAATCATGTAACTTGACCGACCGCTCGTGCATAACAACCTCCCGTCAGCGCCCATGTTTCGTCGATGGCCACGCTACGGAGGACTCCGTGACCCACTTTTACATAATTGGCCTTCCAGAACGTCTCTAGAACGACAACCGTGAACCTTCAGCTCCTCCGTACTAGAATCCTAATCTATCCAATTCAAAGAATACCTTCCAACTCTCTCTCTTAACAGCTTGATCTTCTTCTCTCCTTTAGCCTCTGACGCTGAAGATATGTTGGTTAGATCCTTCTCAGCTCCCTTGAGCAACGGGGAACAATCGGTAACAAGCGCAGCCACTGGCCCGTCCTCGACAATTTTCCGTGACGAATACTTCTGGCCTAGCACAAGCAACACCCATGACAAGGTCAGGGCCAAGGAAACTCCAAGCCATCCAAAAACCCGAGGATGGGAGACTTGAGCGACCTGTCTCTGCTCGTATCGCCTGACAGATAGAAGGTTGTCATCCGGCTCAAAGGAACGCGAAAGCATGTCCCATGAGCCTTGGTATGAGTATCGAATGAGTCTTGTGACGTATTCCTCCAAGTTGTTCCAGGTTGGGAGACCGGAAGAGTTCATCATACTGTACACACTCATGACATCGGGCATGAGGTACATAGCTTCTTGGACCCAGGGAGCAGCCTCTATGTGTAATTCTGAGTCGGCGGCATTACCTTGAATCACACGGCTCGAGATATAGGTGCTCTCTGGACTTCTGACGACGCCGGCAGTGAGATTAACGACGGCGTAAGTGAAACACCGGTAGTAGTTGCCCCTTTCGTTCGGCGTAAAGATGTTGTTGAACTTCTTCATGCCAAAGATGCTCTCTTTCAAGTCGGTGCAGTTGTTTCCGTTGAGGGAGACGGTTCCGTTGATTAGAACCACAGCATGAAAGATGCCGGTATGCAAGTAAGCAGATGGAACATCCATCAAGAACGCATTGTCGCTCTTATTTGGGAAATTGCCGAGCATCCCGGGTCTGTCGTCCTTATCGAAGAGGACTGCGTTTCCATCTATGCCATAAGATAGTGGAGGGTCTTTGACGCGAGTCAGGTCGTCCTCATAAGTCGTAGCATGTACTGAGTGATTGACGATCTGGAAAACATCGTCCGGGGGGTATCCGGTTGGGAATGTGATTGAATTAATCCGAAGACAAGGGATCGTAGCGCCTCGGATGCTGGAGTTGACGGGGAATCCATCGTCATTCATGATGTGACGACAGTGGCCCCTGTCGATCGTCGTGCCGTCCCATGCAATAGAGGCGTAGGCGGCAGCTCTGCGGACGTAGGAACGACGGTCCTCGCTAGAGTAGTAATACCAGAACCAAAGCAAGGGACTCGCTCCAGGATACCCAGCCTGCGCCTGTGCAAGGTCCGAACTGTATTTGAAGCCGACATCCCAGTCCACGGCACCGGATACGAGGGGTCCAATAAGCGGTTGTGGAACGACCAGTAGCAAAAGTGCCACAACGAAGAGGCCGGACTTATTCCCACGGATAGCATGCCATGGTAGTACTTTATAGGTGAAAGTATGAGTGATTTCGGTGAGGCGCAGCCCAGACGTCTCCAACAGAATGAAAACGATGTTCCAGAGGATCACGCCCATCCATGCTCCAACAAGAAGCCTTGTGACCACTAAGGCGACCGAGATAATGGTGGTGACATCGCTGACGCGAAGTCTCAGCTGTCCGTCGACGTAGCGGGCCGCGTCGGGGAGGATGGCGTGATATCCATCGAGGAGGAAGACCATGCAGAGAACGAGTAGGATGCACCAGATGATATGCAGTATAGGGAAGAGGTATGTGGTGTGAAGACGGCTCGAGATGCCTGCAGGCCCGTTCGGGTTGGACTCGGTTCCTTGGGCGTCTGCATCTGCCCTCTCGGAAGGAGAAACACGAGTATAAGAATGAGCAGCAGAATCTTTGGAGTCAGGCATGATGACTCGATATCGCAAAGAAGTGTTTTGCTGGTGGTCAGTCCAGCATACTCAGCTTGGATTTATCTAGCACGGAGTGAAAACATGAGGCTCTGCATCTGGCCCTTGCGGGAGAACGAGGAATGGCATTTGAGGGGAAATCCCTCTAAGCGGCCTTGGCGAGGACACTGGTGATAACGAGGCCAGAAACTGCAAACCGCCAACCAATGGCAACGGCGTTAACGTCTGACAACTGACAAGCTGAAAGTCGCGTCTGCACCTTGGCCAAACCAGAGCCGTGCAGGGCCCAGTGTTTTGCTAACCCCTGTCCAAAGCTGAAGGGACATGCATATGAGTGCTCATTTTCAACCCCCTTATCTGCAAAGCCACTTCCGGTTCGGCACGGAGCGAATGACTGGTATGGATTCCAAACCTCGTGCTCTCTACTACTCAAGGCTAGAAATCTAAATTATGAAAAGCCCCTGGAGACTCCCTGGAAGGGGGGAGATGCCGCAGCACTTCACCCAAAATCAGGGCATCCCCATTCACTTGTCATGTAAATAGAGGCTGTCAGAAATTCTGTGCAGCTGTGGGCTTAGTTACTGCAACATTCAGCCGCAGCTATAAGCAGAAGCGATTGGCCGTTGGGGGCTGTCAACTTTATGCGTCAGGGAGCCGTGGCATCCATTTCATGAACGCCACTCTACTCTTGAGAGCTGGCAATGTTGTCATCGATACTACCTCGAGGGTCTAGGCCCTGAGCCTGAGCTTAGGGCCACTCTCAGGGTTGGTTGTCACGTTTTTGTCCGGCATTACGAGATACCAATATATGCGCCGCAACTGCCGACATGCGTGAACGAGGATGGCTACTGTGTGGGTTGCTGAGGCAGGGGTATCTTGCGGCCTGGGGCATGTTGACACACAGTTACGGCCAGGAGACGGAGACATCCGGCGCTGTGCTTGCTGATGACGGGCTAGGTGGCTTTGACACTCATATCGACGCTGTTGAGGCGAAATCTGCGGGAAGTTCGGGAGCCGGGGAAATTCGAGAAGCCGGAAGACTGAAGAGGCGGTGGTGAAGACAATATGACCCCTAGAATAGAGCCTCCTGGACTAGCCTACTGGGCAATCAAGAACCGTCACGAAAAGAGACCACGTTTAGATGCTTTTTTTCTACTATGTATCGTAAAATTTACCAGTGTCAAGCTTTTTCCAGAAGAACAGCCGTTCCCACGCTGATCCCCCGCCATGTCTGCAGTCATCGATCTGAAGCCAGAAACCTAGTTCGCCGAGCTTCTCTTTGAGATACCATATGACATTGTCTAAGCCTACGCCACGTGGTGTCCTCTATGGTGAACCGCCTCTCCTATCTACTCCGTATTCTATATGCCAATCACACTTTAGAATACTCCCCGGTGGTTCCACACTGTGCCAGATGAGCATGCCTGACTATTAACCGTATCTCTAGCTAAATCTACTGCTAGTTCACTCGTTATAGACAAAGGTAGGAGTTGTCCTAGTTGGCATCCCATGGAACGGCTGACGGTCAAGTTCGAAGTTGGTTTTATTACCTCATTATTCGAGCCATTACCCTATGTGAATAACTATCCCTTGGTGAATGAATGAGACTGATATTTCAAACTAATTGGACCCATGGTTCCTCCGAATGAGTGCTTTTTCATCAGCTTTCTCAAATCTTGCTTTGGTCTGGGAACTTCCGGAACATGTCAGCAAGCCGGTCCATCGGTGCCGCCATGAGACCCATCACACTCTCGAATGGCGGATTCTCTCCAGCGCTTGGATGACTGCGCGTCGGGACAAACATCTTTGTGCGGCTGAAGCTGTTCGACATAGACTCGGACTGCCCACCCTCAGCCTTGAGCGCTTGTTCCAGCGCTGGCAGATCTTCACCTTCCTCTGCCTCGATATGCTTGGAGAGAAGAGTCCAGATCTCTTTGAGCTTCGGAACGTAGTCTGGGTCCTGAGAACTCATTCCCTGAAACTTCTTCAAATGCTCCTTGACCTGTCGCATGGTCAATGTCTGTTCAATCGGTCGAGGTGCTCGACTCTTACCTCGTGATGCTCCTGCCGATCATGGTCGGCCATCTCCTTTCCTTTGTCGCCCATGTATTTTTCCATGGCGGGGTAGACGATAAGCTCTTCACCGATAGAGTGGCGGGCAAGCTCCCAGACAAACTGGTTGCCATACCGCTGCTGGTGGTCGTGATCAGCCGAGTTGATCACCTCATTATAATACTGCTCCAGCTCGCGATGATCCTTGATGACGGCGTCTGAGACCGAGGACATGGCTGCAACATGGATCCAAACAGGCAATTGTGAGATGTGGAAATGCTGAGGCCGGATAGCGGCTCGAAGCTTAGGCGACAGGAGAGTACGGGTCAACGACATGTTTAAATGGAGAGTCGGAGATACAATGCTGTATTCCACCTTGAGTCTACGAGGCGCAGCTGTCCATATAGCCATGAAATACGGGCGGCATGACGCAGAAGTGATGGCTTTCGTTTGAGTAACATCACGAAAGCTTGGCCCTCATGCGGTCATAGAGTGCGATGAACAACCAATGAGAGGACCCGACATTTCAACTCCCTACATGTGATTTGCCATGGGCGCAAAATGCCACGAACCTCACAAGAGGCAAGAGCAACATTCCATATGTGACCCTTGCGTAACGAGTGTTGTAATTAGCTTGTTCTCATAGGCTGGCAGACTAGCCATGTCAGACTTGGGCAATGTTGACGAGACGCAAATACTCGCATCGAGGAACGTAAGGCGCATCGAAAGAAGGTAGGTTTCGATAACCATCTGTGATTCGTAACAAACAGCAGCGGAACTGTTGTCCCGGAAATTACAAGGAAGTGTGTCGGTGTTAAGAATTACGCCATTGTCAAGTCATCACATCAACCCGTCATGTATGAGACTAGCGGCGTTTTGAATCCTGATGCCTGTTGATGCTGTATCTGTTGGAGCCCGGTCCCTTCACGAATCTTGTCAAGCTGTCATCGACCGTGGATTCCAAAGCATTTCCGAAAGCACGTTCAGTCAGGTCCTCGGCTCTCGGAAACGCGGCTGGAGCTTTTCGCAGCTCGGGTGACTGGGCCCTGACGGCATGATTACGAGTCAAGGTTGGGTCATGAGCCCATCTTTTGGATTTTTCAATGGCGAAATCACTTCTAGCCAGTCAGAGGTTGAGTCGTGAGCATCATGGACGTGGTGGATTTTGTGCGTGAGAGGATATCGGAATTAACTTGAATCATATAAGATACCTTGTCGAACCGTTCAACCATGGCTGAATTAGGTCTCGTCCAGTATTGTTACAAATTGATTCTCTGAGGTAACCATGGGACTGAACACCTTACTTCGAGGCTTGCCTTTGCTCGCTCTCGCTAGCCGTATCAATGCTGTGCCTGTGGTATCTGAAGCCCAGACCACTGTTTCATCAAAGGCATCTTTTGTTCCGCCGGCGATTCCTGTCACAGATGTCTCTTCCCATGGCACATATACTGGTCCAAGACCGGTCACCACCGGGGCCCTGTCAAACACTGTACTTGCGCCCTCAGTCCCTGCTCGGCCTCCTCCTCCAGACTCTTTCAAGTACCCGGCAGATGGGAAACTGCACGGTCCTCAGCCGGCTCCATACACACCCAGCGGAGGCATCGGCACCAACGGGTCTGCTCCAGTGTACCGCGTCCAGAGTGATTTCGACTACCAGTCTCTTGCACTAGCACTCTACCAGGAGTGGATTGAGCTGGATTTGTTCCACTGGGGCCTGGCAACCTTCTCGAAAGAAGAGTTTGAAGCTTATGGAATTAATGCCGAGGACCGCTTTCTCATCGAGTACATGGCTGACCAGGAAGTTGGTCACGCCACCGTCATCAGCCATATGCTTGGCCCCGAAGCACCGAAGCAATGCACCTACAACTACCCAGTCTCCAATGTTCCAGAATTCATCGACTTTAACCAGAAGCTTACCCGATGGGGAGAGTCTGGTGTCTATGGCTTCCTGCCCCATCTCAACTCGGGACCTGCGGCACAACTGTTGCTTCAGAGCATTACAATTGAGGCTCGCCAGCAGATGATCTTTCGCCAATTTGGAGGGCAGTTTGCCATGCCCGAGTGGCATACACCTGGTATCCCCCAGAGCTGGGCCTGGACTCTGCTCGCCCCTTACATCTCGAGCTGCCCCTACAACCAAACCCGACTAGTCTGGCAGAACTTTCCTGCACTTCATATCTTAAACCAGCCAAATCCAGCGAGGATTAACGGGTCTGATGTGTGGAATGAAACGACTGGCGGATACGCCAACACTCTGTCCACTGCCGATATTCCCAAGGATGAGCTTTGTGTCAATGCAACTGACAAGACACTGGACTGTGGCGCAGCAATCACTCAGAACCGCAGTATTCCTCTCTCATACCCTGGTCGCCAAGTATTCCTACAATGGGATGAGCCAGGCAAAGCCATCGGACCCAACAATAGCTACATCACATCAACCAATGTCAAGGAGCCCAAATACGCGGCCTGGGTCTCACAGCTCAACGTCACGTACTCGCTGTTGCAGAATGTCAGCAGCGATGATAGAACAGCTTACACTATCCAGCCCAACGTCTCAACCTGGGCAGGCGACCCTGCGATTAACGGGACTATGTTCCTAGCGTTGACGGATACGGACCTTCATGTCACTCCCTACAACCTCACCCAGATTAACCCGCACGTGGCTGCGCTAGCGGTCTACCAGGCTGGCTAAGTTTAACGATAGATGAGTGAGGGGATGGTGTCTTGTGTCCTTAGGCATATAAGACGGGAGTGGAATTCCTGACCAGATCTAGAGCGGTTTTAATCACCTGCTGCATGGTCCCCGGGAGCTGTGGTGAACTCTCATTCGTGTCTGTTCTATAACTACTGCGGTTTCATAAATCTGAGCTTTTTATGTAAACTGTCAACACTCTCGCTGTGATTGTTTCGTGATCAAGAGGTGCTGGACAGCACTCGACCCCATGTGACCCATGTCAAAACTCTAGAGAATCCTCTTCGTCTCTCCAGGTTTCAGCCAGCAGACCCGGTCCGTAATATCCTCAGCCTCGAATGCCTTCTTAAGCTCCTCGCCATGCTGCGTAAAGTGGTGCCAAGACTCGAAATGAATGGGGACGAGGTATTCAGCATCAAGATGACGAACGAGGGTAGCAGCCTCCTTGCCACCCATTGTGATTTGCAGTGGCTCTTCGCGTCCACCAATCTTGAATCTCGCATCACCGAGGTTCATGAGAGCAACCACAACATGGAAGCGGTGCTTGATGTCGAAGTGGTCGGGAAGAAGAATGGTGTCGCCAGTAAAGTAGATGGCGTTGGGCAAGCCTTCTTCGCTGTGGCCGAACTTGTCGTTTCGTAGGATGAAGCCAGTGACTTCTCCTCCGGGCATGTGGACACAGGGTACTCCAGTAATCTCCCATTTGATGCCGTGCAGGTTTAGGGTGACAGTCTACCAGGGCTTAAGCGCCTGAACCGCAGGTCGTGGAGCCAGGTTCTTCGCACCGTCGGGAGTCGTGAGAACAGGACGGCCATTCAGGAGAGTACGGCCAGCCTCATCCAAGTTGTCGATATGATCCTCGTGACTCAGAAGAACAGCGTCAATGACTGGAAGCTGGTGTAGCCCCAGGGCCGGTGGCTCATCACACTTCAAGACCGTTTTCTCAGTTCCTTGGGGCATGAGTTCAGTAACATCGTACTCGATAGGAGCATCTCCGAAGACGGGGTCGGCGAGGAAGCTCACGCCATCGACCTCCAAAATAGAAGTGGCAGTGGTGATGTGGGTGATGCGAACCTCGCTCTGAAAGTTGGTGGGAGCCATGATGAAGTGTGAAAGGTGTTTTTATGTCTGGTTGCCAGGTGTGAGATGATTGATGTTTTGAAGGAAGAAGACTGTTGGAAAAGAGGTACATATATGCGTACCCTCGATTATTTAAGGCACAATCCTGATTCTGCATGAGAAGGGTTTGTTAGTATGCCACCATTTGTAATCCCTTGGCCGAAATACACGAGCCACATATGAATCAGGCAATGCCATACCAGCTTAGAGCGCTCCAGAGCCTGCATTTGTAATCACTCTTCATGTATCCATGCTTTAAGATGAAAAGCAGGCGTTATCATGACGTTTACCCTTGGATCTGCAGCCTTCACCGTGCCATTGGTGATGTTTCACGTTCCTGAAATTCTCGGCTCGCCACCCACGGTACGGGTATTAATGGGCCCGGGTATGAGTCAAGGCCGGGTCTAGAAGCCATGAGATTCATGAATAGGGTGGCAAGGATTAAAGAGAGCAGATTAGAAAAGGGGGTGCAATGGCTGGCTGTAATGTATCTAACGTTATGCACAGTGAGGGTCTTGGGTTATGATGCCGCTTTGGGTAACAAAACGCGCCAAGATACGCCAACTTCAATACACACTCTTCTCATGCTCGAGTGAAAGAATTGCCAGAAACAGGTAGAATTGGTAATTGGATTTTTATCGTCATGCCTGAGGCATTGTAGCTTCCGCTAGGTGCATATTTAGTCGAAAAAAGTGTGGCATGTCCCTGACCAGATTCTCTAGAAACGTGAGCTGATAAGAGACTCGACGAATTGGAACAACTTCAAGTTTACTCTCCTCACTCAATCATCCTTCGTCATGTTATCGCGGAAACCTGTGGACAGGGTCAAGATCAATGCACCCGGTCCGGAGGATGCCCCTGTGCGAGACTTTCTGGTCGACGATTCACAGACCCTTCGAGGAGACGATGATGCATCTATCAGGGACAAGGAAGAGGAACCGAGATACGGCTGGTGGCTTCCCTCACGAACCTTCAGAAGCTTAGATTGAAACTGATACTGGCTTTATTCAAGGGTCATTGTCACTTCGGTGTTCTTCACTAATGCCCATACGTGGGGTTTGATCGGCGTGAGTTGAAGATAAGCATCTCAACTACTGGGAGCTCCTCTATGTGACGCAATGAGCTGACCCTATGACAGTCCTATTCCGTCTTTTTGGCTCACTTTCTTCATTCGGGGCAGTTTGCTAATCCGGACCCTCTAACCTTGGCTTTTGTCGCTGGACTGTCGTTCTCCGCCGGTGAGTACATAATGGTCAAGTGCCAGCCGCACATGTATACTGATGTGAAGTAGCACTACTTGTTGCTCCAGTCGTTACTTGGTTGAATCCTTACATCGGGCCACAACCAACAGTTTTTATCGGTATTCTTGTCCAAACGTGAGTTCCTGGCCTGGTGGTTCACCTGCTTGTTCTAACCGGATGGAACAAAGAGGGGGTCTTATTGCTGCCTCATTCAGCACTCAGATCTGGCATCTCGTCCTCTCGCAAGGTCTCGTCTTTGGTGCTGGCGTGGGCTTCATCGCCAACACTACCGTCAGCATCGTCCCTCAATGGTTCCATGCCAGGCGATCATTTGCTGTGGCGGTGACCACGGCTGGATCGGGCACTGGAGGCTTGCTTTACTCACTCACAACACGCACCGTGATCGATAATCTAGGACTCGCGTGGGCATTCCGTATCCTTGCAATCATTTCTTTCACCGTCAACGGCATCAGCAATCTTTTTCTCAAGAGTCGAAGCACTTCCATCGGCGCTAGTCACCTTGGATTTGACGTCAGCTTCTTCAAACGACCCGAGTTCTGCTTGTTCCTGGCCTGGGGCTTCTTTTCCCAGTTTAGTTTTGGAATCACGGCCTTTACCATGGCGGACTTTGCTGAGACTATGGGCTTCACGCCGCGACAAGGATCCATTGCCAGCGCAATCTTCAACTGTTAATTCTCCATCCAAACCTCAAGGATGCGCTGAAGCTAACAACTGGAATAGTATCGCAGGCCGTTGGCCGTCCCTTACTAGGATTGACCAGTGATCGCTACGGGAGGCTAAACGTGGGAAGCATCTGCACTCTAACTGCAGCTCTGTCGACGCTTCTTATATGGATTCTTGCCGGCAAATCCTTTGCGGGTACCATCATATACACTCTCTTCGGGGCGTTTGCTAGCAGCATGTGGACAAATGTCTCTCCAATTGGTGTAGAGGTTATGGGGCTGCAGTTGCTTCCCTCAGGTGCGTACTCCTTGTTATGCCGTGGATAGTGTCTAATGATGCGAAGCTCTGTCCATCTTTTGGCTGGTTCTGGTCCTTCCAACTATGTTTGCCATGCCAATCGCGATGTCTTTGAAAGGCAAAGGAGAGTATCCTTATCTTGCAGTGCAGCTATTTACGGGATTTTCCTACATGGCAGCTTTCATATCAGGTATTGGCATCACCAATTTCTTCACCAATACTGATCATAATTAGTCTGGTTTCTTCGAGCCCTGAAGCTGTATCACGTCGACTCGCTTCAGACATCCTCAGAGTCGACGGACCAGGCGATTGTTGGCCAAGGCGAAGGGATGACAAGTTCAAGGGACAAGATGGTAAAACTTTGCGAGGGGCTCGTTTCAAGACGCAAGGTGTGAAAAATGCCCGGCTTCCGCACTTAGACAGAAACGATCGCTGCAGCCGGTCTTTTGAGCCAATATCTGACTCCTGCCGCAAGCAAAAGATCAAGTCCCTTGCTTTGCAGCTGGAGCACCTTGTATATCACAACTCCTACTTGGAGCATTGTATCAACAGCATTGGGTCATAAAGGCAATTTGGTTTTAATAGATAATCTCAGTTCATTCTTATTTCCAATACTATAAAAACACCAAAGGATAAAAATATTCGCTTCTTTCATGAAACAGTTTACAAATCATTGTACTCATAAAGACCTTCCTCAAGACCCTTGATCTGGAGCGCCAGCAGCTTCGAGTAGTACCGGCAGATGGCCAGGTTACCACCGTGGAACCAGAAGCCCGGGTGGCCGCTCTTCTGCCACATGACTCTCATCTCTCCCTCGTTGTTGAAGCCCCAGACGTCACCGACTTGGTCGGCAATCTCGTCACCAAACATGACCCGGGTTTGGGTTCGCATGTTTTGGTAGCCGGTGGCAAAGATGATCTCGTCGGCTTCGAGCTCGCTGCCGTCGGCGAAGCGGAGGCCGTGGGGAAGAACGGTATCGATCTCTTGGCCGTGCTTGACCTTGATCTTGCCCTCGGCGATCAACTTGGAGGCGCCGACGTCGATGTAGTAGCCTCCGCCGCGCTGGAAGTACTTGAAGAAGAGACCGGCGCCGTCAGGGCCGCGGTCAACCTTGAAGCCGGCCTTGTCGAGGCCGTCGAGGATCTCCTTGTCGTGCTCGGCCTGCTTCTCGCAGACGGTAACCTGGATGGCCTTGAGGACAGGGGTGGGCAGGCCATGGATGAGAAAGTCGGCGTCGTCAACCTCGGGTCCGTCTTCAGAGTAGATACCCCCCAAAGCGATGTCGGTGATGGCTTTGGAAGAAACAACGTGAGTGCTGGATCGCTGGACAATGGTGACATCGTAGCCCTTCTCGAGGTAGTCCTGGGCGATGTCGTGTCCCGAGTTGCAAGATCCAACAACGATGGCCTTCTTGCCCTTGCTGTTCTCCTGAGCGCCGGGGAACTCGGAAGAGTGGCACAGGCGATCACCCTTGAAGTTCTCGATGCCCTTCATGCTGGGCATGTTCTTCTTTCCGGAGTGGCCGGTCGCCTGGATGACGTGGCGAGGGTGGAAGGTTCGCTTCTCGATAGAGCCATCCTCCTTCTTGCGCTCGACAGAGACAGACCAAGACTTGGTGGTGTCATCCCACTTGGTGTCGACGATGGAGGTTCTCGTCCAGACGTTGAGCTCGAGGAGCGTGGCGTAAGCCTCGAAGAACTGGGCGAGCTTGTCCTTGGGGGTGAAGATGGGCCACTGGGGCGGGAACTTGAGGTAAGGCATGTGATCATACCAGACAGGGTCGTGGAGAACCAGCTGGTGATATCGCTTCCTCCAGTTGTCGCCGACACGGTCGTTCTGGTCGATGGCGATGGCCTCGATGCCCAGCATCTTAAGTCGGGCAGCGGCAGTCAGGCCGGCTTGACCAGCACCTGGGGGATTGTTAGTATAGAATTTTGTGATAGGAGCGTGCGATTGAACTCACCAATGATCAATACGGCAGGCTCGCTTCCATCCTCAAAGTTGGCGGCCGCAGCCCTTCGCTGGGCCCAGTTCTTGCGGCCAGGCTTTCCACCATGCTCAACACCCTTGGGTCTGTGCTCGTTGATGGACTCCTCATATCCCTTGAACTCTTCAAGGCGGGTGTAGAGGGTAAAGATCTTCCACTCTCCATTGTGCTCAACAGCGCGCAAAAGGCCTTGGGCTGTGCCCAAGGCGGTCTCAGCCTTGAAGAAAAACTGAACACCAAAAACCGTGGCGGCTCCATCGATGGGGATGGTCTTGGGGGATCGGACGGCAGAGCTGTTGTCGATCGAGATGCTCTTCAATCGGAAACCATCCTTGGAACCAGCAGCGCTCTTCAGGAAGTCAAGGATGGCGCTGGGACCTTGGACAGTTCGGAATACCCAAGACAAAGCAAGGTGGTCTCTCCAGTAACCATCATCTGTGAATAGTCTCGCCAAAGCGGGGTAGTCGTGCTTCTTGACAGCCTGGTTGATATTCTCGACCAGGGCCGAGGCAACTTCTTGGGGATCGGAGCTGGCGGGTGTCTTGGAAGGGGCGGGGAACTTGGCGACGGGAATGTTGATGGAACCAGGAACGGTCCGCATGTACGAGGGGACGTCAATCGCAGCTGCAGCCATTGTAAAGTGTGTGTATAAGGTGTGAGAAATGGTAGAAAAGGTAGGGTATCGGAGAGGAGAAGAGGAGAAGGTTGATGCTAGTGACAAATTCAAGGCCACGACCACGACCTTAAGTAACCTTTTTTTCTGTTGTGAAACATACAGAATCAAGCCGTCAATCGGCTCGGCACTCGTTGGCTGTTCCCTCCGCAATGATCGGCAGAGAGAAACATTAACACTGATACCATTGGACGCATCAACTCAGCCATTCTTCTCCCCACGTTTGACAAGCCCAACCAGACACAAAGCGGATCCTCTCGAGGTGCTCCCCCGCCTCTAGCCTCGATATCCCCCCGCCTCTTTTCCCAATCCCCCGCATCTGCGGTTCCGACCGCGGCGGAGCCGATTCGGGAGCTGAACCCAACTGATCACGGAGGATTCAAGGGTTGACGAGTCTCATGATGGGGATTTCATGCGGATTGACGTTTAATCCACGTGGAGAAGACAAGTCTGGGGGTTTAGATTGCGGAGCGGTGCCGAAAAGGTAGCGCCTCTCCGCAAATCCGGCTCCTTTGATGCGAATCATTGAGAGTGACAGGCCACTATCGCCGATTGAGTTTACTTGGCCATGTGATTTTCTTGAATGTTCTCTTTCCTAATCCTAGTCAATCGGCTCATGGTCTGTCACTTGCCGCTGAGCCTCAAAGACGTGTCAAGACACGACGCGTTGTGGGGCTTGAGTCTCTGGACGCGACATGGGCACCACGATGCATGGAGGCACAGCATTGTTGGGTTTCTTCTTGTGTTTGCTGCTTCTTGACTCTTCTCACACTCTGTTGGGAGCTCGCAAACAGGATCACATACGTGACTCTTCTGCTTCACTGTCCGTCTCGTAGATGACAGTCATCCACTCAGTCGTGAGGGCATTGTTTTCTCAAGTGCATCATGTGCTAGAGTTGTTAGAGTAAATCTCGAGGCGCTTAGAAGTATTTGAGTGGGTCAAAGGAACTCTTTAATATAGGGTAAAGATTTATGTGTGAATGGACGTATGTCGTTGCAGAAGTGAAGTCTTGGCTGATCTCACCGGGTGAGCGTACCTTACAGGTATGTAACCAGTCATCTTTCACGAGCTACCGGAACAGGAAATCGGTGCAAATCACTGCCTATAATTGATATTCTGCCTGAATATGCTCCCTCTCATATGAGATGGTGAGTCCGACGTCATGAAATTGTATTAGGTGCTTTGAAGTCTATCGCCGAGTCATGTGAAGCCTTACTCTCATCACACCTCGGTAAAGGCGACGTCAAAGTAAACGATTTATACTCATTGGTGAGACTTTCAAGAACCAATTTCATGTGAAAGCTCATACTTTTACCGCTTCTAGATCGATAAGATCGAAACGGCCCTTCTTGGGTCTTCTCGTGTTTCAGCCGCACGTAACAGTCGATCAGAGCCTTGGCATCAGGCCAACACACATCAGCTATTTTGCAAGCTCAGAGCATCTCGGCATCTTCAGCAACTGAGATTCACCATCTAAATCTTTAATCGGCACCCAGATCGCCAGCTGTGGCATGTCGGCCAAACTTGGAGTGAGCTCACCACAGCTCTGGAATCATCAAGTCTCGGGTCATCTCTGAGTAAAAGCATCATAAATTCAATGATTTGTAACTTTAGTGGAGATTTCACCTCGCCGAGTGCATTTTCGAGTCTCCGTTTTGGTTGAATAATGTGTGTAATCATTCATGCGGCGTCGTGAAGCAAACATAGTGTTTCCGCGGAGATCTCGACTCGTCACGAGAAAATGGTCAGCATTCCGCCTTTTATAGAACCACTTGTGAATCTCGCCCCCTTGTACCGTGCACACGATGATTTTGATTGGTCTATTACCTGGCCATGTCTTGCAACGTCTCACATCATCCCATTCTCTTCGGACACTTCGGCCTCCGATGAGCGCACATGGTGAACGTGTCATGGGCCGATTTCGCACAAGTCGGAATACCGAGGATGAGATTCACGATGAATAGTGAAGTAAAAGATGTATAAAAGTTGATGTTTTCCTATTGTCGATATCATTTTTATCATCAACAACATCAGATCAAGACGTATCACGATATACAACATGCACGCTACCGAAGACGAGACCATCATCATCCCCCGATTCCCCTTTCAGCGGGCCTCGGCATTCGAACCCCCTGCAGAGTTTGCTCAACTCCGAGCCAATGAACCAATCTCCCAAGTGGAACTCTTTGATGGGAGCTTGGCATGGCTGGTTGTCAAACATGAGGATGTATGTAGGGTAGCTACGGACGAGAGACTCTCCAAGGTACGACGGGAAACCTCACGCTTATATCATCAATCTGACAAACGTAGGAGAGAACTAGACTTGGCTTCCCCGAACTGAGTGCCGGTGGTAAGGCTGCAGCCAAGAATAAGCCCACGTTTGTTGACATGGATGCTCCCGCACACATGAACCAGAGGTAAGACGGCCCCCAACAATGACATCAAGCATTGCTTATTCGCATATAGAAGCATGGTGGAACCCTTCTTTACAGAGGATCACGTGGAGAGTTTAAGACCGTATATCAAAGAGACTGTTCAAGGTCTTTTGAATGATATGGTGGCCAAGGGATGCGAGGAGCCCGTTGACTTGGTCGAGAACTTTGCCCTTCCCGTTCCATCTTACGTGAGTGAATCCTTGAGCCATTGTGCAAACAGAGCACCGCTCATAATTGTTCGAAGATCATCTACACTATCTTGGGTGTTCCGTTTGAGGATCTTGAATACCTCACTGAGCAGAATGCCATCCGCAGCAACGGCAGTGGCACGGCCCAAGAGGCGGCGGCCGCCAACCAGTACGTCAATCAACAAAACTTTGCCTCGTCCCTCAAAGCTAACACTTATTAGGCAGCTGCTCAAGTATCTCGCAAAACTTGTGGATCAACGCCTCCAAGAGCCCAAGGACGACCTCATCGGCCGCCTAGTTGCCCAGCAACTCGTACCCGGGTACATTGAAAAGTCCGACGCCGTGCAGATCGCCTTCCTGCTGCTTGTGGCGGGAAATGCGACCATGGTCAACATGATTGCTCTGGTAAGTCACTTTTAGACCGGTTTCAGATATTTCATTAAGGCGGGCTTTGTGCTGATTACGAATTTACGAATTTCCCGCAGGGCGTCGTCACATTGATGCAGAACCCCAGTCAACTCGAAGAGCTGAAGGCGGACTCGACCCTTGTCCCTGGCTTTGTGGAGGAACTATGCCGCTACCACACCGGTTCCTCCATGGCGATGAAGAGAGTGGCCAAAGAAGATATGGAGCTCGGTGGACAAGTAAGTATTATGCGAGGATGCGTCAGGAATTGCATAGGCGAAGGGGGGGCAAAATGTTGACGAGATAATAGCTCATACGTGCTGGAGAGGGTATCATTGCCTCGAATCAGTCCGCCAATCGGGACGAAGACGTGTTCCCCAACCCCGACGTATTCGACATGCACCGTGATTTCGACTCTCGCGACGGGCTCGGATTTGGATTCGGCCCACATCGTTGCATCGCAGAGTTGCTAGCCAAGGCAGAGCTAGAGACCGTTTTCGGTATGCATAAACATTGAGGCTAGTATCAAGGGCCAACGGTTGCTAATGTGCGCCTCTAGAAACCTTGTTCACTACCTTGCCGGACTTGAGAGTGTCGATCCCTCTTGATGAGATTGAGTGCACGCCGAGACACAAGGATGTTGGTATTGTGAGGCTGCCCGTTGTTTGGTAGATGGATGGCAGATAACGGCCGTTACACACACCCACAAGGCTAATCTCCTCCCTACCGGCAAAAAACGACCCTTGCAGTAGTACCGAGACCAGGGACATAAGGTGCTGAGCAAGCTGGTAACAATGGCTGACTGAAGGTGAGGGGCGAGGGTCCAAGTGGGGATATTTTTCGCTGAGTCGAGAGGGTTGCATGATGACAAACCCGCAGATAGGCTTACATAGACATTACCATTCACCCAACTCATCCATGTTCATGCAGACTCTGGCCCTACCCGCAAATGCACAATGAGATCTAGCCAAGGCGGAATCTGCCGTGATGAATTGTCATGTTTACGTGCCGCTTGCCAATTAACCTTCAAGCCTCTCGTCTAGATACTTGTGCATGGCATGTGAATGCTTCGTTCGGCCTCAATATGCGGCCGACCCTGTCCCACTTGGTCAGTCGGGCTAGATTTCCGCTCGTGCAGCTGCTGTGGATGTCTACGACTCAGGCCTTGAATGTCGGTTGTTGCATTGACGAGGTTGGGCAAATGTCCTGAACCTTGAACATCGCGGCCGACAGTTGTCAAGAATCGAGTATATAAACCTCGACGACTGCCCCGAGTTCAGATTTGCTTCTCCAGGCTCAGACAACCATCAAGGAGTTTTAGCATCAAAGAGAGTTCCCGAACAACTTTCAAGTCTTTTCAAGAATCTCTATTCTTCAACTTTCAAGATGAAGGTTCCCTCTTTCCTCAGCGTTGGCCTGATGGCTACTGCTGCCCTCGCCAACAAGGTCTCTCAGAACACCTTCAAGTACGAGCGCCTTGACAAGAACAATGCTGTAAGTTACATCGAGCCACTATAGAAGACTCCTTCTAACACAATTCAGCTTCTCCTCGTTGTCGACATCCAGGAGGGTCTCTACCAGATCGCTAGGGACTTTGACCCTACCCTCTACCGCGACCAGGCTCTCGCCCACGCGGCTCTTGGTGAGGTCTTTGACCTTCCCGTCATCCTGACCACCTCTGCCGACCAGGGTAAGTTGCCATCTCTGAACCATATGGTTCAAACCTTGTACTGACCAATCAACAGGTCCCAACGGTCCTCTCATGCGCGAGATTATCGAGAAGTACCCCAAGGCTCCCTTCATCCAGCGCCAGGGTGAGGTCAACGCCTGGGACAACTCTGCCTTCCGCGACGCTGTCCGCGCCACCAACAAGACCCAGATCATCATGGCTGGTATTACCACCGACGTCTGCACCACCTTCCTGGCTCTCTCTCTCCGCGAGGAGGGTTACTCCGTCTGGGCCAACGTCGAGGCCTCTGGTACCAACTCTGCTCTCGTCCGTGACATCTCCAACGACCGCATGGCCCGCGCCGGTGTCCAGACCGTCAGTCTGTTCTCCATTGTCTGCGATCTCATGCGCGACTGGCGAAACACCCCTGGCTCCAAGGAGCTCATCCCCTGGCTCGACAAGTACTACCCCGTCTGGGGCTGGCTCGCTCGCACCCACGCTGCTGCTGTCACCAACGGCACCATCCTTCCCGGTGAGGATGCTCTCATTGCCTAAGTCGGCGGAGCTTTATAAAAGAGGAGGAACTCGCCTGGTCAAGTTTAAACGGGTCCCCTCACCCGCTCACGCGTACACGTACAAAATATGATTCAGATACTAGTCAATTTACATCAATCATTTTTCTAAAATCGGCGCCCATATTTCCTTCATTCGATACTATTGTGATGAAACTGACTACGTGCTGTGAACTTTCTATCTCGTGGTGCATGGTCTCGTGGAGGTTGGTGCGCCTATTACCGGAGTACTGGTTGATTAGGTAGTAACTGACATAGATTTAGGCAAATCTCATCGACCTCAACCCTCAACATATATAAGACGCAAGCCCTGAAACACTTAAAACCCATAAGATCTCATGAATTTTTGTTGATTGCAATCTTCTCGGTGCCATGAGCAAATGTGCTTCTTGCACTGCGCCCTTTTGGCCAGGACACTTCCCCTAAAACAGTGAGAATGCAACAACTTGACGCAATTGTTTTTGGCAAAGCGATAGGATCAAAGAGAAAGATTGACAACTACTACTTTTGTAGGAGGCATGATGGCCCGGAATTCACTGACCTCACGGCCGACAGGGTATTATCTGTTAGCGGTGTCTGCAGGGAACTAGAGACTGGCGCATTTGGCACATCTGGTCGAATTGCACTCGAATAAGTCCCAGGGTCAAATACCTCGCGAATTGCCCAGTCCTTTTCAGTATTATGAGCAATAGGGCGAAATACGATATCCATTCTCAACAGACCGCTGTCGATCAGCACATCTAGAAGCCTATCGCCCGGCTGTCTATCCGGTCCGGGAGGCTCACCAAGCAACACCACCATGCATGTTCCCGGGCCGGCCATACACAACAAAAAGCAATAATCGTCAAAGGGCCATTAATATCACGGCTTCTACATGCATCATGCAGCTCTCATCACGTGGCTTAACAACATCGAAACACCACATATTCTCCCTCTTCCTTCCATCCGGTGTCTCGTTCGACATTCATTTTTTTCACGTCAGATGAGCAGTAAAAGTCATGGCTACTGACCTAACCTCGAGCCTCCCAAACGAGGTCTTGTTGCAAATTTTTGGATATTTTTGTCTGCATTGCCAGGACGAGTACAATCAGTCCTGGGACGCCCGACCTCTTCGCCACAAGCCTCATCGTACGAGACAAAGAGGGGATCTCAAGTCATGGTACTCCCTTGACCGACATACACTCTACTCGGCTTCACTGGTATCGAGACGTCTCAGGGACATTGCGCAGTCCGTCTTGTATCATGAGTTTGCACTTGGCCACGGTGACTCTTGGGTTTCCAAGTTGTATATTTGGCAAGGCCGACTTGCGTCTTTTATGAGATGTTTGGCACAGAGACCTGACCTTGCTCACTCAGTCAAGGTCTGCTACGTTTCTACAGCTCTATTTGAGACAAGTTGTCAGGAGGAAAACCGAGAGGTCATACTGGAGGCGGCTCGTGCTCTTGATATCGATTTACCAGCTGCATGGAGACAGCGGGTCTCGAAAGCATCCACCCATGAGAAGTGCGATTGGCCTGACACTTACGAAGTGTTCCTTGATTCTCATTTGGATGGGAGTGGTAGCCCGGATGAAAGGCAGCTCCGGAATTTACACAAGGCTTTCCGCGGGGGCTCTGAGCCTGGCCGACGTTGGATGAACGCCGAACTGGTGGCCATGCTGATCGCCCTCATGCCAAATCTCGACTACATCAGCCTTCAAGGAAACTACCGATGGCCAACTCATGGGCTTCCTCACTCTGCACTTCCGGCCCTTGGAGTGTTGAGTCTGCCTCTGAAGACGCTGGACCTTGCCATTGGCGGAAATCCAATCATTGAATTGGCTACCGGCTTGGAGACACTGAACCTACATCATCACTCTTTCAATGGATCTCCAATTCCAGAGATGCCCAATCTCAAGACTCTGAGAGTGACAGATTGCCTGGTCTCGGCCAAGAGTCTTCGGGAGCTCTTGGCTTCTTGTACGGGGAGCCTGACAGCCTTTGAATTTGAAGCCAAGATCGACCCTGGATCTTTCAACCCGTTCGCGTCAGGTCCTCCTTCGGACCATTTCCAATTTTCAGAGGCCATTGAATGTCTTGAGAGGCATAAAGGTTCTCTCAGGGTGTTGCACCTCGACCTCGCGAATCGAGGCTTCGAAATGACCAAGATCCTAGACGATCTTGATCTGAAGCACTTTTCTGTCTTGGAACACGTGTTTCTCAACTCTACAATACTATTTGGCCATGTACCTATCGCCAAAGAGCATGAAGTTGACCACCAGGTACTTATGCGTCTCCTTCCTGATTCGATTGTTTCGCTCTCAGCAAAGAATGACTCACGGTGGACGAGCTGTCTCGAGGAAGCACTTCTGACCTTGGCAGGCTGGAAGGGTCAGACTCCCGAGCTGTTTCCAAACCTGAGATCTATACAGAGTGATATCATTTCCATGGGGACTAAAGGTCTCGTCTCTTTGTTTGGGGCGGTTGGGGTAGACTTTGACATCAAGGTCTGCCTATTGAGTGAGGTGAAGCCTTATCTGAATGGTATGAATGGGAAGTCTGAACTTCTTATACCTATTGTCGAGTTTCATGCTAATGGTCAATGATGGATAATGAGGAAAGTAAAAATGGGAAATTGTCATTGGGTTCTTGGGTCGGGACGAGTCTTCAAAAGGAGCACAGAGCAGTTTGAAAAGTTACGAAGCAAGGATTCAGGACTATCATTTCACGAGGCACAAGATAGGATACACAGGTTGTTCATTTACTATGCAAATTCAATCATCAATATGGCATTCTTTGGAGTATGAGGCGTTATTCAAGATGCGGACCGTCACAACAGGGTCAGAGTCACCTTGACTCGTCCTCAAGATAGTTTGGGATAACTGAGCTTGAAGATATTTTGCCCTCAATAATTTGACTTCACCTCTAATCAATACATAGCTGCTGTGAATTATAATCCATCAATCATTCGCAAATCTATCTAATCGTGATAAAGTCTGATCATGTCCGTCTGTCTATACTTTTCAACTTTTTCATGACAGCATTCTATCAGATCCATACTCATTATAACATCAAAGGCTGTAATACAATCTATCCATGCCGTCTAATCAACGTACTTGGGCATAGTGGCCATGACTCCATCCTTGGCAATGAGCTGCATGGCAGTCGTGAGCTCGTCAACGAAGCGCTTGTCGTCTCGCAAGTTGTCGCCGAAAAGCATCTTGATGCTGAGAAGCTCACGGGGATCTTCTCCACCAGCCGTGGCAAGGGCCTCCAGCTCTTCGAGCATGGGGTCCTCAACCTCAAACTTCTCACCCTTGTCGGTGACGCCATGGATGTAGCGGAACCAGCCGCCAACGACAAAGGTCAGGCGACGGAGAGGGCTCTTCGCCCAGATGGCCTCGGCGATGGAAGGCATAATGAACTGGGGAATCTTGCCCGAGGCATTAAGGGCAAGACGGGGGATTCGATCCATAATAGTGGGGTTGGAGAAGCGCTCCATAAGGGTGTTGCAGTACTGGTCAATGTCGACGCCGGGAATCTCGGGAAGCAGGGGCTTGACCTCCTCTTGCATCATCTGCCAGATGAACTTGCGGTAAAGAGGGTGCTCCATGACCTCATGGACGTACTGGAATCCAGCGAGCTGGCCGGGGTAGGCCATGGCGGAGTGACTGGCGTTGAGAAGACGGAGCTTGTGCTTCTCAAACTGCTCGACATCGTGCGTGTCGTGGACGACCTGGACACCGACCTTCTCAAAGGGAGGGCGGCCATCGCAAAAGTGGTTCTCAACAACCCACTGCATAAAAGGCTCCGTAACAACGGGCCAAGCATCTTCAAGGCCGAAAGTCTCTGCGAGCGAGTCGATGTCGCTTTGGTGGGTGACGGGGGTGATGCGGTCAACCATGGAGTTGGGGAAAGCTCCCTCCTCATCAATCCACTTGGCGAGCTCTGGGTTGCGCAGACCAGCAAAGGTCTTGAGCATGTTGCGGGTGATGGTACCGTTGTGCTGCATGTTGTCGCAAGACAAGACGGTGAAGGGCTTCAGGCCCTGCTCGTGGCGCTTGGCCAGAGCGGCGTAGAGGAAGCCAAAGGTGCTGATGGGGGCGTTTGAGTTCTCCTCCTTCAGATCGTGTTGAATATCGGGATGGTCGTCTTGCAGCTGATGGGTGTTTTCGTTGTAGTAGTAGCCACTCTCGGTGATGGTCAGGGACACAATGTGGGTGTCTGGGTGAGCCATCTTGTCGATAACGGCCTGACGGTTATCGGGCGCAAAAATGAAATTGTTGATGCTGCCGACCACCTTGGCCTCGCTGCCCTTGGCAGACCGCTCAATGACGGTGTACAGGTGGTCTTGAGACTCCAAGACATCGCGCATGGCAGAGTCATTGGGTCGAAGACCGACACCGCAGATGCCCCATTCGTTCTGGTTGTGCTTCTGAATCAAATGGTTGATATAGACAGCAAGGTGAGCTCTGTGGAAGCCACCAACGCCGACGTGGACGATTCCATCCTTGACGGCATCTCTGTCGTAGGTAGGGATTTCCACAGTATGCTTCTCTTGCTGTGAAGCAATTGTAGAGAGGTTCGCTGAGTTGAGCTTGAGAGGCATTGTGATGTGTGACGTAGGTTGATGGTTGTGAAAGAAAGGTGAAGAATAGGAACTCACCGCTCACCGCTGACCGTTGACGACAGGTGTTTTGTTCTGTTGGGGCTTTTTCTAGGCAGCACCGTAATCACGGAATAAGTTCGGCCACAGGCGGTCAGAGATTTTCCTGGCACGTTCCGGGTTGTTTGGTGGCTAGGGAGGCAAGCTTGGGATCCAAATAATATGGGGCCCGGTGACGTTTGTGTGTTTGTTGTCTGCTAGAAAAGCTTGGAAGAAAAAAGTAAAAAATTTCTTTGATGACGTGTGACCAAAGATAACAGGAGATTAATGATTACCGAGCGGAAGCCGAGGAAAATGATGTCCATGATATGATGTTGTGCCGAGAAAGTTGACAACCTATTTCCGTGCTGCAGTTGTTACTCCAGTACAGCCCTGTCCACCTGCAGCGCTAACTAACTGGCTGTACATGATGACATCAAGCGACTCAAGCAATTGAAGCTCTCGTGAAGGTTACTACTCAGGTACAAACTTAAACGCAAACATTGTTCCTGGTTGCGTCGCAAAATGAGGTTATTGTCAATAACAGCAACAAACTCAAATGGTCAACTGACTGAAATCGATATAGAATTGTCTGGAGATATATAAATTCAGCCACGTAGCCCCTGGCCCGTACAGGGGACCCTTTCCCTACAGGGCTTCACGATCCCTCCAAGAAGGGTCCCGTGGCTAAGGCGCCTCACCCCCAACTGGCACCTGACTCGACTCTACATCTAGGTTTGCACGATCCCACCATCCCATTGGGCTGCAACCATCATAGTTAAGCTCTAAAAGTGTAACCGGATCAGAGGCTCGCTGTTCCGGTGCCGGGCGGGCGCCATCAAGAGCCGCAGCAGGGGCCCTGGTACCTGGACTCTGACTCGCGTGATGGTTCAGCCCAGTTCGTATGCGCACTGTCTTGCTCCCCAAATATCCATCCATAGAGGGTATCATCTGACTGTCGGAACTGGTCAGCAGCGTTCACTTGTCGCACCACATTTTACCTACGCCCGCTCGGCCTCCGCGGAGTATTGTGATCCCAGTCAACTCCGCGTATACAGATGCGTGCCGAGGCTTCACATGAAGTTATGCAGGTAATAAGAAGGGGCGAAAGCCGCATTCACGAACTATCTATCCAAAGGTTGCAAATAAACACCAGCTGGGTCTTGACAAGCTCTAATGCACAAAGGTCATGCTGCGACCATCAAAAGCCAAAATCCGCCCGAAAAATGATTCATCCGAGATCGATTCTATCAAACGAAAAAGCACTGCCATCTTGAAACATGAAGTTCGGCATCGAGTTGGGTAAAGGTGCCCCTTGGGCTCCAGGTTCAACGATCCATCCTTCCAAGTCACCAATCGGACTCAGTCTTCCACCAAACACGCCATCAAACGAACCCAAGGACGACGAGATAATGGATTCTGACACTGTGGGAAGCGAGATCGGCTCTGCATCCGAAGTTGGGTGCATCGGTTGAGCAAACCCCGAGATGGGGGTGGATGTGCTACGGGAGGAAGAAGCGACCGAGTCTCCTCCGTATGGGTGAACTATCGGGGCCATGTTTCCGGGTATTGGTTCCAAGGTATGTATGTAAGCCTGGCCGACTGATGCAGGCCGGCTTTCCTGACGTCTTGATGACCTCTCTTCGCGATCTGCGTCGATCAAATGCAGCATGATGTCGCAGAACTTCAGCAGTCTCTTCATAAAGGAGTTTTCTTCAGCCCACTCAGCAAACATTTGAATCATGCTTGAGAACGAGTGCAGAAGTTCCCAGTCGTCATCAGAGGCCTGATGGTTTGTCAAGACATGCCTCGAGAGCTCGAAGAAGGGCACAGGAGGATACGAAGCGACGAGCCTAGTCCCATGGTCAGCCACCACGATGAAGGAAAAAAGACATTGCAGGGTATTCTAGAAGCCAGTGGAATACTCACAGTGCCAGATCTAGATGGTGTCCTCTTTCCGAGGTCGCCGTCCACAGTCTTTGGAAGAATCGGAGAGAACGCCGGGCAACGTCGAGCATCGACGTAGACATTGATGCATCCTCCGGGATAGGCCATAAGACCAATGCTTTGATGGAGTCAAACCTCGCAGAGAGGTCGTGGCAGAGTTCACCGCTGAGAGTACCAGAATACTGGCCTTCGTCGAGTTCCTCCGCGTGGCTCGCTGCCCAATCTTCCAGTTTCCTACCCTGACTGAGAGCCACCTTTCCGGTGGCACTGGGCCCTTGATCAGTAGCCTCATCGGAGTATAGGCTACTATATATCTGCTCCTCGAGACGCAAGAGAGCGACCCGAGTGGCAAGATGGCTTGTGGTTGACGAGATTGAGAGGCTGCGCTCGAGGAGATCAACACTGGGCATATTGAAGGACAGACCAGAAGCCCAGGCCAGGGCCCTGCTTAGGCATACCATGCAGTACATGACTTGCTGTTTTTCCTGGCACTCCTCGGCATTGGCTCTTTCGGTAGAGCTCGCCGAGCTCCCGTGGCGAAGTCCAATCGACTTGGCTACGTGGACGGCGAAACTGAACACCAGGGCAGCAACATCCTCGGAGAGGGAAGTTTGCGATACTACGCACTGTCTATTGTCAGAATCAATATATCAAAGTGTACGAGAGGAAGAGGGGGACGCACGAGAGACAACAAAGCCTGTAAGCTCAAAAGGCTAGGATTGAGGAGCAGCAACTCGACATTCTCCAAAGCCCGTTTTGCGTTGGCGATGAATGATTTTATGAGGTCCATGTCGATTGAAGACGCTCCGGAAGCTTCTATGCTAGTTCGACCCGAAACGGCTCTGGAATGGAGGGATTTGGCTTGGAGCGTCAGGAGCACAAGATTATTTGCGCAAACATCATAAGCGCGCTTATCTGATGCATTCGAAGTCTCGGAAGCCGAGTCCATAAGATGGCGAAAGCTCTCTTTCGTCCATAGGGGCATATGTGGATTTACCATCTCAAAGTATGGCTCGATCATGGCCTCAACGATAACCAAAGGAGGACCAGTCAGGACGGAACCGTCAGAGACATGTGCGTACATCTGATGCGGCTCTGCTAGTTTGAGGATCTCTTCCCGTGCAGCTGCTACACGACTCGTACTAGTATGGGTATTCTCCATCTCGCATAGGTTGGTTTGCAAGATAGCCGCCATATCTTGCATCAGTGAGACCAAGGACGTGGATCCGTAATATCGCTCGCGGCCGCCGATGTTTCGCACAACGCAGCTCCGGCCCCAAGAGGGGCTCGTTATGGTACTCGGTGATCCAGGCATAGGGGGAGGTGTCGTCTCAGAGTCTTGGGTATCCTTGGAACTTTGCAGGCCGGAGACAGCATCTTCTAGCTTCTGGAGTCGATCGCCGAGACGGTTTACTGCGTGGCTCCTAAATCGGAAACTGTCAGTCCAAAAGCTCAGATGTTGTAAATACTTATGGACCTATCAGATGCTTACAACCAAGTTGTCTGGTTAGGCTTCTTGCCCTGTCCCAGCCATTCACAATCCAAGCCGAGACGAACGCAGTTGGAGCAATGAGGCCGCTCTCTCCCGCATCGAATCTTTCGTGACCGGCACTGATCACATACTAGTCAAAAAGACCCCGAGTTAGCTACCAGCTCTCACATGAAGCGCTAAAAAGACGTCACACAACATACCTGGGTAGTCTTTTGAAGGTCCCTTCTACATCACTGGTCAGCAACCCAATCAACACAGGACCCGGGACCAACACCTAAACGCAAATACGAGAGGGTGAATGCGTGCCTCGGTATCCTCTGATGCATCCCAACTTCTCTTGCCGTGCGACGGCATTATGACTCTGTTTGGAAATGCTCCGAAGTAGTATCTGAGTGCATATCGATCGGCTCTGACGGCGAGAACCAACACGAACTGCCAGCGACTAGGGCTGATATTTTCCCCATCTTATTTAAGGCTGAGGTACATCAAGGACCACCTCCCACACAAATACCCTGGGCCCGAGTCCTTCTCTTACTGGTCTAGGCACGCGGTTCGGCCCGAGCTAACGGCTCCCCCGTGGCTGTTGGTCGTGTCCAGAGAGGTTGATCAACGTCTCATTGCCGCGTTGGCTAAAATACATCGGCACATTTGCATCCTTCCTGTGCTGATGTTGGCCCACCAGATCCTACAGTCCGTGCAGACCTCACTCCAGACTTGCGCATGTTGCACTCCGCGTCCTGAGTGGCGCGGGGAGATAATGCCGTCGCCTGGATCAGGAGATCTACGACAGGAGCCGGAGTTAGACAGCGGTCGTTCATGTAAGACCGCTTGAAAACGACCCTCGGTGAATGTAACTTGGATCATGGCGCAGACGCCAGCTACAAGGGTGCCGGTGCAACATTACTTGGTTCCCCCTACCAGATCTTTGTTGGTTGCCTATTCTCCCCCACGGTTCGTGAAAACATCATCTGGTTGGCCCCTGAGCAGTGCCGGAAGAGATTCGTGAATGCACGGTTAGCATGAATTCAGCCGATTAGTGAGATGAGGCTTTGTTGATTCACGCTAAGCAACACGTCAGACGGATGGCGCCACTTGACAGGGGCCGGTTGGTCGGTTTGATACGGTCGAGGGCCGATCTTGGTCAAAGTGACATGACACTGTACTACCTGCTTGTTTCGGTTCCTCCTTCTCTCATTGGAAATTAGTCATGAGGACTATTGCTCTTTGAGGCCCCGTACATGAAGGAATATCCTTGGCAGGGATAAGCAAGATAAGGACAGCAAGCAATCGCCTAGATATTACTGATCCAAGAGCGCGGTCCCTTCAACTGGAATAGAAATCTCATTACATTCATTGAACTAGAGCTCGACCCTTCCTCACCCCACGTCTTCTAGCAGCAAATCTACCAAAGTACCCCATCACGGTGCATCCGTCTACTCCTCAACTGGACACCGAGGCTTAGTGCCAAGGCGGCTCGGCCGATCACCCGTTAACCCGTTGAATCTGACAGGGTTACGTAGCACCACTCTCGATGGGGAAGGTATCTCACTCGGACCCGATGGTTGTCCGTAGGGCTAAGAAATTGTCTCCACGTGAAGGCAGTTATCGCAGACAACTGGCTATAAAGGTTAATTTACTATTCCCCCTGTGTCCACGTTTCAACAGGGTTTTCTCGCTTCTACCGAAGTTACCTTTTCCATGATGTTAAGCATAGGGATGACCCTTGTTGCTCTCGTTGTTCCTTGTCACTTAGGCTATATCATTTTTTTGCTTGAAGGAAATCCACGCGTCTATTTGCTAATTTACGGGTTCAGTACCCAGGCCGTTAAGCGAAGGACCAAGTCTGGGTACAAATGAATGGCAAGTGGGAGCGTCCCGGCACTCCCTCCCTGGTCCCCGTACAATAAAACCAATCAGGCCTCCTATCCTCCTCTAGAATATCACAGCATCTACCTAGGCCTTCACGCCATTTCCATTGGTCTCCCCTTCCGCAGTCCAGGTAAACGCCTGGCGAGCTGCTACCGGGATCTTGGAGGAAACCTTTCCGTCCTCAATGTCAAGCATCTCCTGAGCCCACTCATACAAGGTGTGGGCCAGACCCTCGACCTCAGCGTCGGTGTTGTGGTTGTGGAACACACAACGGACGCGTGGCGCACCCTTAGGCACGACAGGGAAGTCAATGGGGTAAGCACAGTACTTGGCCATCTGGAGATGGAAGACCAGGAAGAGGTTCTGATGAGGACGCGTCCAGACAGGTACAACCTGGGTCACGAAAGGCCTGGTCTCAAACCCATCGGCAAGTGGGACACGGAGAATGCCAGTCTCCGCGGCCCTCTCATAGGCAGGGTGTGCCTGAATGGTCTTGAAGAAGAGCTTGACAAGGTACTGGACCCGTTCTTGAGCCTGGCACGTGCATATAAGCGTTAGCCCTCCGCATCAAGGGTGTTGCTGGGGTCCACTCCTTACCTTGACAGTCTTGTCCGCCTTGAGCAGGTTGTAACCAGCGCGAATACCAGCCAGCACAAGGAAGCTAGGAGCAGTGGTGTAAATGATTCCACGCGCAAAGTTGATGAGCATGGTCTTGACAGTCGAGTTTGACAGAATGCAAGCTAAACGATATTAGCAGAGTCAACAATCTGATTGTTCGCCAACAACTCACCTCCATTGGAAGCCAGGGCCTTTCCAAAGGTGTGCATTCGAATTGCAATCTCTTTTTCGAGGCCTAGCTCTTGAACAAGGCCGCCTCCCTGTCGTCCAACAACGCCAGTGCCGTGGGCTTCGTCGACAACAAACTGGGCGTTGCCGAGGGGGAAGACTTCCTTGGCAATATCCACAAACTCCTTCAGAGGACAGACATCTCCGTCCATGCTGTAGATTGACTCTACAGAGATGATGACAGATCTTTCGCCCTTTTGAATGAGGGGCTGGGTGTCGCGGATGTAGGCCAGGGTCTCCTCCAGGGAGTCAACATCGTTGTGGCGGAAAGACACCCTGGTGAGAGCCACAGAGTTCTTCATTCCATCGTGTGTGCTGGCGTGTACAAGCTCATCATAGCAGATTGCGTCACCTGGACGAGGAATAGCAGTGTAAATGGCGCCATTCGCTTCATAGCCGGAGTTGACGATGATGGCATCTTCGGCGTTGTGGAACTCGGCGATCTCTTTTTCGATGGTCTCCATGTAACTGCTATTTCCGTCTAGAAGTCTAGAGCTTGTAGCTCCAAGACGGAAGTTGGGGTGACGGTTCAATTCCTCGAAAAACTCGTCTCTGAGTTGACCAGTGGTTGCCAGAGACAGGAAGTCGTTGGATGAAAAGTCCACGCCTTCTTTGAAGTCACGGAAGACAATGAGGTTCTGATCCACTCTGCGAGTGTCAAGAGCTTCCTCTAGGTTGCGGTAAAAGACGGGTGCGTCCTTCATGCGAGGAGCTTGCGGCTCCTGGGCCTGCAAGTATTCCTTGATGTGAGGGACAACCTTGGGCATTTTGGCTAAGTAGTTGATGGAGTAGGATAAAGTGGGGCTTGAAAATGTGAATGTTCAAAGTATTTGACAATTTGGCTTTACAAAAGTCTAAGAACTTGCAAAAAGGTTTAGCTTCGCAAGAGATTGATGGAGACTGGGTAGGACTGTGAGGTGAAGGTCGAGTTGTGATAGAAACATGCAGCGAAACAGCGAGTATTTGAATTTAGATCGAGAATATACTAGCATATCTCGTTCTATTGCCCATCAGATGTTGTCAAATTGGCCTGTCGACCATGGTTTGACTTCAAAGAGAACTGTCGCACAGCTACTCTACGCTATCGCTCAACTCTAGTCTCAGATCTTTTCCGGGATCCGATATCCAATGAAGCTGAATTCACGTTTTCCTACCACTTCTCTGCTGTTTCGTTTCATATCCATGTCAGTGCAGTGCCAGCTCATTCGATCTTGCAAGGTGCGGGTTCCGGACATATCGGCCGACTACGGGTTCCGATAAGAGTTGCATCGAGAGACAGAAATCCAGGCGAATGGTAGCTTGCAGAGAACAGGCGGTGGCCAGGTGGTCAGAGAAATGCAGGGGAGATGCCAAAGTGCCTCCTTAAGTGGGCTAGGTCGCATCGCAGGGGGCCTCGCCGTGGGGTGTTGCCACACGCCATGTCCAATCGCCATCCCACGTTTGTTCGCCATCACTAATCCCAACAAACAAACATACCTTCCTGTTTCAGCTGTCGAGATAGTATCAAATGTCATGTTTCCAAATGTCCCTTGGCGCATCGAAGCGAGGGCGGAACCCGACCTTGAGGTTGGCCAGGCCACGGGAACTCCGTCCTCTCGAACGACGCATGATTATTCTGGAATGATGAGAAAGGTTTTGACAAACAAACGATTTACGGATTCCGTTTTTGGGGAGTTGCTACATTGAACCAACAAGGAAGATAGGCTCATGAGATAGATCTGAGCATACACTCTATTCGTTAGTTGATTGAGATACATTCTAACGAAAGCTATAAGCCTGTGGCATCCTCGAGATTTCGGAAGGAATTCCACTCAGTTAGCTCCAAGCAGCTTCTCTAAGACTTCTTCATCACACACCTTTCAAACTTAGAATTCATTCTTCCTTCGCGGGACCGGGGAATTGATATTATACACTACACTCCACAGCTTAACACTTACATCATGACGACCGACGCCCAGAACATCACTGCCACCAATGGCAATGGCACACACACCAATGGCACCAACGGTACTAACGGTACTAACGGTGTCAATGGTTCCAATGGTGCCAACGGTCATGCCAATGGCAATGGAGTCCACAGCAATGGAGTCAACGGCAACGGTGTCAATGGCACAAACGGCACTAACGGTGTGCATACCAATGGTGCATCTACAAATGGAACTCATGTCAACGGAGCAAACACATCCAAGAGCTCTGGCGCAGTCGAAATCGCCATCTGCGGAATGGCGTGCCGTCTTCCTGGCGGCCTTCACACTCCCGAGCAGCTATGGGAGTTTCTTGTGGCAAAGGGAGACGCTCGAACACGCGTTCCTGAGTCTCGGTACAACGTTGATGCCTACTATTCTCCCCACGTCAAGCCGGGATCAGTCAAATCCGAGTACGGCTATTTCCTCGACGAGAGCATCAACCTGGGCAGTTTGGACGGATCGTTCTTTAACTTAGGCCGTACTGAGGCAGAGCGTGCCGATCCTCATCAGAGGCAGATGCTAGAGGTTGTTCGGGAGGCTATCGACGATGCAGGTGAGACAAAGCTCAGAGGAGGTTTGGTAGGTTGCTACATGGGTAGCTTTGGTGAGGATTGGATTGAGATGTGGGCAAAGGAGCCCCAGCAGTGGGGAATGCACCGTGTTGGTGGCTATGGAGACTTTCTCCTATCGAATCGTATCTCGTACGAGATGGATCTTCATGGACCCAGGTATGTTTACTCTATTGTCGCTGTCTGTCCTATACTAACTGAGGACTAGTATGACGGTCCGCACTGGATGCTCGGCCGCCCTTGTCTGTCTCCATGAAGCATGTGTCGCTATTCAGCGAGGCGACTGCTCTTCCGCCATTGTCGGAGGTGCCAACCTCATCCTGGCACCCAACATGACTACTGCCATGACTGAGCAGGGTGTCCTTTCCCCCGATGGCTCTTGCAAGAGTTTCTCAGCTGATGCAGATGGTTATGGCCGTGGAGAGGCCATTACCGCCATCTACATCAAGCCTCTGGAGGCAGCTTTGAGAGACAACAACCCCATCCGAGCTGTTATTCGGGCAACTGCCACAAACCATGATGGCAAGACACCAGGTTTGACGCATCCCAATACGATGGCTCATGAGTCAATGATGAGGAAGGCATACAAGGATGCCGGCTTCGATGTGTCGCAAACCGGATTCGTCGAGTGTCACGGCACAGGCACTCCTGTCGGTGACCCCATCGAGGCTAATGCCGTCGCACGAGTCTTTGGCGACAAGGGTGTTCACATCGGTTCAGTCAAGCCCAACCTCGGCCACTCAGAGGGAGCATCTGGTCTCACCTCGCTTCTCAAGGTTGTCATGGCTCTTCAGCATCGCACGATCCCACCCAACATCAAGTTCAACACCCCAAACCCAAACATTCCTTTCGAGTCGAGGAAGTTGACTGTTCCTGTTGAGCCTACCCCATGGCCTGAGGATCGATACGAGCGAGCCAGCGTCAACTCTTTCGGCATTGGTGGTGCCAACGCCCACGTCATCATTGACTCTGCCCGGAGCTTCAACGTTGAGACAAAGACCAAGAATGCTTCGCGTACACCTCAACTTCTTGTCTACTCGGCAAACTCGGCTGATTCCCTCAAGAGAATGGCTGAGAGCTACCAGGAGTTCCTTGGCCGTCACCCCGAGAGTTTTGGGGACCTGGCATACACACTTGCCAACCGTCGTCAACACCTGTCGCACCGAGCCTTTGTGGTAGCTTCACGAGAGAGAGCTGGTCTCGTCTCTCCCACTTCTCGAATTGGTCAGGCACCTAGTGTCGTCATGGTCTTCACTGGTCAGGGTGCCCAATGGCCTCTGATGGCCAAGGAGATGCTATACTCCAACGAGACCTTTAGGACTACCATCCGATCTCTTGATGAGCACCTTCGATCTATCTCCGGTGGTCCGGACTGGGGTCTTGAGGAGGAATTGCTGAAGCCTCCCAGGTCCAGCAGGGTGGAAACCGCACAGCTTTCTCAGCCCGCCTGCACTGCCATCCAGCTGGCCATGATCGATGCCCTCGCCGTCATTGGTATCAAGCCCGTGGCTGTAGTTGGTCACTCTAGTGGTGAGATTGCTGCAGCTTATGCCGCTGGTGCTCTGACTGCCCAAGAGGCAATCACTGCGGCATGGCTCAGAGGCGACGTCACACTCCAACAGAAGAGAAAGGGTGCCATGGCAGCCATTGGCCTAGGTTGGGATGAGGTTGAGTCCTTCCTTGTTCCCGGAGTTGTCAGGGCATGTGAGAACTCTCCCAAGAGTGTCACCTTGTCTGGGGACGCCGACAAGCTCGGGACAGTTGTTGCCGAAATCCACAAGGCTTATCCCGATGCCCTCGCCAGAATGCTCAAGGTTGACAAGGCCTACCACTCTTATCATATGGCCGAGATTGGCGGCGAGTACAACTCACGAATGAAGGAACACAAGGTTGTCGGCCGCGCTCCTACCAACTGCGCTTTCTTCAGCAGTGTCACCGGCAGGCTGCTTGACACCAAGGCCTCTCTCGGACCCAAGTACTGGCAGACCAACCTCGAGTCTCCAGTCATGTTCTCTACGGCCGTCACCGGCGTTCTTGATGACCCTATCGGCAAGAACATCTGCTTCCTCGAGATCGGTCCTCACTCTGCTCTGTCAGGCCCGCTCCGACAGATTGCAGCTGAAAAGTCAATGACGGTGCCTTACGCCGCTGCCATGATCCGCAAACAGAACTGCATCGAGTCGTTCCTGACAGCTATCGGAAAGCTCTTCTGTCAGAACGTCTCCGTCGACTTTGCTGCTCTTGTTCCTGACGGTGCCTGCCTGCCTGACCTCCCAAGATACCCTTGGAACCATGAGGAGAGTTACTGGTACGAGTCAAGAATCTCCAAGGAGTGGCGTCACCGTGGATCTCCATACCACGATCTTCTCGGCTTCCGTGTGGCAGAGAGCACTGATATGGAGCCTACCTGGCGTAACCTCCTCCACCTGGACAATGTCCCTTGGGTCCGAGACCACATCATCGGGGAGAACGCCGTCTTCCCCTTCGCTGGCTACGTTGCTATGATTGGTGAAGCAATCCGACAAACCACGGGTGTCCAGGAAGCCTATGCCCTCCGCCACGTTCTCGTCAATGCAGCGCTGCTGCTCACTGAGGGACATCCTGTCGAAGTCATGACAACATTCCGTCCTTATCGTCTGACGGACTCGCTCGACAGCTCCTGGTGGGAGTTTACCATTGCTTCGCACAATGGCCACGCTTGGACGAAGCACTGTACTGGTCAAGTCAAGGCCGTATCAGAGAGCCCAGATGAGGGTCAGGCTCAAGAGCCCCTGCCCCGAATATTGGGCTCACGCAAGTGCTATGAGACGATGCACAAGGCTGGCCTCTGCTATGGCCGTCAGTTCCAGCGCCTCGAAGACATTTCGTCGGGAACATTGCAACAGGTCGCAGCGGCCAAGGTTCTCAACAACAAGGTCGGCGATGAGGCCAGCTATCACCTTCATCCTGTCATCGTTGATGCGTGCTTGCAGCTGCTCAGTGTCGCCGCCACGAAGGGTTTCACCACCAAGCCTGTCATGTCTGTCCCCACGACCATTGAGAAGCTTGTCATCTACCGTTCTGTCGGAGACGTTAACCTTGACGTTTCGGCCACCATGAGTCGCTTCGGATCGATCGCTGGTGAAGGCAAGGGAGTCGCTGATGGACAGACAGTCCTCAAAATGGCAGGAGTACGACTCGCGGCTCTGGAGGACGGAAGTGCCGGAGAAGGGCGAACCGACCAAGCCACTACTCGATACGAATGGGGTCCTCACTTGGACTTTATGGACGCCGCGGCTCTTCTGAAGCCTGATGCCCACCGAGCTAGATACACTCCAGAGCTCGAGGAGATGACTCGCCTCTGCCTGCTGTACTCGCACCGGCAGCTGGCTGGGGCCGAGACAACAGTGCCACACATGCAAAGGTACCAAGAGTGGATTCACGATCAGCTTCGTTGCACGGAGAGCTCGACTTTTGGAGATGGAACAGACGAGGACATCATGGAGAGAATCACCGATCTTGTCGAGGAACTGTCCAACACTGCTGCTGCCGACGTCGCCAATGCCATGTTCAAGATCTGCTCCGACATCAATGGCATCTTTGACGGACAGACCGACGCCATGGAAGTGATTCTCGCTGGAGATACCTTGTCCAAGGTCTTTGCATTCCGCGACTACTTTGACCGCTCTACGTTCCTCCGTCACCTCGCGCACAGCAAGCCCAGCCTCAAGGTTCTTGAAGTTGGTGCCGGCACTGGCGCTCCGACTGTCGACGCCTGGACCGATCTCAGCTTCCCTGACGGTCGCATCTACTATTCAGAATACACCATCACGGACGTCAGCTCGAGTCTGCTACTAGACAACAAGGAGCGAACCAAGGGACTCGCCAACATTCGCCATGCCGTCCTGAATCTTGGCCAGGACCCCACCGAGCAGGACTTCAAGGAGGGAGACTACGATCTCGTCATCGCAACCAATGCCGTTCATGCTACAAAGTCCATCTCTGAGACCCTGAAGAATGTCAGGAAGCTTCTCCGACCCAACGGTAGACTCTTGTTGCAGGAACTGAGTCCCTCGTGCAAGTGGCCCAACTACATCTTTGGTGTCTTGAAGTGGTGGTGGTGTGGTGCCGCCGATGGCCGTATCCAGGAGCCTTACGTGTCTACTGAGTCATGGAAGGCTGCACTCGTCGCCGCAGGGTTCAATGAGACTGCCGTTACTCCAGGCTCAGACACGTCTCTCCAGGAGAACACCATCATCATCGCCGCCAAGCCTCTCGTTGAAGAGAAGACTGTCGGTCAGGAAGTGACCCTTCTCTGTCCTTCTGGCGACAGCTCTGCACAACAACTCACCGAGATTCTGACCAAACAAGGCCTTGTTGTCAACCAATGCAGCCCTGACGAGATTCCCGCTCCGGATCAAGAGGTGCTCGTTCTCCTGGAAAAGGACGAGCCATTCTTCGAAAACATCACCGAGACCCAGTTTGAGAACTTCAAGAAGCTCGTTGATGGAGCTGGTGATGCTGGCATCTTCTGGGTCACTCGTCCCACTCAGACGCAGTGTGTCAGCCCCGCCTACGCTCAGGTTGTCGGTGCTGCCCGAACCATCCGCAGCGAGATGGCTGTTAACTTTGCAACATGCGAGGTGGACGATATCGATGCCTCCATTAAACAGATTGCAGGCGTCTTTACCAGATTCTTGGCTCGAGACAACGAACGATGCGAGTGGTTGCATCCCGACTACGAGTACGCGATTAAGGACGGCATGGTCCAGATTGGACGATACTATCCTTTCTCGCTGAGCCAGGAGCTATTGACTGCCAACGCGACTGAGCCCATTGTTCTCGATACCAAGAAGCCTGGTCTTCTCAATGCTCTAACTTGGTCCCGCCGAGTGGCGAAGCCTCTTCTTGGTGATGATGTGGAGGTTGATGTGTATGCTGGCGGCCTCAACTTCAGAGTAAGTGACTCCTCTAAGAGCAGGATGATACATGTATGTTACAGGACTAAGGCCACTAACCATTCTACTCTAAAATTAGGATGTTCTCAGTGCCAATGGCATCATCGATATTCCCAAGGAGGGATTCGGTCTAGAGGCAACCGGAGTTGTCACTCGTCTAGGCCCCGAGGTCAAGGACCTGCGCGTGGGCGACCGTGTCATCCTCTTCAGCAGAGGCTCGTTCTCCACTTCCATCATTACTTCGGAGAAGCTCTGCGAGGTTATCCCCGGCGAGCTGAGCTATGAGGATGGTGCAACAATGGCTTGCGTTTACGCCACTGCCATCTACTCTTTGATCGACATTGGCGGTCTCAAGCGCGGACAGGTATGTGATTATTACCTAAGACTCCCAGTTTATTGCTACGGTAATTTACTAACCTTTACCTAAGTCTGTTCTTATTCACAGCGCCTGCGGCGGCGTAGGCATCGCGGCCATCCAAGTCGCGCGCATGCTTGGAGCCGAGATCTACGTCACAGTCGGCAGCGAGGTCAAGGTCAACTACCTCATGGACACCTTTGGCATCCCACGAAACAGGATCTTCAACTCTCGCAACGACACCTTTGTCGAGGGAGTCTTCCGAGAGACCAACGGTGTTGGAGTTGACCTCGTCCTCAACTCCCTTTCGGGCGAGCTGCTTCACGCAACTTGGCGATGTGTTGCCGAGTTTGGCAAGATGGTCGAGATTGGCAAGCGAGATCTCCTAGGTTCTGGAAAGCTTGACATGGACGTCTTCATGGCGAACCGAAGCTACTGCTGTGTCGATATGGACCAGATGTGCTCTAAGAGGCGATCCATCTGCAAAGAGTGAGTTCATTGTTCCCTAACCACTTAGAGCTCTGACTAATGGTTTTCTAGACTTCTCAAGGCTGTTGTTCGCTATTACAAGGAGGGTCACATCGCTCCTGTCAGCCCGAACAAAGTCTTCGATGCTGACGTTGTGCAAGATGCCTTCCGCTACATGCAACGGGGTCTGCACATTGGCAAGATCGTCATCTCGGTTCGCGGTTCAGACGGCGCGCTCAAGTTTGACAGCGACAGCGCAACCCGGCCTAAGGTGGTTGAACTTGACAAGTCAGCCTCCTACCTTTTGATCGGAGGCTTGGGTGGCATTGGACGCTCAGTATCTCGATGGATGGTTGAGCATGGCGCTCGTCACCTTGTCTATCTGTCACGAAGCGCCGGCTCACGTCCTGGCGAGCAAGCCATTGTTCATGAGCTTGAGAGTATGGGATGCCAAGTTCAACTGATCCAAGGCAGCGTTTCCGTCCTGGAGGACGTCAACAGAGCCATCGAGGCCGCTCCCAAGCTGAAGGGCGTTTTGCAAATGTCCATGGTTCTTCGAGACAATGCCGTGTCTCGCATGTCTTATGAAGATTGGACAACTGCTGTTGAGCCCAAGATCAAGGGAACTTGGAATCTTCACCAGGCCACCGTGTCTGCCGGTTGCGAGTTGGACTTTTTCCTCCTGTTTTCTTCCATCTCGGGCATCATCGGACAACCAGGCCAAGCCAACTACTCCAGTGCCAGCGCATTCCTCGATAGCTTCGTCCAGTACCGCTCCGACCTAGGCCTTCCAGCTTCTACCGTTGACATTGGTGATGTCACTGATATTGGTGTCATCTCTGGCGACGACGGTCTCAAGCGTGTCATGAAGCTGACGGGAGCCTACGGAATCAACGAGCAGGAGCTCCTCGACGCCATCGCCATGTCGATGACCTTCCCCGCTGTCCCTCCTCCTCCCAGCATGCGTGGCCCAGCCTCGACTTTCGTGACTCATAACAACTTTGTTGTTGGTCTTGCCTCGGCTACTCCTCTCGAGAGTGCAGACAACCGGTCCATCTGGCGTAAGGACATGCGAATGGCTATGTACCACAACACCAGTCTTGGAGCCAGCGCGCGTTCCGGCTCGTCCAACGACAGTCTGAATGCCTTCCTCGGTAGCGTTCGCCGTGATGCGGGAAGACTGAGAGAGGGGGCCACTGCTGCCACTCTTGCAAAGGAGATTGGAAAGAAGCTGCTCAGTCTGATCATGAAGCCCGAGGAGGACTTGGTAACTTCAACGCCCTTGGCCAATCTGGGCATGGATTCACTGGTTGCTATTGAGATGAGAACTTGGTGGAGGCAGACTTTTGGCTTTGATATTAGTGTCTTGGAGATTATGGGTATGGCCAGCTTGGATGCCCTTGGCAGCCACGCTGCAGCGGGCATGTTGAAGGCTTTAGAGGATGGACAGTGAGAGATGATTTTTGGTCAAATGGGTTCGTGGAGTTTGGTTTTGCTTGTTTTATTCGTACCTGGTGTCTCCATGGTGTTATTTCCTACGTTTCATTGTATTCACATAGATCCTCAACTCCCATCTCGCGATATCTTCTTGGTCCCGTACCTCTCTATTCGTGATACTCGCCTCAAGACGTGCATGGCGATAATTGCCTGACCGTAGTTTCAGCTGTTATTCTTGTTGGCTTTAACGCACTTCCACTAGCAGCGTCGCAACACTCCAGGTGTACTTCTAATCAGCCCTGGCTGACAGTGGACCGACTACGACTTGGCAAGACACCAGTCACTGGAAATAATCACTTGATAGCCAAACGTTACCCAACGACACGTCAAACGTGAGCCTTCATCTGACGAAGAGCAACAAAAAATGGCACACGTCGCACCACAGCGCCTCCATCGCTTAAGCAAAAACGTTCAGGGAACCAACAAAGGGCGACGTATGTGACGCGTTGTGCTCATAAGCTCAACAGGCCACCCCCAACCACGGGATCCGGAACCCGGTCCAGGATTGGTCGATCCATCACACGGTCGATCGAGATTTTAGCGAATCCGAGTCGCTGTACGAATTTAATGAGCATGCTTGCGTTTTGAGTTGGCTTGGATGGCACCACTTTATTTCACGCCACCCTGTCCGTCATTTGTTTGGATGATAATAAAACCACGGTGAAGCATCAACAGATAACGACTTGTTTTTGTAAAATCATCTCGCTGAGGTCATTACATCATTGTAAACAGAACTCTACAGATTCATCCATCATGACTACACCCACTGAGCTTCCGCCAACCATGCGAGCCGCTCAATGGCGCTCCATCGCTGGTGGTATCGAGAAGAACCTCACGCTCAACGCTGAGGCCCAACTACCAAAGAACGCCCATTCACTACCAAAAGACCACACACTTGTCAAAGTCGCCTATGCATCCCTCAACCATCTCGACTACAAGCCAGTCGAGATGCCCTTCGGCAGCACCTTCATCAAGAAACCCGCCACTCCTGGACTTGACTTTTCCGGCACCGTTGTTGCCACCTCTCTGTCCGATCTCAAGCCTGGCCAACGTGTCTTTGGAAGAACTGAGCCCCCAGTCGGCGGTACCTTGGCAGAGTACGTCGAAGTCAGAAAGGCGGGTGTTGCACCTGTTCCTGATGGCGTATCTCTGAGAGATGCTGCCTGTGTGGGCATCTGCGGCACGGCACCTCTTCAATCCTTTGCTCCGTATCTAGAACCCGGACAGAAGGTCCTCATCAACGGTGGCAGTGGTGGCGTCGGTGTCTTTGCCATCCAGATCGCCAAAGCTATGGGCTATTCTCAGGTCACAGCCGTCTGCTCAGCTGCCAACGCGGACCTGTGTCGAAACCTTGGTGCCGACGAGGTGATTGACTACAAAGCCGAAGATATCGTCACGACACTCAAGCGCACTGGTCACCAATATGACCATATCCTGGACACCATCTTTGCCAAACCGGAGCTGTATTGGCAATGCCACCACTACCTCAAGCCTCAGGGAACATACGTGGCTGTTGGTTTACCGCCGCAGTTCAAGACTTTCAAGACACTATTCGCCATTCACGTACTCCCCAAGTGGCTGGGAGGTGGACAGAGAAAATTCGTTTTCCACTCAGTGAGTGCAAACACAAAGGATTTCGGGCAAGTTGCACAGTGGATCGAGGAGGGCAAGGTCAAGCCAGTCATTGAGGAGGAGTACAGTTTGGAGGACGCTGCCAAAGCCTATGCAAAGCTGAAGTCGGGAACCGCCAAGGGAAAGTTGGTTATCCGTGTGTGTGGTGAGCCTACGTCGAATTCGGAATGAGTGTTTGTGTGCTTGGAAGGGCATAACGGACCGGGCTTAGGAGTGTTAGGTACGCGGCAAATGATGGTTTAATAGGTAATACCCAGTTTTCTTCTCTTGTTTAAAGCAATGAATCTTTCCGTACACCCCTACATGGTCTATTGCCCTCCCCATGCAGCCTCTGCCACACGCTCTGCCATATGCTCGTGAATCCGCTTTCCCGGGTGCAAGATATCATACCATAACTAGAACAAGTCAGTGACGAAATAATATTCCATTTTCCATATGATGACTTACACATTGGTCTGCCCATCGGTCAGTACAAAGGGTATCGCGGGCTCCGAAAGACTTGGGGTCAAGCATGGCGTTCATATAGATGTCCGATATTTTTACAATAGAGGCCTTTGAGTCAGGGTGGTCTTGCCTGAAATCCTCTATATGCTTAACAAGAAACTCATTCCACATCCTGACAGCGTATGAAAGCGTCAGATACGTCTTTTCTGACTTTCTCGGCTGAAACATGGGCAAGAATTCAAGCGCTAGGTGTCTGTTTAGCATGCCCGTCCATAAGACGTATGGGGTATAACTTACGAGGCACTTCCAGGAAGACAAATTGCCGAAGCCCCAGCTTGTGTAATTCGTGAGTAAACTCGAATAGCTGCTTCACAGTTGCTGTCATGAGTTTTTTTATGTTAACCCTTTCGAAAGACAGTCGAACATCGTTGACGCCGAACCAAATGGCGGCGACGGCGTTGTCAGCATTCCACGGGGCATAGTCAGGTCTGTTACCTATGCTCGTGTTGAAATGTCTGATCTGATGTTGGAAACAATAGGCGTGTCTAGGATATGGCTTAACCAGGCGAGGGTCCACCACAGCACCAGAGCTTGCGAAGCCATAGGCAAGAGTGAGCGTGTGGTTGAACTCGGAAACCATGTAGCCTATCCAGTTCTTGCCTCCTGTCGATGTCCTGCCCGGGAATGCGGGATTTCCAATCGGGTTTGCTGCACGAGGGCCAGGCCTTCGCCGCCTGCCTGTTATGTTATGTCTAGTCCCGATCCTTGAGAACGAATCGCCACTGGTTTCCATCAGCAGGTGAGCACTTGTATGCGTGTCGGGGGGCGAACAAGATCATGACAAATTGCGGGCTGTCTTTGTTCTGAGAGCCATCGTGAACTACTTCTCCGGCAGCTCCCAAAACTTTTGTCGCTTCGACTCCATATACTCCAATCGAAAGAGGAGTTATCAAAACGAGAGAGATTGCCAGGATGATGGAGGCTATCGTAGAGGACCGGGGCCTCATAGTTGCGATATTGTGCGGACACTCGTCAAATCCTCCCTCAGCTGAGGTTGCAAAAATCTTGAAACCCTAAACCGTGTTCATCCCACCGTCCGGGTGCGGTGAACTTCGCGGCGGGACTATGAATAGACTCTGTCAACTTGGGAGGAGCTTGGCCACTCGTTACCAGCACGCTCAATGTTTGACTCATCGCGTTGCTTTTTTCACATTCCATTTCATCCACAATGACCGGAGGCCTTTCAAATCATTTTCCCCAGAAAGATGATAGATGGTGATGCTCCAATACCTTGAACTTGGAGCGAGTGAATCTGGGGTGACACGTGACCATGTGTTTCGAGTGCCCCGCCTCGTCTCAATGCTCACTTACCCTACATCCAAGGGATTGAGAAGTAAATTGTGGTACAAATGACTTATTATAGTGCATAAAAACATCTTCAAAATTATTTAGAAGTTCAAAATGTAAGCTCTATCCTATTGGAATTTCTATGGAATTTTTTACCTCTTTATTCTGGCGTAGTCGAGTTAATGTTTAACTAGATTATCGCTACTCCCGTTCTCCTTCAGCGACCCCGGACCCACCGAGGCGCATCTCAGTCATCCATCACGAAACCCTTCCACCACAACACAGTTCCAACCACATTTACAGCGCCTTTCTCGACAGCCTCTTCTACAACTAAATCGCGCAAACGGACGAATCAGAATCCAAGGCGGCAAAGACCGACCACCTGCAAAAAGCCACACAACGCGTTAAGGACGAATATGACCAACAACAAGAACGCGAACGAACCGATCCGCAACGCGATCATGCCAAGCGACCACATCAACGCGCCAACAACTCTGAAGAAGGATGGTCTTCGATCGCGCTAGACGACCCCATCTATGTATTCACCCATGTCCTCATGTCCATCAAGTCTTTCATGAACAAATGACGAGTTCGCGGAACATGGCCAACGCGCTCGAACCTCGGCTTTGGAACAGCGGGGGATGACATTCGGTGCAGTCTATCCTACTTCGTACGCTCGCCGACGACAACGAGAGCTATACTCCGTACTTTTCTACGTATCCCCGGTCCCAACATGTCCCGCGAATCGATTTCGACCGAGACGAACCCGGAGAATCTCCAGCACAACCATGCCGAGGTACCTTGCGGTCGATCGTGCAGCGATTCGAGGAGAAAGCCTTTTGCGACGACATCAACATCAGGACGGCACCATGAAATACCACTCCAAAGCCATCATGGGCTTGAGGCCTTGGCTCATCTCGACTGCTTTCATCTGTATAAGGCTGTGGACTAGGTCTAGATGCTCAGTAGGGGAGCTCTTGGTCCCGGGCAAGGCGCAAACACCAAGACTGCCAAACCATCCATCGATCCATCCCATCGGTGTCGAAAGTCGAGGACATGATGCGATACTGGCAGGGCGACGGTCGCGAAACACGCGCATTCTAGCACTACGCTCCAATGACCAAGGGACTCGACGAGCCTACGGGTCTAAGCCCGCCTCCCACGCGGCCATGTTGCGAGTGGTGAGCGTGAGCTTGGCTCCAGCCGCCAGCATTGCCCATCAAGGTACCTCTATGGGCTGGTGGCACCACGTCACCTGGGTGGAGGTAGTCTTGGCGTGGTGCTTCGTCTAGAGTACGGCTATCATCACCTTGGAGCATGCCCAGTGGCGCTCGGACAAAGGAACGGCGCGCGCTGGGGTAAGGAAGGGTTACAGAGGTGCTATTGCAGCCCACGCCGTTAAAGTACTCCTGCACCTTTGCTAGTGAGGGCACCGTGACAGCGCTTGCGAATGAACCTATCATGAGGCGGCGATGTAGGGGCCTCTACGCAAATCGTAGGGTATTAGTGTGCCTATCTTGATGGTGATCGACCGTTGATCTTCGCAGCGTCAGAGGTATTCATGACTACAAACTGTAGGTTGACATCGTGTACCTGTCATTACTCTGGGTGGAGGCAGCCTTGCCATCACTACGAGTTCAGACGCTATGGACAAGTTTCTAGAGGAAGAGGCAACGAGAAGTTGCCTCGCGTAGACTGTTCGCCCTCGAACAAAATCCAGTGATGCCAAATAAGTGATCATGAGTGCAAGAGACCCTCTCACTTCTTCCTCGAAGTGGGACCCGTAGATAGTTTCGAACATTAGTGATCGACGCAGGTCATAGGTGGGCTAGATGTATCTCTTTTGATAGTGATATTCATGTTAATGGAGCCCTGGCCTGAGGAAGTCTAGTGAGAGTCCAGCTGTGCTGTATGCTGCGATTTCGCTCCTTGAGCAACAATAAATGGGTATTCTGATTACTATATACAAATGGCCTATAGAATAATAGCCTCTGGGTTCAAGTGTGAAAACATTTCAGTCCAAGTCATGCTCTCCTCCGGTGATTTCTTCCAGATGGCTTCCAAAGCCGCAACGACCGAGTTGACGGAAGCAAAACGAATCTCATCGTATATGAATGTCGCCATGCTGCGAACCGCCCGCTGCTGCTTTGGACATTGGGCATGTGCCCCGGCAATGCAAAGAGGCAGGACTGAACAGTTGAGGATCTTGGAGGGCCGTTTGATGCTGGAGATACAGTCCAGACATGATTGAGTGTGTTGTTGGACTAGTGCGTGGTTGGGGGGCAGGCCGCATATTGCCCGATAGAGATAAATGAGTGCTGAGTGTTGAAAGATGCGGACGAGACTGTATGCTTGTGCCGACTCTTTGTCAGACTCTGTTGGCTCCTTTGAAGAACTTGAAGTTGAACCAGGAGAAGGCAGATCTTCAAGAGCCAGGGGTGCGTATGTTGGCCTTAGAGATACCTCAAAGGTTCGGATTCGTTCGATTGAAAACTCTTGGCGCATCTGTGCCACGTCTTCGAGATAGAAGGCCATGCTAGATATCTCTTGAAAGACGGACGAGAGGGAACAATACCCCATTGTGTCTCTCCCCCACCAGACAGGGCCTCTGTCGACAACATCCCACAAGGCAGGTGAAAAGGAAGGAGCTCGACCTGTGAGCATAGCTCTGGTGAGGTCTGTGGTTGCAAACTCTGATAAGAGCATGTGAAGAGGGTCTTGACCACTACCTAGGACGGTTTCTATGCCCCCGAGGCGTTGGAGGATGGCTAGCACTCCATCCCGATGGCTTGTAGTAGACATGGAGGACTGCGCGCACTCGAGGAAACCGTCATGGAAGTAGAGTAGCAACACGGCAAATAGAAGTGTCTGCAGTGGGCCGTCGTCTTTTGCGCAGTAGTCGTCGACCTTTTCACGTAGGGCTGCGAGACATTCCGCACGCTTGACGTTCATGATGCTGCGACTGTTGCGTCCATCTTGTAGCCACCGATGGGAGTCGGCTAAGACACAGGTGGCAAGCAATACAACGCGATGCTCCAAAGCGATTAGGGTTGGAGGCGCGCATGGTTCTGAAGCGGTTGTGAGTAACGGCCAGAAACGGCCATGGAAGTAGTCGAGGGAGCGCTTCTCGTAGACGGCGAGAGAGGAAGCCAGCTGTTCATCACGACTCGTTACTTGGTAGATGGCGGGTACTGTAACAGCTGGTCGCGTGCTCCATCTGATCAACCGGGTATTGTAATCGCAAGAGGCGCCTACTTTGGCACATCTTGAGCAGATGGGTTTGGCGAGGTCGCATTTGATTCGACGTTTCTTGCAGGGCCAGCAAGAACCTTCAACGACGCGAACTCTTGTCTTGCCCATGATGTTCTTGGTCTGAGAGGGTGTTGATGCTAAGCCACTCTGGGATATTGCTTGCAAGGGTGTGCAATGAAAGACAGAATGCGGAGTCCAATGCTCGACAATCGGGAACCCCTGGATTTGGATCTTGGTCCGATGGTCTCGTCTGCAAGTTGCCACGGATGAGCTGATCCGAGTTTGCAAGTTTGTGCCCGTTTATGGATGAGCGAGGTGCGTAAACGTGGAGGTGGAGATTCAAGAAGGAGAGCGATCCACCTGGCCCGGCAGATATAAGATGTCTGGTTCCTGCACAAGCAATCGACGTTGATGTTTGGCACCAGCCAAGAGATTCCCCTGCGAGATATCGCGTCCTCAGGTTGCAAACGCCGATAAGCGTTGGCGCGGCATGGTCGGGTCTCCGAGTCGGCGCGGGGAACCTGGGTTGAAAGACGAGACCTTACAGGCTGAAAGCTTCGGACCGGGGGATCCACTTGGGAATGGGCAATCGACTTTCCGCTTTGAGCTTAGCTGACGGCCTCGGGCTTGAGCCTGCGTGCCGTGACTCGGGATAACGATGCGGGGGTGGCGGTGGCCAGGATCTCGGTCGAGATTGTGAGGACGGGAGTTGGTTTTGTCCGGATAGCTGACGACTCGGGTTTCTCGATAGAGATCGCCGTTTCATTGGGTCCATCGGTATCTGAGTTGATGCAGATGGTTCAACTCTATTCTGACCACTTGCCTGGTTTATATTAGACATCTAAGACCACAATCCCAATATTCTGGACAGAGGACATGGCTGCAACCCCTGGTACCAATCGTCAACAGAGGTAGCCTGAATAACGGACCGATAGCAATCTCAGATATCAGCCTTGGAGAGCAACTTTTGATAAGAACTTACCATACTTAGCCGTTATTGGCCACGGCATCTCGTTATCGGTACCTGCCTAGATAGAGATCACATTTTAAACTGTCGGGGATTTCTTAGTACTAACATTGGCCAGTTTGGAGTGCATGATAGAACCGTGTAGCGCTTATATATACGAGAGCTCAACTCCAGGTCTCAGCCACTACAAAGCCCACCGTTCTCCTCAGCTGGGTTGTGAGTCAACCCTGAACCTCCGAAACTTATACAGATTCTATGCTTCGAGACTTGAACATGAATTTAGGGGGCGTTGGCCGAAGGAATCGCTGGATCAGGTTCTATTATTGAAACTAGTTGCTCGAGCTCTGTTGTCGTCAGTGCCTCTACTAGGCATATAAAGACGGCCATGGGCGGGACAATACGCATGTGGAGACTTGAAGGAAGAAACAATGCACTGCTAATCAGGCTAGCAAGAGAAATTCTACTTTGCCATACTCTGGAAGCCTAGAGACGAAAGAATTCAGTAGTCTTTCTGCTGGACATGGCTGGGGCTGGTGTCACTTCAGCAGCTGAGACCTGGTTCCCATGAACCAACAAGCTCCAGCATAGCAGGGTGGAGATAGACGAGCATTGACCCGGGCACCTACTATAGCTGGTTGCAAACACCAATTATCTTTTATTAACACCAGGACGTGGAAGTATCTCGGCATTGCAGGGTCACCTGCAAAGAGTCCTATCGTAATGGCAGCTAAACTTACGCCGGCAGGCTAATAAAAGTAGTAGGGACTGGCTTGCAAAGACAAGGGATTAACTGCCACCTATAACGCGAGAGAAAGGTTTGTAAATCATTCATTAATCATGTCAGAGTAAATATGCTCCTGATGAAGTTCAAAGTTTCAGAGCACTAGACTTTTGCCAACTAGTCCAGGCGAGGGAGGTCTCCCTTCTCCTGAGCTTCCTCAACAAGCTTGTTGTAAATCGCAACCTTCTCCTCATACTCCTTGACCAGCTCGCTATCACTCCTCTTGCCGGGAGTGGCATCATCACCGCCAAAGGCTCGGACGGCGGCATAGTAGACGTCGGCCAAAGCCCTGCATACACCCGAGACACTGGAAGACTCGCACTGATAGTACAGGCTTGGATTATCATGTTAGTAATTATACAAAAAGATTGAAGGGATGTGGGAGGATCTTACTCGGTCTTGAAGTTGCTATCAATGCGAGCCTTTCCGCTCACAGTGAATCGGCTCTGAGCACGGTAGTTGTGGTAGCCAAAGTCATGGCGGTTGCAGGCTGGGACAAAGGGGAAGCCAAACGGATTATCAGGAGATGAAGTGCAACCATCAGAGTCCCAGATGAGGGTTGGGGGGTCTCGCGCGTTACGTCGCGCAGTGAAGGTGGGCAACGAGACACTGAAGAGCAGCTGATCCGTCACCGTGTTGGCACTTTGACGCTTAGAGACAGACTCGTCCTTGGTACCAGCTGGCAGGGCGAATGCCACTGGCAGGAGAGAGACGAGGCAAAGGCTGAACTTCATGATGTCGACGTTGCTCTTGGTGATTGGCTTGTGATGGATGCTGAGTATCACAGACTTTGCGGTGCAGACTGAACGGCCTATTTATTCTTTTTTGAAGGTATTCACAGGGATACGCGGAATAATACCGCAAAGGCTGATGTGGCCATTCATGCTTGTATATGTCGAGTTGTTGATCGTCCCGGCTGATACCTGCCTGTTTAAGCAATGATCACTGCTTCGAAGGTGGTCACGCTCTCTAACTCTGTCTACTGATTTGCCATGTCTCGCCAAGCTTTCAAAAAGGCCGGCAATGTCGCAGGTCGGGGGTGCGGGTTTTGAGTAACTTTCCTGTTTTTCCACTATGACAATGAGACATGGGTTAACGACTTTGACATAGACCGCATGGCCTGGTTGCGAACTTGGATTGGAAGCTTGGTCTGAAATGGGTCGATCGCCGTGCGGGGACGGAGACCATCGCGGTCAACTAAACGAGTTAGGCGGCCGGGTCCCCTTGGCAGAAATGGCTGGGGTTGCAGTTAACATGTTTTGGGAAATCTATGGCCGTTGAATGGTGACATGCATCCATTAGCAAGGGGTAGTGGACGCGTACAAGGCTCCGAGTTACAAACGGGGCAGCTGTTTAGCACGTGGTGGTACGAAAGGAAAGGAAGGTCGTAAGACAATATCTTTAGATTGATGAATAATTGTAGCAGTGAGAGATTAGATATGGTACAAGATACTCACGATGCTGCGCACAGTGGCTGACAAGGAGTGAGAGAAGCCCCAGACAAGGTGGGGAGAAAAAGAGGACACGGTGACATCCATGTCCTTAAACATTAATCAAGTTGGGTTGGACGGCAGGACTAACGATAAGTAATCTAGTCCAAATTTCGGCATTTTGAACTTTAGTTACTGCCTCTTGTTCTCCGCATAGATGAAATTGGCAGCTGTGACATGTGAGCATATGAATTTGACATCCGACACTAGGCTACTCACCAAAGGGAACAAGCCCGTTCGCTTTTGCCCAATCACGAACACCAGTTCTCTCGGTGTCGGAACCCCAGCGAACTCTAGCGCTCGGCGTGGTAAGATGTAGTCTTTTCCTTGTTCCGTTGGCCGGGACAAAGGCTAGGAACACGTAGCGATGCGGTCCGGTTCCAGTAGGGGGTGCTGGTGGTTTGTATTCTACCAGATCTCTCCTCCGGCGCCCAGTGACTGAATCCAAAGCCGGATATGAGGCCCTGATCCAGTGACAGAACTCGGACCACTTGGGATCCTGTCGCGATGGAGCATCCGGGTCGGTCATGACGATGACATAAGTCATGCTGGAGTCCGCCATGATGTCGGAGTGGACTTTAACCCCGGCGTGGTCAAGATGGATTGATGGCTCGTTTTGAAGGTGTGGAGGGTGGACTGTGTTTCCAAGGTTTGCACGGATGTGCTTCCAACTGACTATCAACTCAAGGATGGGTGTGAAGTCGTCGATAACGGTAGGAATGATTTTGGCCCGTACAAGCCTTGAGAAGTTAGTTGAGAGTCTAAGTATTAGGGAGTACTTACGCTTCATGAACACGATTCATTTCCTCACTCAGTGGGTTCATCATGCGCTGTTTCGCAGCTGCACCGAGGTAACCTTCAGCTGCAAGGTCTGCGCTGACCAGCCCTGCTGCGGGTAGCAATACCAGGGCTTTCCATAGTGTCGAGAAGAGCATCTTAATCACGGTAGATGATGGCTTCAAGAGCTTGAGGGACCCTGAAAATCAAAGATTGAATAATGAGCGATAGAAGGAAGAATCAGGTGTTGTTGCCGGATGGTTTTATCACTCCCCGCAGTTGCAGCTGGAGAGAAGGTTCCCGAGAATGCGCCATGATGTCACAAGAGAGTCTATCTGACGTCTTGATAAACTTATCGATGTTTTGCATTGTATCTTGGCCTACCATGTGCGTTTCAAGCACTTTATATAGGCCGGCTCAATTCATCAGGTCATCCATCAGCTTCTCGTTCAACCTATTGTGGAGAAACGGGCAAGCAGTGCCAGCGATTGGAGCGCTTCTACAACCAAACTAGATCCTTCTGCCTTCTTCGCCATATGGAGCATGCCGTCATGTGTCCTCCACAAGAGGCCTTTAGGCTCTTTTCGAGGGCTGATAATGAGACTATGAGGGGGTGTCTTCGAGGGAGATTGAGCTCAACGGTTCTGAATCTCAGGTGTAGGCAATCCAGAGGCTGTGGTAATAAACATGCAGGATACAGCTTGAATGAGAACCTTAGCTCACATGCAGATAGAAGCGAAACCCACCTTGAGTGTAGCTGAAACTGGCAAGGTCCAGGTCCAACGACGTTGGTGAGAAAGTGTCTCACTACTGGTTGGGGTGGAGGGGATCCAAAGCGGGACCCCGCTGGTCATGCAGCTCGTCATCAAATATCAAATGTCAATCCCCCTTCACAAACATCGTTCGTCTTTCAATCTATTCATTGCCACTGTAAAGAATCGTCAAAATGTCCATGTCCGAGCAAGACGCTTCCACCCTGAGGGACGGCTTCCCTCGCCCATTCCCCAACACCCCGAATAACGTCCTGGAGCAGCTTCGTCTCGATGGCAAGGTCGTTGTCGTGACTGGCGCAGCGGGCGGAATTGGCTTCGCGGTGGCTGAGGCCATGGCTGAAGCAGGCGCAAATGTCGCTTTCTGGTACAACTCGTGCGTACCATTGCCTGGTCTCATTCCTCTACAGCCGACGTCTGACATTGGACAGTAACGATACGGCGATCGAGAAGGCCGAGACTTTGGCAAAGGAGCACAACATCACAACTCGTCCGTACAAGGTCGATGGTGGGTGATGAATAGAGGCTCGAAACTCAAGACAAATAACTAACACTCTCTCCAGTGTCCAACTCCGACCAAGTCCAGAGCACCATCACCAAAGTGGTAGAGGACTTTGGGAAGATTGACGTCTTTGTGGCCAATGCGGGCAAGTTGACTCTTTCCCTCATGAATTATATCTGGGCTAACAGTACACTGTAGGAATGGCTATCTCCAAGCCTATCCTTGAGCAAACCCTAGACGAGTATAAGAAGCAGATGTCGGTGAATGGTACGAAACATGAGCCTAAGATGCAAGAAGAATGCTAACAATGGGGCATAGTTGATGGAGTAGTATTCTCCGCCAAATTTGTCGGCGAAGTCTTCCGTCGCCAGGGTTTTGGCAACCTGATTATCACCTCGAGCATGAGCGGACATATCGTCAATGTTCCTACCGACCAGCCCGTCTATAACGGTAGCAAGGCCTTTGTGACCCATTTTGGAAAATCAATTGCCAGAGAGTGGCGCGAATTTGCACGAGTCAATATCGTGTCGCCAGGATTCTTCGATACCAACATGGGCGCAAGTCCCGAATGTCTCAGCGAGGCATACCGCATGTCCGTCCTTGGCAGGCAGGGTCATGTCAAGGAGATCAAGGGCCTCTACCTCTATCTGGCCAGTGATGCTTCGACCTATATGACTGGAAGCGATCTTCTTATTGACGGAGGATACGTGTTGCCCTAAGTGTACTAAAGTCACGGGACAGAAAGACCGAAGAGTAGATACGGCGTGTATTTAGAGCATAGTAGAAGATATACAAAGTTTGAGCCGTCATGGCTCTTGAAGCATATGAAAGCGATAGACACTGCAATAACAAGAATAAAAAATTGTGAAGCAATCGCTGTATAAGACTGTATCCCTCGTGTAATGTATACCCTTGCTCAACCAAAAACAAACTCCTGATAATTTGAAGCAATCCTCCCGACGCCTTCCTCTAGAGTCCACCCCTTTATCTCGCAAATAGCTCTATACATGTCTTCAAGTTCGTCGTCCATTCTATCACCGGCTGTATGAAGATCGCTCTCAACGAGTACCCGATTGTCTGGCACTTCCCTAACGGCGTCTTCCGTTTTGGCTCTTGCTGCTTCCGAGGCGAGGTTATTAGTCTTTGAGAAGGAAAAGAAAATCTTGGCAGGGATCGATGGTTTGAGGTACTGCTTCACTGCGTCCGACTTCCCGCTGAAAGAGTGAAGGCATATGCGTGGAGGATATGGCTTGCCGTTGTTTTCCTCAGTCGCAGATTCTGTGTTCGTCTGATGGCCGCTTTCTTTGGCCTCCTTCTGCTGAGCACGCCGTCCCTTGAGTTCGTGGCCTTTCCAGCATGAAGTTAGCACGTCGTAGAGGAGCCCATGAACCTGAACTCCATGAACACTGACTGCTCTCCCGAGTTCCCCGGCAAGACTCAGATGGGCCAGTAAGACAGTTTTCTGGTGCGAAATCTGGATTCGAAATGGACTGAGTGGCCTCCTCTGCCTCCCGCCACTCGTACGGGTCGGATCTTGTGAAGGCCCTGCTCCATCTTGCCATTGCATCGGTAACCGAAAGGCCTTATCTAGACCGATTTCTCCAACCATCGCATGAGGATCGGCCAATAACCTCGCCCTTGTATCGGAAATGAAGGTCGATAACGGGACAGGTGTCGGCAGGTCTCTCCAAAAAGCTGGATCCTCTGGGCTAGGGGACAGAATAGCCTTGTAATGCCTCTCCTTTGCACTTTCAACATCTTCATGGTGTATGAAGGTAGGATCATCCTTGGAATCATCGTAAAGCTCATGGGAGAACCAAGGATGCCGCCCGTAGCCTGCAATAACTACAGTCGTTTCCCGTGAGAAGCAGTCTGGGCTTTTCACGCCGTGTGCTTTTGCAATTGTCGTCACGAGCGGTTGGTCTTGTGTTCGAGTCGCCATAATTGCTATTGCTCGGGATTTCATGGTGGGTAAATCGGCAACGGACAACATTCTCTCGGCGACATGGTTGTGGGCGTCAAAGACGCCAAGATGCCATGGAAACGGATCTTGATAAGGGCGTGGCGGTTCCAGGGCCACGCCCGACTCTTCATCTGGCGCACACATTGTGAATATTGTTAGTCTTGAGTTGAAGATAAATGTTGCAAGTTTGTATCTTCAATTCAAAGAATAGGCGGTCACTATAAACGAGATGATTTTGCAGCTGAGTCAGGGCATCCTATGAGTCATCTTCCGCCAGTCAGCGTCAGAAGATTTATAGAGCATAGGGTTTTCCGGTGGACTTGTTAGCCCGTCGGACTTTAGGCATCAGCTTATGTTGCCCCTCTTTCTCTTTTCTCGATTTATTCACATTAGAAGGTGCTTGCAAGCGTCTGACTACTAGATGGCGAAGGAAATGCCGCTGACCAATAGAGTCCTTGTAATGCTCTGTGTTAGGAACGAGGAGTAGACTGGATTGGAGGTTATTTAGATGTACTTGGCTGCAAGAGATTGTAATTAAGCCATTGATTCGAGTGGTAACAATGCGCATCTTGCCATGGCCCTCTTCTCTGTGAAAGGTGGGACAGACATCACTTAGCGAACGGTACACAACATCTCGTCAACCTGTCCTCAGCTTAACCCAGCCTCTTTCATCATAACGCTGAGGCCTGCGAATTAAATAGCTGATAGAGTCTCACCTTGGTGTTGCTAAATGCGCAATGCCATGCCAAGCCCCGAAAGCGATCATGCTCCGCCTCTGATCTGCGATTATGATGACGCCCAGATGAGACCATGCCGAAAGAGGCTCGATGGGGCGCTTTCGCCCTTGGAACCATTCGACATTCGCATAAAGGCAAGGAGGGGCCCATTGTCAGATTGATGCTATTGATGAAGTGCGATTCTATCGGTCTCAGTCTTTAACCTATCACCAGCCCATTCTTGACGATATCTAACCAAGAAAAGTATCGCTAGGAAACATAATGACTTCAAACATGGTAACCGCTATCGATCTGTTCAAGAGCAAATTTCCTGGGAGAGTCACCACTCCAGATAGCGCCGAGTATGAAGCTGCGAAAACCCACCCGTGGTCTCAGACATGCTGGACACCAGCAGCTGCGTACATCCAACTGGGCTCTGCTGAAGAAGTAGCACAGTCTCTTCAGACAATCCAGCAACGGAAATGCAGATTCGCCGTCCGAACTACTGGCCACAACCCCAATCTTGGTTTCAGCAGCACCGACGAAACTGGCATTGTTCTTGACCTTTGCCGGCTCAAGTCTAAAGAATTGATCCACGGCGATATCGCACGTGTTGGAGCAGGGAATACCTGGGGCGAGGTGTACTCTTGGCTCGAGGATCATCAACTCTCGGCGGTTGGAGGAAGAGATCAGCAAGTCGGACTACCTGGTTTCATTCTTGGAGGTATTTCTTCACTTGAGGTTCCTACGCCAAAACGGGAGGAGCTAACATGGCAAAGGCGGCCTGGGAGCCTTCCCAAACCTTCATGGAGTTGGAGCGGATAACGTCAAGAACTTCGAGGTGAGATAACTCCTCTCCAGTCGGCATTTTCACAATAACAGGCGATTTCTTTCTCATAGGTTGCCTTGGCGGATGGTACAGTGGTGAACGCTAACTCTGCTGAAAACGCCGACTTGTACAGAGCCCTAAAAGGGGGCGGATCAAACTTCGGTGAGCAACACCCTGTGGGATTACCAACGCTTGGAGGGAATGACTGACCGCGGTTAACGACTTTGCTTGACAACAGGCATCATCACAAGCGTCGATCTCGAGACGCAGCCATTGTTGAAGGTCCAGTACACCATCAATATTTACAGCCCGGAAGACTATACTGGAATCATCAACGCAACGGTTCAAGTTCAGAATTCCATGGAATCAGATCCCAATATTGGCCTTTTTACAAACTTCAATCCTGGGTTCGTGGCAGTCGGACTTCTGTATGCCGATCAACCAACCGAGCAGGTCAAGGCCTTTGAGCCATTTTACAAGCTTGGCAGTCTCTTGTCAACCGCCATTCCTCAAACCAACGGTACCCTGCTATCACTCGCTCAGGCTATGGGTCATAAACAGGAGCCCAAAAAGTGAACCCTCCTAACCTGACTCTCCACACCATCAAAGAGGACTCACTGACATCTTGACAGCCGAGCTATTGGCACAGTCACCACTACAGTGTCAGAGAGCCTCTATGTTGAAGTGTACAATGCTTGGAAAGAGACTGTCCAGGACCTCCCAGCCGGTGTAGTTCTACACTACACTATCCAACCAGTAGGAAAGGGATGCATTCAAGTTGGCAAGGCCGAAGGGGGCAACTTAATGGGACTGCAAGAAACCCCGCAGTGTTGTAAGTGGACAAACCATCAGCTTCGATCCATGATATCATAATCCTTCTCACAGCCGATAAGGGTGCTGACAAGATTTCTACTGGACAGGGTGGGTTTTTACCTGCGAATGGCCCAAGGCCGAATGCGACGATGCTGCGGCACAAAAGGCTGTTGACTCCATTGTTCACAAGGTGCAGTCCATGGCACAAGAGAAGGGTCTATTGCTCAAGTTCTTGCTTCCGAACTTTGCGGGTGCCTCCCAGAAGGTATTGCGCAGCTACGGTGATGAATCAGTGCAGTTGATGAAGGAGATAGCCGCAAAGTACGACCCGGAGAGTGTCTTCCAGAACTTGCAACATGGTGGCTTCTTGCTACGTAACAGTGTATAATGGTTTTGATACTGAGGGGGCAAGAGTGGCATCTTGAAACCTGGAGGAATGTATCGTTCATTTGGGTGATAGTGGCTATCTGATACGTCTTCCAATCCTGGCTTCAACGAAGATATTCCAAACAAATTTCTTAGCAGTTCATATACACGGCTGGGAAAGTTTAGTAAACGACTATCATGTAGATTAGAGGACTTACCATTAGCATAAAGCGAGTAGCTGTCTGCGTTGTACATGGCCTCCTCCGATGTCAAAGCAGTGCTGTTCTCATAGCCATATGCCCGGTCAGCCGTAGCGGGGGCCTTGTCCTCATACACAGCCCTGGCATGCGTCATCTCGTGAATAGTCGTAGTAGCATGGTCCTGCTTGTGGCATAGCTGGGGCAACGGGGGCAAGGTGTCGTAAAACAGGGGGCACATGACGATGTAACCGTTGACCCAAGTGGTGTAAGCGATCAGAGGACCATCAGTCTCGCATACGTTGAGGTCATCTTTGCATAGGACTCTCGTGTCGCCGCTGTCAGTCGTGGAGCACTCCTTGGCAACAGCCAGCAGACGGCCTGAAACATGCTCCCGAGCTTCAGTCTCATTGGACTTGAAGTATTCGACAAATCTTGCCGAGTGAACATCGGCGGCATCGGCAGCAGCAGCTCGGGCAAGGGTCTCGCAGTTTCGAACTCCGTCGAGGTTTGCCTTGAGCTTATCGGCTGGGCAGTCCTCCGTTATCACAATCGACCGTCGGGACAGGATTTGCTTCACCTCGGCCGCGGAACTTTCCTTGACTGTAATTGATAGGGCCTTGGACTTGAAAGAGACGGAGCTCGGCTCCTTGGATGCGCCAGAAACGGAGGGCAAGGTTCCTTCAGCGACAATGGAGTAGGTTCCAGGCTTGAAATCGTAGACCGAGGACAAGTCCACCAGTCGAGTGACGGATGATCCGGCAGCCAACTTCTCGTAATGCTTAGATTCCAAGCCCTCATAGTAGACACTCAACTCGATGCCCTGAAAGGGCAGCTTCTCTCCTACGGCTATGGGTTAGATTGACCCCATTTAATGTTCGAAGAACTATGCTTACCAGCATCGTCTACCACTACCATCTTCTGGACAGGTCTTTCATCCAGGATGGTACCCACTCGTAGAAGACTCAAGTCATTAGAGCCACCGTTCTTGATGGTGACCTTAACTTCGGTTGCCTTTCCCGACGAAGGAGATAAGGTGACAGCCAAGCCGGCGGCTTCCGCTGATCGTGCATTGATAGGCGAATGCGACTCGGCACCAATTGCGAGGAAGACGGCCGAAGCCAGGGCTTGAGAAAACAACATGATAAAAATGTCGAGTTTGTCCACTCTGGAAACTAGGGCGGTAGAGCCTCATGTTATCAAGACTGCTCAGGTCCTTATAAGATATGGAACAGGAGGGTCCGGAATTTAGACGACGAACATGCATTATCGGCCAAGCGGCTATAGTACCTATCCAAGAAGGACGGACCCCTTGTCGAACCAATACGAGGTGGGGACGGGCGTGATCATTACTTTTTCCAGCGTAGCAATGGCTCAACACACCCCGGACTTCTACGAGATACCGGATGCCAAGATCTATTTCAAGTTTGGAGGGCCGGTTCGGTTGCGACCTTCCCGGAATAAACGAAGAAATACGAGGCGGTCAACCCACGTTTCTAGCATCCCCCTGTTTGGTGCTGGGGATGAGATCACACCGCACAGGAAGTGCCGGAGGAACTATCGAAGCATATGTCTGTTGCACTGATAATAGTAGCATGACAAAGAACCTACAAGTTTTTGGACAGAAACAGGTTGGCTACAAAACTAGGGGGTCATCACTGTTTCAAGCTTCGTTGGGATTGAGAAGTGATGAATTCTTTGTCGGTATGAGGTACTTTTCCTAGCCGCTAGGAGAAAGAGGACGGGAATGAACATGAAGGTGACATACAGCAACCGACTATCTTTCTAACCATATCGCATCCCTATCCACGATCAACCTCAGCGCGAATCCGCCTTGTCTACATCATCTTGGCTTCTGAACTGCTGAAGGCCTTCGTATTTCCAGCTGGAGATGTACGTCTCAAATGCCTGCTCTCCATGCTTCCCATTTGTTGTTGCGTAGACGCCCAGAATTGCGCCTATAGAGTGTGAGCAAGTTGGCAGAAGCAGAGGCCTTCCGACACAAGAGTGCATGAAAGAGGAACCTAACTTACCGGAATAATATGGGACTACGTCGGTCCCACGACAATAACCAAGTACCCTGACCTCTTCCTGGCTTGTTGAGCCAGCCAGACCGGCCCTGAACTCGAAATGGGTACTGTTATTTGTTTCGATTTCTAGCCGAAGCTGCTTTCCAACCCACTCGTTCGGGATAGGCACTGAGTGCTCTGGAATGACACTCCTACCACGGTAGGGGGTCTCTGAGTATCCACGGAAGCGTAGATGAGGCTGCAACGAATTAATTCCCTTTGGCTTGAGCATCACAATTCCCAGGTCGACATGTTGAGATTGGTCTTGGAACAATGAAACGCCAACCTCCATTTCCTCTTTCACTAAGGACTGGGCCCAGTCAATCTCCACGCTGTACCTGAACATGGAGTGTGCCATCCGTCGCCCGATGAATGTCTGGCCTCTGCCCAGTGCAAAGTCGCCGTCGAAGGCAGTGAGGTTGAGTACAGAAGATTTCAGAGTAAGGCTGTTTGCGTGGCCACGGGGTGAGATCTTGTAGTTTCTGCTCTTTGGTGGTCGCAAGTGGACGAAGTGAATCGGTATGTTGCTTCCAGGAGGAAACGTGACTAGGTCATCGGCACCATTGAGTTGACCCTCCCCTTCATCCACATGTGACTCGGGAGGTAGCTTCCATCCAGACATAGTTCCGGTAACATTGGAAAAGACGGGAAACTCTCCATCCTCCCACGTGACGGGAGTAAGCACTGTTTCTCTCCCCATTGGCAGATTTCCAAAGTATGGGCCGGGCTTTTCGCCATAGGAACCTCCAGCTCGAACAGCCAAGGCAGATGCCCACCACTGACCATCAGCATCTTGGAAGAGATCCGCGTGACCAACAGCTTGGAAGTAGGAACTCGTGTCATTGGCTGCTGTGAGAAGTGGGTTTTGAGGTGCCGGTTCATACGGCCCCTTGATGCTTCGCGATCGTGCCATGGTGACCATGTGATTTTCTCGAGTTCCTCCCTCAGCCAGGAGTAGGTAATACCAGCCATCGCGCTTCCAAATATGAGGTGCTTCAGGAGAGGCTCCCCCAGTTCCATTCCATGGCATTATGATGTCACCAATTTCCCCCGTCTCAAAGTTTAGTGGTGCATGCATCACTCCAGGATAGTACGCCGCTGTGTGCGCGCCTGCAACCCATGTAGACCCATCATCGTCCCAAAAAGGCGAGGGGTCGAAGCCAGGAAAGCTGAAATGGATGGGATCAGACCACGCATCTGAGCTATAAGGATCCGTGGTAGTGATGATGAAGTTGTCCCATCGAGAGTCATTGACACGGGGAAGTTGTTGGTTGACCAGGGTTGACATTAAGTAGAAAGTGCCTTCATGAAACCGTAGCGTCGGTGCATATATGCCGCTGGTGGCTTTGGGGAGAAATGCCATACCAGGCAGCTGGTCTGGGCGACTGAAGGCATTTGACACATGCTTCCAGTTCACCAAGTCGTGACTTGCATGGATTGGCAGGCCAGGGAAGGCGAGAAAACTCGACGTAACACAGAAGAACGTGTCATTGAACTCAGGTACAAAGATGCAGCTGGGATCCGGGTTAAAGCCACTCAGGATGGGATTTTGAAAGGTTGAGTTTGTTGCAGCACTAAGTGCCAAGAAGCCCATGGCGGGTACAAGCAGGTGAGTCTTCATAACTGCTATAGAATAGAGACAGGATTCCACACCCTATTGCATAACACATTCACACGGCATACGCCGTTCTATATATGTTGACAACTGGATGATGGATCTGCCGTCCATGGTCACCGACTTTAGTAAACTACAGTGAGTTTTCCGATGTCGGTACTCGGACCATATCTGCCTAAAGAATATCCGATTTAGGCTGAATCCTTTGACTGTCACGATGGACAGTTGAAGCTCAAGAATGCGGGGGATCGTCGTTCTTGATGGTTATTTCACGGAAATGGACATTGCCATTTGCCGACATGCGGATTTGAACAGACGATTAAGCCGGCAATAATAACTACGCTTAGCCAAGAACCAAAGGCCCGTAAGTGCAAATGACGGGTGAGAGCTATGGGGTACACAAATTGCCTGAAAGTATGCCCATGTCAAAGGGTAATCTGAACGTCATGGACGAACGCACTAGCAGAAGCGAGTCCTCCTGATATGCATAACTTCCGTACAATACAGTCAAACTTACATGATGGACCCAACCTTTAATCCCTAAGTTAAATCGGTGCATTCAAATTGTGGACGCTGTTGCCTCCCTTACAGGTTTAGCGAGCGGCGGCCAAGTCATGGTGATGACTGATGGTGGACAAGCCAAGTTCTAGACAACAGGAGAATCGTACTTGACCGAGAGAAGTAGGATCAGGGCGAGAATTCGCTTGACCCTCGACTATATGTGAGTTCTGGCCTTTGAATCAAGCCATCATTGGTGCCTCGAAACCCTGTACCGAGGTTGCGAGCCCGGTTAACAACAACGCTGAGCCACGCGACTTCCGGTTCGGTTAATGATCCGACGGCCCATGGAATGGTGATCTCGCATGAACTAAAAGGGTGTCATATATGTTTGCAAACCAGTGCCAGACGCGAGCCGTTTCAGGCTTGTCCAGGGGCTCTTGTTTCATCTTCAGATTGATGGCGCGGCGATTTACCCACCAATGCCCTCATTGACAGGAAACAAATGGCTCCACCAGGTTCAGGGCCTACGGAAAATAGTTAAATAAACGAGATGTATCTGCTCATTTGTTTGGTAAGTTCTATGCGCCATCCCAGTCACGGACGATTAGGTTCCGAAATAACCGTTCGGGTCTCAGATCCAGACCCTGCAATTTGCCGTTCTAGAAATTGATGCAAGACTTTAAATACTTGGAGAACTGGAGAAAGGACTTAAGGTTGGAAACAAACACTTTCAGATATCAAGTGCATTTCACCATTCATCAACATGCGAACCTCTCTGGATCAGACTCTTCTCTTTGTCTTGGCGCAAGCCCTCGTCGTAAAGGCGCAGTCATGCCCCGACATTCAAATCTTTGGCGCCCGCGAGACCACCGTGTCTCCAGGCTTTGGATCTGCTGGTGCACTGATCGACATGATCAAGGCTGATCATTCGGGTGCTAACGCGGAGGCTATTGAGTACCCTGCCTGTGGAGGCCAGTCCTCTTGTGGTGGTGTTCAGTATGGCGATTCTGCGAAACAAGGCACTGAGGCCGTGACCACAGCTGTCAATGACTTTCACTCTCGCTGTCCCGATTCGCAGATCGTATTGGTTGGATACTCACAAGTTTGTTGCCAGGTCTCTCCTTTAACACTTCAGTTGCTAACCATGCAATTCTTAGGGCGGCCACATCATGCACAACGCCATCTGTGGAGGAGGAGACTCCGGAGCCGGTATCACTGACACGGCTGTTCCTATCACAGCCAGCGCAGTAACCCAGATCAAGGCAGCCATCCTGCTTGGCGACCCTCGTTATGTCAGCGGGCTCGCATATGGAGTTGGAACCTGCACTTCTGGCGGCGTAAGTGAACCTAGGGAACATCTAATGAGGATTACCTCGCTCTAACACTCGGAATAGTTTGATGCTCGACCATCGGGTTTCGTATGCCCAAATGCCGCCAAGGTTCAGCTGTACTGTGATGCTGAGGATCCATACTGCTGCGACGGAAACGATGCCAACCACCATCAGCAATACGTTACTCTCTACGGAACGGAGGCTCTGGCTTTTGTTAACAGCAAGCTTGGTGCTTCTGGTGAGGCCGGTGGATCCACTGATGACACCCCTGCTGCGCCATCGACTGGCAACTCCAATGAGGGTACAGCTCCTGTTCAGCCGTCTACTGGCTCCGACAACAGCGCTGGTGGTAGCCCGAGTGCGACCATTCTTCCCCAGGAGACAACCACAGGCGGAAGCAGTGAAGGAGGAAGCGGACAAGAGCAGGGCACCAACTGTGCCGCTCTATGGGGACAGTGCGGTGGTCAAGCATTCACCGGACCGACCTGTTGCTCAGAGGGAACTTGCAAGCAGTTCAATCAGTATTACTCGCAGTGCTTGAATTAAGTACTTAGATATCAATAAATGGCGTTGGGGGGTGTAAAAGGCTCTTCTTCTATTTCTCTTGGTCCACAATAATACTATTTGACGCGGTGACCATCAATACGAGCCGGCAACAATGAGGAGTTGGACTACCGTTGATGATGGAAGGCTCAAAGCATAAAGCGCCAAGCCTATCTATGTTGTAGCAGCATCCGTAATTTTCTTTGCAAAATACATTGCTCCCTGTAGTGGATTGTATGTGTATGCTTCAACCTCGACGAATCCCTCCGACTTGTAAAGATTGATGGCCGATGTCATCTTGGACAGCGTATCGAGAAGTGCCACGTCATAGCCCTCGGCTTCCGCCCGATTCAACACCTCTCTGACAAGTTTCCGTCCGACCTGGCGACCCCGAGCGCTCGGGTACAGAAATAGTCGTTTTACTTCGCAGTAACGTTGGTCGGTAGGGTGATGCTGACGATAGTCAGCTTGCACTGTGAGTGGACGCAAAGCGATACATCCGAGGACTTGGCCTTTTGCGTCATCCACGGCAAGTAGAAGGGCGCCAAACGGAGGTGCGTATTTCCCTGGGAGCCCTTCCAACTCTGTGCTGTAGTCTTGAAAAGAGATGTCTTCGTCAAGCCATTGCGTGTAAGCCTGGAAACACTCGATCACAGACGCCAAGTCCTCGGGGCTCGTTGCTTGACGAATCGAGATCGATGTGGATGGTGATTGCATTTTGGAATTGTTAAAGAGAATTTTAGATTCATATAAGGAGTTACTACTATCCTACCTCTCTAACAGCTCTGACGGTTGAAATATCTGTCATCATAGCCTCCGTTATCGGTACGTTCATTGATAAGTTGATAAGGGTGCAATCGCGGCATTGGAAGGCTAAAATCGGACCAAGGAGTTAATTCCGCCCTGTTTCCGCTGGTCATGGTATAGGGTAAGTCATTTAAGATCATGATGCCTACGCCAGGTTTAAACGGCAGAGAGGCAACGAGGCGAATGGGGAAAGAATAATAATGTAATGTGCCAGTCTTTTCGTGATAACTCAAGTCCGAACGCAAACACAGCTGCTAATAAATGAACGGTGATAGAGTGTTTAATATGCGTGGAAGCAATGCATCCCTTGCGAGTGAAACAAAACAGAGTCTTTCAGGTGCTTAGTTGCTTCTCTCCAACAGCCTAATACGATATGGTTTCCCCTCAAATTTAAGTTATTATTTCTTGGGAGCTAGGACACTAAATCACGTTCTTGTAGTATTGACGCTTAGCCTTTTAAATTTAAAATCGTAGCCTGTCTCTTATTTCTGTAGTCTATTATCTTAACTCGCCGTATGTTTCTAGCTATCTCCTCTGTGCCAACAAACGACCAGTATTATACCATGTCTGACCGTGCTCACCACTATTGTGTTTGTGCTGAGTTAAATTGGCATGAATTTGAAACGAAGTCCCTGAATAGCTATTATGGATAGTCTTAATCGCGGGTTAAAAGACACCCGTTATGTACCGTAAAATATGGCCCAGTACGGCAACGGGTGATTATTCCAAGCCGCCTGCTACGTTGAATACAATTCATCACCTCGGTCCCCCTATTGGTCCGCCGTAAGCGCTACCTCCTATAGGAAGCTCCATGGGTCGATGCTGCTGTTTCTCGTATACCGATCAGCAGAGGGGCCAATTAAACCATGTCCTTAATCTCTCATGTCACATTCACTGTCAGCGGGCCGGATGAGATCATGCGAAGTCAGCCGTGTTTGAGACACAGAAACAAATGGGAATTGCATGAACATCAGAATGGAACGTCACAACGCAAAGCTCTGACCTGCATAATCCACTCTATCGCCGGTGATTCCACATCAAGAAGGAAGGACTTGAGGGTATAAAGATCATCCCATCTCCATCTTGACTTCATCCTTCATCCAGAAAACTCATCAATTGACTTTCAGACAATCACAACTTCAACATGGCTCCCAGTCTTCTTCAAATTCTCTCGGCCGGCCTTCTGGCCTCTTCTTTCAACATCATCAACCTCTCGCAGGTTGCCGCACTCGATCCCAACTGCGCCCCCGGTGGAAACTTTGACCTCTCCAAATGGAAGCTGCAGCTTCCCATCGGAAGCCCTGGCAAGCCCAAGACCATCTCTAGCGCCGATCTCCAGGGATGCAACGGCTTTGAGAACTTTGACTATTTCTTCACCAATAGCAAGGATGGAGCTCTTGCCATGAAGGTCCCGGCCAAGTCCCAGTGCGTTACCACTCCCAACAGCAAGCACTGCCGCACCGAGCTGCGGGAGGCCAACCCAAGCAAATGGAGCCCCTTCAATGCTCGCAACCGCCTTTACGCTGATCTTGTTGTCAATCAGAATGACGATGAGATCGTCGTGGGTCAGATCCACATCGATGACTCTATCTCCACTAAGCCTGTCATGGAGCTTTACTACAACTCCAAAGGCGAGTTCACCGTCGGTGTGCAGAAGTGTCGTACTTGCAGCCAGGCTAGGACCGGTGTCCTTGCCAAGGTCCCCAAGGGTCAGAGATTCCACTACGAAATTCGATATGAGAAGAATAAGCTTTCCGTCAGCATCAACGATAGCCCCTACAAGGATCTGGACACTTTTGACCTGAACGGACCGGACAGCTACTTCAAGGCCGGTAACTACAACCAGGGCGAAGGACCTACCAACACCCACTTTTTCAGCATCATTGTGACTCACTAGATGCTGCATTCTGAGCGGCTCTTTCGGAAGAGTTCAAGCTACGAATGCACTGGAGTCTTTGACGGCGAGGGGTTAGTTGGCTTGCATGGAATCGTTGGCAACCCTTACCCACTGGTGGTAGACTAGTAGTTAGGTAGCAAAGAGTTCAATTATATACTTGCCTATTCTACAAAAACTGAAACGAAAATGATACAACCCGATCGGTTTGGTGTCCTTAGAGACTAACGAAAAGAGCGTTCAGCAAGGAACATTGCAGAATTTATCAACGTCGGCAAGAGGCGTGTCGTTGGCTTGTTGCGTAAGTCTTCATCGGTCAAGACCATGGATAATTGCCGAGATGGGCCACTGTGCGGCATGGTCAGGACGAGAGGGTGGAGTATGAGCCGTTGAGCTATGAAGATTAAGAAAAATTCTGGACGGGATCAGAGCTCACTATCAGCTCGACACTACAACCGCCTTCAATGAGAATACGGACACGGGACTTTCCTCCTACAGCACGCTGCAGATCGCGGGGCCATGTCTTGCGGGGAAGTGGGTTCTCTTGATCGGCTCCGATCACCAAGTCTCCCACCCCTCAATCGGGTCCGCATCATCAACCTGGGGAAGAGGATGCGGGGAGCATGTTCAAGAGGCCGTTTTTACTTCGCGACACGGGACAAAGGCGGGGTTATCATGCAATATGAACCGGATCAAGTCACAAGATGAAGCCGGCATGAAACCGTCTTTACTTCGACCAAGAACGAAGCTTCCCGCTTCCGTTGACCCGCCCTGATGCATCATCTTTATGAGGCCCCCAGAATCATGTTGTAACTGCCGAAATGAAGGCTGTTGCATTCGATCTGCTGCATACAGAAGGTATAAATACTACTGGATCCATTCCTGCCGGCCACATTCTTTCCTCCCTTGTAGTTCCTGTTCCACAATCCGTGTTGAAAATACTCCAACCACGTTTTCTTGCCTTTTGCAAACCTCCAAGACAATGACTTCGCAACCACGGACGGTGATTGTTACTGGTTCGGCGCGGGGCATGTGTGTTTATGCCCTCTGATGCTTCTAGATGGATTAACTGACGTGTGTTTGCTAGAGGAAGGGCGATTGCTCTTCGTCTTGCTGAGGATGGCTATGACGTCTGCATCAATGGTAAGACACCTGTGCATCACCTAGCCACTGCCCCGTCTTAACCCCATCTTGCAGACATCCAGGTGAACAAGGCCGGAATCGACGAGGTAGTCTCTGAGATCCAAAAGCTTGGCCGTCGAGCATACGGACATGCAGCGGATGTATCTGACCTTGCTCAAGTCGAAGAGATGGTTGCAGCCTCAGTTCGAGAGCTCGGCCCACTAAACACCATGGTGGCAAACGCTGGAATTGCCCAAGTCAAGCCGATTCTCGATGTAACGACAGATGATCTTCGTCGCATGTTTGATATCAACGTCTTTGGCACATTCAACTGCTATTCAGTTGCCGCCAAGCAAATGATCAAGCAGGGCTCTCCCGGTAAGCTCATCGGGGCCGCATCCATCGCCGCTATGAAGTCATTTCCCATGCTGTCCCACTACTCGGCAAGCAAGTTTGCAGTCCGTGGCTTCACACAGGCATTTGCTATGGAAATGGCGCCCCACAAGGTCACTGTAAACGCTTATGCACCGGGAATCGTGGGTACGGCCATGTGGGATCTTATTGATGAGGAGTTGGCAAAGGTGCATGGAGCCAAGAAAGGAGACATGATCAAGAAGCATAGTGATGACTTGATTGCGCTGGGGCGTACGAGTGTCCCGGAGGACGTTTCGAAAATGGTCAGCTTCTTGAGTGGACCAGACTCCGACTATGTGACAGGGCAAACTCTTGTTGTTGACGGTGGTATCATCTTTACTTGATTTATCTAGTAATGAGCCTTCTCGATCAGTTATGCGAGCGCTATCAAAATACAGACAGGAGTCACAAATATTAATTCACTGCTTGCCCCATCCCGCTTCCAGTATCTCCTTGACGGTTCGGGCATGAATGTTGGGGAACACCTCGTTCAGCGTCTTGTTGGTTGGCCTCAGGTCAAACAAGCCCTTCTCAAACCAGACACCGAAAGTAGCAAACAGAGCTTGGATCTGTTCCTTGGGCATCTGATAATACAGCGATGGATGAGAGGGCAACTCGGTGATCTGTCCAGACAGGAGCAAATCCAGGCTGTCGTGGGTAACTTCGAATTTCTCGCCTATGATAGTGGATTAGCAGAGTGAGTAATAGCGTCTCGTGATGGTATACCTTTGACTTCTTCCGCAAGACGAAGGAACTCATTCCATGTAACCGAGTCCCCAATAACATAGCTCTCTTTCTCCCAAGCAGGTAGCTCAAGACTGGCGGCAACAAACTCGGCAACGTCAAACGTATGCGTGAAAGTGACGGGGGTGTTGCCATCACCAGGGATGGCAGCCTTGTTATACTCGATATCGACGACGATGAGGTTCTGGCGCTGGTGCGACTTGACGCGAGGGTATCCCCAGAAGTCCAGGAAGTATCCAACGTAAAATAGGGTATACTCTAGAGTACTCTTCTCCAAAGCCTCAACCGCATCGAGCTTAGACTGTCCGATCGTCATCTGCCTCTCGCCCACTTGTCTGTTTGTAAAACCATTCGTGAGCTCATGCCTGTTTTTAGAGAAGTGCTGGAGGAGTTTGTGAGGGCTGGAAAAGGGGCTATAAGCTTATCTACTCTCTCGAATATGGGATGCCCCAGATACTGGGAATGAAGCGCCTAGTGTGTCTAGAAGCCTCAGCAGCATGGATCAAGTTCACTTGCGGTTTGCCATCAAAGGTGACAAACAAAGTCGAGATGACAGTATCGATCTTATTGTCTTCAAGAACCTTGGTCATGGAGTCGATGTCGGTATAGTCGATGGCGGTAATGGGGATGCCATTCTCGGCCTCAAGGGCAGGATTGGCCTATGGAGATCAACAAAGACTCATGGAAAGAGAACGTGGCTCCGATAGGATGGCTTACCAATCTGCTGAATATCTTGACATGGTAGTTCTCGTTGCGGTTGATGGCTTCGGCGATAGCGCGGCCAATGCCTCGGGTGCCTCCTGCGACTGCGATAGTGGTTACCATTATGGCGTGACGGTTATTGATGTTCAGGGGGCGTGGACTGATGCGTAGTTTCCCGTTTTACTGTGCCCAAATCTTGGCCTAGGTTAACATTGGAGCGGAGATGTCCCCCGTCTTTTAAAATCAATGCTCTCTCATCCGTTTAAACTCTTGGGGCCCTTGTCTATCATCATATCATCGTAGTCCTGAACTTGAGCAGCTCGTCCGCCGGCGGCATAACATCGACCCGATTCTTCGCCCCCCAACGGCCCCTGAATGTGGATCACGGCCGAAACCTCGGACAAAGATGTTCTGATTGTTTCTTGATACATGGCGTGAGTTCGGCTCGATCATTAATCTCATAATATGAGTGCAAAATATGTTTGCTTACTGTCGTCAGTCAGTCTCATCGTATTTGTATATAAGTAGCCTACACGCATTTCAGTCATTCATTCTGCGTTGTGTCAGCTTCACACCTTCTCGAGACACTTGAAGTACTGTTCCCCCCTTATCACTTCTACCACGCTGTCAAAGCAACTTCCTTCTTCATTATGGTCAACGTAGCAGTTGCTGGAGGCACTGGAGGTGTTGGCCGTACCATCATCGACGCCCTCAAGAACGACCCGAAACACAAGGCCATCATCTTATCGCGCACTGTAAGTCTCCCCGATCCGAGCCAAGAACCAGCTTTCGGACAAGCTAACCCCCTGTGTGCAGGTCCCCGACGGTGTTGACCTTGGCGTGCCCGTCATCGCTGTCGATTATGACGATGTTGACGCACTTCAAGCTGTCCTAGGAAAACATGACATCAACACCGTTATCTCTGCACTCGCTCTTCATATTATTGGTGTGGGCCAGGCCCAGGTTAATCTCATCAAGGCCGCCGATAAGAGCGAGCCCACCAAGCAGTTCGTGACTAGTACTTGGGCAGTTCGTCCTGAGTTGAAGTAAGTCACCTTGCAGCACCTGAGAGTCATGATCGGGCAGGAATAACAGCGCTGGGCAGGTGGTTCGATCTTCTTCCCCACGGCTTCCAGCACGTAGCGTCGTACACAGAACTTGATAAGACCCAGCTGGAATGGACAGCCTTCAACGTTGGGTGGTTCCTCGAGTACTATGCTATGCCGCATGTCGAAACATACATCCCACAGACCACGTTCGTCGTCGACATGGCCAACAGGCATGCCTCGATCCCCGGTGACGGCAAGCAGAAAATGGCATTCACTTACACTAAAGACGTGGCCAAGTTTGTGGTTGCGGCGCTCGACCTCCCCAAGTGGGAACACGACACCTATGCAATTGGTGAAAAGCTCACGTGGGAAGAATTTGTCAAGATTGCTGAGGAGGCCCGAGGAGGTAAGATCAATCATCTGGTTTGGAACTATAGAGATCTAACCGCACATGGGATTAGGAGAGAAGTTCACTGTCACCTATGACAGCGTGGAGAAGCTCAAGGCTGGCAGTGTCACTGAACTTCCAGGCCAGGTTGCCGCATACTCGTATTTCCGCAAAGAATGGGCGCAGCAACTCTTCTCGGCCTTTGGTATCTGGGTGACCGAGAGCATCTTTGACTTTCCGGACGAAAAGTTGCTGAACAAGCAGTTCCCCGACATCAAGGTCACTACGGTGAAGGAAATGCTGGAGAACGCATGGAAGGGTAAATAGAGTAGTTGAAGGGAAAGAGGGTGCTTGAGCTCAAGTGAGCTGTCAATCTAGTAGGTACAGTAGCAGAAACCAGGGCCAGGATATCCCCGTTACTCCTGGCCCAAGTTCACCTTGCTAGCCAAGAATTTCAATAACATGCAATCTCGCTCCTCGTATCTCTTCCGCAACTCCTGCAACTGGTTCTCCACATCCAATCTCATCCGCCTCTCCTCGTAGAGTTGACGCAGGGCTTCCTCCTTAGACAAAGACTCCGCCGGAGCCCCAGCAGGCTCTGTCGGCTCTGGTGATTCCTGACCGGCATACTCAGACCGTGGACTCAACACGGTGTTTATCCGCGCGACAGAGTGCAAGGGGGAGTCGCGCTGCCGGCCGTGCACGGTATTGACATGTCGGTCGCGTGAGTCCTTTCGGGACCATCCCCTCCTGCGGGTGCATCCTGGGTGCTCGCAGAAGAAGAGTGCCGTCTTTTCGTGGACCGCTAGGTGGTGCCGTGCAACATCGCGCTTTGTTTTTGCGCGGAAAGGGCAACCTGAGCTCGGACATGCTTTCAAGCTGGAGCTTTTGCGACCGGAATCGCTTGTCTCGCTGGCAAAACGGTTATTCACCGATTTGAGTGAGGAGGTTCGGTGGCCCATGTACTCACAGCATCGCCATACTGTCAAGACTCGCAGACTTATTTGCGTTCGGGTTCGTGTCGGGTTCGGCTCTGTATTTAAGCTATGTTAGCAACTTGCTTTCTTTCGGCATCAGCGCATCTGAAGTCTTTGGCCAAGCGTACCGGGAAGTGAAGGGATCGTTGCCAGTGGTAGCCTCGAAAGACCAGGTGGGAAGGATATCTGCCACTGAATAGGAGTCCGCCAACATCCCGTCCAACGGATCCTCCGTGCTACCAAAGGACAACTCCAGTTGGCCTACGGGAAGACCAACGCAGGCATCATGCGACATATGGAACATGCCATATAGCGATCTTGCACAAAAATCTAGTTAGTTAACATGGAACATGGCTCTATTTACACATGGCAATGAGAGATGATACGGGGCACGTTTTGCTGTTCTTGAAACCAGGATCGCGTGGTCCTGCTTGGCAAGTTGCCTAGCAAGTACCAAGGAAAACCCTCCAGGGTCCACATGCTGAAAATCCTTGAAAAAAAATTTCCTTACAATGGAAGTAGTCGCCATCCGGGTAAGGAAATCCATCCTAGCTTAATGCTGCTACATATGTTGAGAAACACAAGACATCCGGATTTAAAGCGCATGTAAGCTTCAGATGTTTTCCTCACCCGGCTGGGTAACTCCCGAGTTTGGAACATTTTCCACGGATCGCAGCATGTCCCCCCCTTGGAGTGTGTCCTTGGTCCTTGGCAGGAAGGGCTCCAACTAAGCACACTCGAGTGCATTGAAACCCGAGAAGTTCCAAATGGTCAAAGTGAAACAAAAAAAAAAAAACCGAAAAGACCACTTGGCACTTACAATGAAGAATGATGATGGCGGGTTCGCACACCAATTCGTTCCGGGAATCGTCCTAAATCCATAAAACCTGCGGCGGTGCAATTCCATTTTTGTCCAGGGTGCAAAATGTCCTTGCGAAAGTCCTATGGATGCTATTTCCCATCAAGCGCTGAGGAAATGCGACTGTAGTCCAGGATATAGGTTAGCAGGTAGTATCGCTGAGTTTCGAGTCCCAAGTGTCGAAGGAAGGAGAGTCCAAAATCAAGAGCCGGGGATCTAGTATCAAAGTACCAAAACGGTAGCCTGGAAAGGAAGGGGAGGGGATGTCAATAATTACCTATTGCCGGCGTCACAGGGTTGTTCCAAGTCTTGACGGAACATCCCGCTCGAATTCAGGTCGATTTTGTCGGCAGGCATATCGTGCGAGATGGCGAGGAAGGAGGGTCTGATCTGATGTGAGGTCGATCAGATCTGTTCTTTATTATAGTTGCAGCCCGGCCCTTGATGGGTTAACTGAGCCTGAAGATCGTGAGGTCGATCTCGTTGGGGAAAGCTGGAGAAGAAGTGAAAACAACCCGATCGAACTTGGGAGCCTGCGGTGCCTTAAATGCAAAGACTTGTTACCACATGTTACCCCGCATCCACTTCCATCTTGGGTTGAGCCTCACGTTTGTGGCCCGATGCGGCCCAACGAGTTCTGGCCACGCTCACCCACCAATGATAGAACGCCGGGGCAGCTTGCAGCGTGAGGCGCACCCCCGAGCACTGCGGCCACATGAGGCCATCTTACACAATGGCCACCATGGCAGGTGAGGCTTAAGTTAATGCTGCATAGTGGTGGCCAAAGAAGAAGCGAAACTTGAATGCCCCAGTCCGGCTGGGCGTCGAGCGTGACGCCTGCCTTCGAGAGAGGAACTGAAAGCCCATATTCATGGTCGCTCAGTCTCCCACATCCAGCACAAGCAAATAGCCCTTGTTCCTGACTCATCAATCCCGTCGCCAGTCAGTGCGCCTCGTGAAGCCACACGGAGGCCGGTTTGTGCCGTAGAACAACATTAGCCAGCTACACTGGCCTCGCCGTGGGCAATGTGTTGGGGACGCAGCACTATAAACGCCACCAAAAGGCATATGGGCTATGGCTCCTGTTAATGCGCCTCGACGTAATTCCGGATGAAAATACAATACGCAGATGGCATGGCATGAGCCGACACTCAGGTCGCGATCTCCAGATGTGCCACTGTTGGGGTGTTTCTTGTGTCTTGTCGGGCGTACCTCATACGTCTCTACTGTGAAAGACCGCGCCGTTGAAAGTATTCTCTTCAAGTAGTCTCATAATACTCACCATAAACTCCCTCGTTTTCCTTGGTCTAATCTCCTCGGTCCGCTTACTTTCAGTAACTCACCATGAGCTCCCTCCCAATAAGCGACAACTCCAAAGCAAACAGCTCACTAATCGAGTACGATACGCTATCTAGGTCTGGCATGGATCAATCAGCCATTATTGCCATTGTCTTTGGCTGTCTAGCAACAGTAATTGCGCTTGTTGGACTAGTCATTGCTTGGCGGCAGTTCCAGATTGCTGCCTCGAGATTCGATCTGTTAGCCCTTTCCCGTGGGGTAAGCCCATGTCATATAGATTTAGTCAAAAGAAAAGCCTCACTGATGTTCGGTTGTAGTGGACTGGTACGGTCAGGGTTCACATTCCAAACTTAACCATTTGGGTACATTGTCCAAGATTCCTGACCCGGACAGCACCTGAGGATCATCGGCTGGGGAACTCTGTATGACTGCGATAGAGACAAACATGTCTAAGCCCAGGCATTACTCCACGAGACTTCGTCACGGAGGAAAGCGATCATTCATCTCGATAAATATCATGGTGTTCGACGAGTCGATATGCGATGAGTTACACCGCTCCACTCTGGCAAGCTGGTGGTCTTTTGGGAGTAAAAGAAGGATGATCAAGTGGTTTATTAGTATTAAACATACTTATTCAACTTAATAATACATCTCTCTATTTCTTTCCAAACTTTTCCAAGTTCTCGGGGCCTGTTTCCCTTGCCACCTTTTTCACCTCCTCTTCTCCCAGCTCTTGGAAAATGTCATAACCCCACCTCGTCTGCCAGTTGTATCGCTTGTTCCTCTCAAGATCATTCAGTTGCTTGAAGGCATCTTGAGGCAGCTCGGAAACTTGGAGGTTGGACTCGATGCGGCTAGGAGTGACACTCTTTGGCAACACAACAGACCCTCGCTGGACACCCCAGGAGTACAAGACTTGTCCGATATCCAATCCCAGCTTCTTACCGAGCTCAGCGACGAGAGGGTCATCAACCGTTCGCGGCTCGCCGGTTTGGTTGTTTCCGAGGGGGGAGTAAGCAGCTAGTTGGATACCCTTGGACTTGCAGTAGTCGAAGAGCTCGGGTTGCTGAAGGTAAGGGTGGGCCTCGATTTGATTGACCGCAGGCACCGTTGTCGTTTTGGATAGAAGCTTGTCTAGGCGATCCTTTGTGAAGTTTGACACGCCAATGGCGCGGACCTTGCCAGTGTCGAGTAGCTTCTCCATGGCTGCATAAGTAACAGCAGGATCAATATCGGCCAACTGAAAGACGCCATCTGAGTCGATGGGGAACCAGTCATCACCAGATTTAAACGCCCTGCAAATTATCAGCATCCGGACGAGAGATGGAAACACGCAGGGGGGACTTACACAGGCCAGTGCATGAGGAATAGATCTAGGTAGTCTGTACCAAGATCTTTCAGTGTCTTGTCAAGACCCTTTTCCACATCCTCAGGAGCATGCTTGGTGTTCCATAGCTTGCCAGTGATGAAGATTTCTGAACGCGGGACACCGCTTTTCTGGATACCATCACCGACTTCAACTTCATTTCGATAAATCGAAGCGCAATCAATGTGACGATAGCCGCTGCGGAGAGCAATCTCGACGGCTTTCTCAACCTGGCCAGGAGGAGCCTGCCATGTTCCGAAACCGACAGCTGGGATCTTTGCCCCAGTGTTGAGGGTGAAGTGAGTTGGAAGAGGCATTGTGTTGAGAGAGGATGTTGTGAGGATGGTTCGATGATGAGATGAGTGAGAATCGGAATATTTGCCCTTTCAGAGACATCATGATGCTCTTTAAACCTACTATTATAGGATTTCCTTGCGCAAAATCCGTAGATCCATAATGACTCGGTCCTAACTCAGCTGCGGCATGAATCGGGTTTGCGGATTATTGGTGACATTTGCGGATATTAATCCGCCAACGCTGTGGGCCGGACCCATGAAACAGCATTTGCACGCTATCACTCATTATATCCGTCACCGACATACACGACTCGGAATGCCGACAGTGATTCCGAGTAGCGATTCACTATATCGTGGACGGATTTACTTTGGGATATGGAGAGTCCCCACGAAGTCGGAAATCCAAGTATGTACGTTCTTTTTCTCCTAGTCAAATCCGGTAAGAACTATGCTCATTCTCACAATGACACCATTTGTGCGGTAGCCCGGCAAGACATGACGGTTAATGTAGATGTGGAGCGTAGATTCTACAGTTTGCCATGTCTAAACACTAAACCTTTAAACACACAATCCTCGACGTCTGGCGTCACGCAAATGAACAGCTTTAAGATAAACGCGTTTGTAAAGCAGTGTTGAATGCAAGACTTCCCGTTGCGGTGTAAACACAGTTATCTTATTATATTGTGTTAGGCCGCTGCTTCTTGCATCATGTTTCTCTGTTGAGGCTTTCAATCTCTGTCTCTGAAGAATCTCGGTCAAGGCTCTGACGGTTTTGTTTGCGACAGCTGCAACTGTTACCGGTTCGTTACCAAGTTGTCGAAGTTAGTGTATGGGCTTCAGTTCTGTTACGACTGCTGTGTCCGCTAGGTTACTCTGAAGACCTTTTCTAGGCCCTCGCCGAGCCTTGTTAGATAAGTGAATGTGCAATACGAGATCCTCCCCGATATAGAACTTCTAGGAATGCGACAGTGAGAGACATCGAAAAGGTCAAGTTCAATGGAGAACAGTGAACGCTCAGGTCACTCTCATATTATTATACTAGTACAGTCCGAAGCCTGCAGCCACTAGCCTAATTGTTTCTAGTAGCCAATTGTGGAATAAACATGATATTGCGACAGTTTTGGCATTACTCATCAGACTAGTAACTACATACGTGCTGAGATAGAAGCGTGACTCAAGTACTTCGTCGCAATTCATTACAGGGTGTACTTGAAGAGAGGGCTCTTATCACCAAGCTTCAGAAGCTCCTCCTCAGTGTATCGAGATCGAATATCCTCCTCAGACAACTTCGCCTTTGTCTTGTTTCCCCACTTGTAGCTCAACTCCAGGAGCAGCGCAACAAGCATTCCAGAGGCGCCAAAAGCAAGCGACAGGCCGAAGCCAGTCTGGTAGCGGGGAGCTTCCTTGTCGAGGTACATGTAGGAGCCGATGATGCCTCCAATGTTACCGACGCAAATGTTGAAGGCGACACCAATGGCTCTTCGGCTCGAAGGTGCAAGGTTGTTGGCGGCCCAACTACTGCCGGCGGGCTGGACAGGATAGATGCCAATGCAAGTAAGCACAAGGGCAAAGTATCCTGGTCCGGTATGGCTGCCAGTCATATCACCCTGGAAGCCCATGACAACGGAGTATCCAATGGCAATGAGGGCCAGAGGAATAGCAACGAAGGGCATTCTCCAATGGAAGTGGTCGGAAATCTTGGCGAAGCAGACAGAGGAGATACCGCCAGCGACGTACGCAGGAACTGTCATGAGCTGGGCGTTGGTGTTGGTGAATCCCATAGCCTTGACGATGGAAGGAAGAGTAAACTTGGTTCCGTAGGAGCAAGCTGAGATGCAGAGGAGGATGTAGGCCTGCATGTAGAGTCGCCAGTTGCAGAGAATCATCTTCATGTCGTGCCAGTCAAACTTCTTGTCATCAGACTCCTGAGAAAATCGGCCGCCTTGCTTGATGAAACTCTGGAGTTCGAGGAAGCGGATCTCGTCGGGAGTCAACCACTTGCCAGATAGGGCCGGAGAGTCAATGAGGAGGAAGTAGCACATGACTCCGAGGACAATGGTTGCGAGGCCTTCGAGGATAAAGATCCATCGCCAGCCTTCATAACCACCGACTCCATCCATCTGAGCAATACCAGCAGCAAGAAGGCCGGAAAAAGCACCAGATAGAGCACTTGTGCAGTAAAAGTAGGCAATGCGAGTAGCCAGATCCTTGGGCATGTACCAAAATGTGCATAGGTACACGGCACCGGGATAGAAGCCTGCCTCGAAGACACCGAGAAGGATGCGGACAGCGAGAAGACCGCCAAAGCCCTTAACAACGCCGTGGAGAGTCATGATGACACCCCAGATCGTAACCAGGCTGCCAAGATAGACGGATGGTCGCGAGAACTTCTTCAAGAGGATGTTGCTAGGGATCTCGAGAAGAATGTAAGGGATGAAGAAGAGACTCAGAACAATGTTGTACTGGTTGCCAACAAGGTTCAGATCTTCCACCAGTCCTTCAATTTTGGCATTGCCGATGTTTGCTCGGTCGAGATGCGAGATCAAGTACAGAACGGCGAGAAGGGGTACCAATCGTCGGTCAACCTATGGTAGTACAAGTCAGAAGTTTGCCATGGAACCGTGTTGATGCTCTAACGTACCTTCTTGATGATCGTCTTGCGCTGTTCAGGGGTAGTGTTGTTGTAAAAGTCGGCATCCTCGTCGGTGAGACCCAGGACGCGTATGTTGTCAATTGTCCTGGCTTGAGGAGCCTTCTCATGGTCAGGAACCGTGCGGTCCATATCCATGTCGTCAACCATGACAACGTCAGGTTTCTCAAGAGCAATGCTGTTCGTGGTCATGTTGTGATAGAAGACAAGAGTGATGTTTGTCAAATTCTGAGCTCTGAGCAGAAAAGTCTTGAAGGGATGGTGAGGATGGGGAGACGAGAAGTGAATGATGAGGGTAGATGCCAGCTCATATTATAATAAATCGGAGGTTGCATCAAGATCGGGTCAAGACCGCTCTTTACCGTGTGCCATGTGTCGTGCAACTGGACCTATGTCAAAGACTTTTCGTGTCGGGCGCGCACGGGGAAACCGAGGGCCAGCTCCCTTACCCCGTACCCCGCATGGTCTCATCCCCATCATGACTCCATAGTCGAGATGAGTTAGATCCGGGGGATGGTCACGGTAGCTCAGCGGACTATTATCCGCTTAATCCGTCCCCCATATTCGTCAGAGTCACCCCATGGGAAAGACATGCCGTCGCGTATTCATTGGCTCGGCATTAGGCCGCGGTTGGAGAAGCACCCACTTGGGGGAGTCTCGACCAGATTTTGGCTCAATAACCCCAGAAATTTCCGGGGAACTTTCGAGTTATCTTGACGGACACTTGTCCGCCTGGCTTGTGCAATGTCTTCGACCGGAAAAAGCGGACACAGGAATTGACGTTTTGCGAAACGAGAAATTGCTACGTTAACGGATTGACATGATCATGAATCCGAAACAGTTGATTTAAGACTAGAATGATCTTCCCATTTCCTTCAGTCAGCATCACCACAAACATTCATACCTTCAACCATCAAAATGCCCGCCACAATCTACGTTCCGAGTCCGCTCGAGAATCTGCCCAACGACACAGACGTGGTCGGCCATGACAAGCCTGTTGTGCGAACTCCTATCAGAGAACATGATGACTCTCAGCTCCGCACTATAGACGGCCTCATTCGTCACCGCGCCTCATTGTACCCTCATGATCATGTCGTTTCATACCCATCTTCAGGCATCAAGTATGTCGACTACACCCTTCAGCAACTGGACGTTTTTGCTTGGAGGGTAGCCAAGTACTATGAACCTGAGCTACCTATCCGGACATCGTCAAGCCAGAAGCCTACAGTTGTGGCTATGCTTGGCCCCTCAAATCTTGAGTACCTCATCACTATGCTAGCGCTCAACAAGCTAGGCCACACAGCGCTACTACTATCAACAAGGATTCCCCAAATTGCCGTTGAATCATTGGTCAACGCTACAGGAGCCACAGCCATCATTGCTGATGGACGCTTCGTTGAACTTGCGGACAACGTCGGCAAGGCTATCCCGACTCTGCAGTCCCTTCGGATTGCTGGCAGAGAGACATTCGAATACCCCATTGAAGCTCATGGAGACACGCAATTGGACGGACACTTGGATCCTGAGGTTGAAACCGAGAATATTGCATGGATTATTCACTCAAGTGGTATGTTTGCTGGTCTAGTACCCCTACCGCCTCCAACTGATTGTTCTCTCAGGTTCAACCGGCCTTCCCAAGCCAATCTACCAGACGCAAAAGTCATGTTTGCCAAACTACGCCATCCACATGGACATGAAGTCCTTCATCACCTTGCCCTTATTCCACAACCACGGAATCTGCAACATGTTTCGTGCGATCCACTCGCGCAAAGCCATACACCTATACAACGCCGACCTGCCACTTACCCAAGACCACCTTGTCAACATTATGCGAGAACACAACTTTGAGATCTTTTATGGTGTGCCATATGCTCTCAAGCTTCTTTGTGAGACAGAAGAAGGCATCAAACTTTTGCAAGACCTCAAGGTTGTCATGTACGGAGGCTCAGCGTGCCCCGATGATCTTGGCAACCTGCTGGTTGACAATGGAGTGAATCTCGTCGGACATTACGGAGCGTGAGTGCGATGGTCCTGAGTGACGATCTCGACTAACATATCTATAGAACCGAAGTCGGACAGCTCATGACCTCTTTCCGACCCGAGAGAGACAAGGCTTGGAACTATGTCAGAGAAAGCGACAAGGTCTCTCCTTTCCTCAGGTGGGTGCCGCGAGGAACCAACCTATACGAATGCTGCGTCACAGATGGCTGGCCAGCCAAGGTGCAATCCAATCAGCCCGACAATTCGTACGCAACCAAGGATCTCTTTGAGCCACACCCAACGATTCCTCGAGCTTGGAAGTACATCGCGAGAATGGACGACACCATCGTTTTAGTCAATGGCGAAAAGTTCAATCCGGTTGCGATGGAGGGTTCTATTCGATCCAACAAGAATGTGAAAGAAGCCGTCGTGTTTGGAGCTGGCCGACCTTACCTCGGAGTTCTTGTCGTCCCCTCGGAGATCTGGGCTGGCGAGCCAGAGGCCGACATTCTTGAAGCTGTCTGGCCTATTGTTGAGCTCTGTAATCAGTCTGCAGACTCTTTCGCTCGCATCTCAAAGTCCATGGTCAAATTGTTGCCCTGGGACTGCGAGTATCCCCGAACCGATAAGGGCAGCGTTATCCGTCAGGCTTGCTACAAGAACTTCAACGAGACAATTGACGACGCGTACGACTCTGCGGATGTACAAGGAGGCGATCTGAAAGAACTGGATCTTCCCGACTTGCAGACCTTCCTTCGGGAACTTCTTGTTCAGACTCTTTCTCTCAAGGATGCGCCTGCGGATGATGTGGACTTCTTCACTCTGGGTTTGGACTCTCTTCAGGCAATCCAGATGAGAAGCGAGATTCTCAAGACAGTGCAACTGGGAAACAAGAAATTGGGGCAGAACGTCGTCTTTGAGCACCCTTCCATCGAGCAATTGAGTCAGTTCCTGCTGGGGCTTCGCCTTGGCCAGGATTCAACCAAGACTGGCTCAATTGAGCAGGAGATGGGACAGTTGCTTGAGAAGTATGGAAGCTTTCCCGAGCAGGAGCCTTCTTCAGTGGTACGTCTGAACCCTCTTTCCTTGAGAATAGCTCCTAACATTTTATAGGTCATCACAGGTGCTACTGGCTCACTCGGCGCTCATGTCGTCGCAAAGCTCGCCACCGATCCCTCGATTGGCAAGATTTACTGTCTCGTCCGAGCTTCTGATGATGATCAGGCGCTCTATAGAGTCAAGGAGTCTATGCTCCAGCGCAAGGTTTACCACAACCTTGCTCTCGAGGCTCGTCGCAAGATTGTCGCACTACCCTCAGACCTTTCGGATTCTCATCTTGGCCTCCCAAGCGAGACATATGCATCCATCACGACAAACCTTCGGTCTGTCATTCACTGCGCATGGTCGGTCAACTTCAACATGCAACTCTCGAGTTTTGAGAAGGGCAACATTGCGGGTGTCAAGCATCTTATCGACCTGTGCCAGGCTGCGGGACCCACGGCCTCCATGAACTTCTGCTCTTCAGTCAGCACATGTTCCCGAGCCACCGTTGTCCCTGTACCTGAATCAGCCCCGCCATTTGAGTGGGCGCAGGGAATGGGATACGCTCAGTCCAAGTCGGTCTCTGAAAACCTCTGCGCCAAAGCGGCTGAGGCGGGTGTCACCACTCGCGTTCTCAGAGTTGGTCAGATTGTCGCTGATACTCGCCACGGAATCTGGAACGCTCAGGAAGGCGTCCCCATGATGATGCAGACAGCGGTGACCATTGGTGCTCTTCCTAAGCTTAAGGAGACACCATCATGGTTGCCGGTTGATGTCGTAGCCGAAGCTGTTGTTGACATTTCCCTCTCGGACTCGGGCAGCGTGTTCACCAACATCGCTAACCCCAAGACGTTTGACTGGACGCGAGACCTTCTTCCTGCCCTACGAAACGCTGGTCTGACATTTGATGAGCTGGAGCCAAAGGAATGGGTGCAGCGTCTTAGGGCGTCAAACCCTGACCCTACGGCTAATCCTCCCATCAAGCTGGTTGACTTTTTCGCATCCAAGTACGACAAGGACGAGTTTGCACCTTCAAAGGCTTTTGCTACCAAGAAAGCATGCGAACTGTCACCGGCCTTGGCCAATGCTGGTGTATTGGATCAAGATTTCGTCAACAAGTTTGTTTCGTATTTCCTCAACACATCTTGGAAGACGGAAGCCAAGAACAACACTACCAAGACTGCCATCGTCATCGCCGGCCCATGTGGCTCTGGCAAGTCTACTCTTAGCTCGGCCGTGTCATCCTCGCTCAAAGTTCCTTTCGTCGAAGGTGATTCACTCCATACCCGATCAGCGGTGGAGAAGATGGAGTCAGGCACGGCGCTTGTTGATGAGGATAGATCATCATGGTTGAAGAGGCTGTGTGTCCGCGCTCAAGAGACCCTCTTTGATCTCGGCTATGACTCGGTTGTCATCAGTTGCTCTGCCTTGACAACTGCTTACAGAGGTACGATGCGCCAGCAGTTGCAAGAGCAAGGTGTCAAGGTGCTGTTCGTAGACCTGCAGGCTGGTGCAGATGTCCTGGCTCAACGCTTGGAATCACGTACAGGACACTACATGAGCTCAGCTATGGTCAACGGACAAGTTGATCTGCATGAGGATGCTGCTGTGGAGGAAGTGGACGTGTTCCCCATAGATACGGAAGCTGGGAAAGCAAAGGTTGTAGAAGAGGCGTTCTGGTTTTTGGGCAGGAATGTTAATTAGGGTTGGCGTTTGTCACTGTAGGCCCTAGACAACAGAAATGAAACAATACGAGAAGTAGCTATTTGTTAAGCTCTCTTTCAGGACCTTATGTGCGCTGAAGCCGCTCTTTCTCATGGCGCAGGCTAGACTTCATTTGCGCCACCATTTGTGTTGAAATTAATGCCGGAAATGGCGCCGCAATTGGTGCCGCGATGGGCGCGTCGCTGAGGCTATCGCGAGATAGTTTTTGGCTGTGTGTGGGAAATTGCGGAGGTTGGATTGCTTATGTAATTGCCATCCGTGGGTTTTGTCTAATCGCACGTGATGATACCTGTGAGAGAGCTGCGCGAAGAAGTGCTAGAACAGGTCGTTTAAATAATACGACTTTTCAAGACTGCCAGCGACCAACTCAACAAAGCTTCCGATCACACTCGTATTAAAGTATATGCATTTTAGGATTATAAAACCAAGGTAACCAATAACCAGTGAAGCAGGATTTACTTACTCTATATTTTTCCATATTTAATTTTTGTCTCAATTACGTTCTCACAGCCCGACCACATTCTCATACCCTGTACTCCGTGGTGTTTTTTTTTTCTTCGTCCGCCCTTTCGAGTTAGCGGCCTCTTGGCTCGTGCATAACCGACGAACCGTGATGCATAAAAGAGAGCCTAACCTTTCGCAGTCTAGCGTCTTTCTCAGGGCTCTTGTTCTTCTCTTCTTCCCCCGTCTTCCCCTGGCTCCCTTTTTCTTTTTCTTTTCCTTTGCCGATTTCCTATTTAAAATAAAACCCAGCTTTTTATAATTAGTCTCACGCGACCGTTTAATACAAAGAATACAAATGGGTATTTATGCCATCGTCTGCTTTGTTTTACTCCGTGATGGATACTAATGATAACCTGCGTATAGCTATGACTCTGAGCGATGCGGAGCCCCCGGAGGGATTATTTCTCGATATCTCTGTGCACCGAGTTCTCCACGACGTAGGAGTACCCGCTGTTGAGCCCTGGGCTACTTCATACATCGATGCCGTCCACGACGGAAGATTCGGCGATGCGATATGGGCACGCTACCACATCTTTGGAAATGTGATAGATGGTATGATTGAGCAGTTGACTGTGCTTGAGAGCATCACAGAAGATGCCATGGGATACAAGAAATTTGCACCGGAAGATTATGCTGCGGCTGTGGCCTTCTATACAGATAGAATGAACAGTGCAGACACACACCCTGAGGTGATCGAGATAATCTTGCGTATTGATAAGGAGGATCTTAGTGGTGTAGACATTCCTGACGGCCTATAGAGCCTTTGAATCTGTCAATTTGTTTAGTCGCGAGCTTGATCCGGACTACAAGAAGCTTAAGATTTAGTCTATGAGAATTGCGGTTCACTTTGGGATAGGTTGATACACTTTTGCTGCATGAGACTTCAATTTTTCACTGCAAGCAATGGACTGAATTTTCATAGACCAGATCTCTTGCAGTGTGCCCGACTTGGACGTGTCCATCTTGTCATTAGACAACTTCTGTTTTGTTTTGGTAGAGAAGTATCTTACACGTAGTCTCATGTACGTCTGACCTAGAACCCAAAGATGGAGTCGCTAGCGGTTCTTGAATCCTTTGCTGGGCTTCCTCTTTCAACCACAAAATCGAGCTGCCACTTCTAAGCAAAACACGGTGGTGAGGTAATTTTTACACTCCACTGTGGTGCAGCAAGATTTTAAGTTTTTGAACGAACCGAGCCGTTCGGCCCGAGCCAATACTTGGTCAAAAGACTGCACAAGCCCAGGGGACGGGAGCCTCGGAGCAACCCAACAGGAAGCCCAATGTCTCACATCCTGACTGAGACTCGTATTCACATTTTGTGTCTGCAAGCTATCATGCAAGATCTCCATTTGGTCAAGGACTCGAAGAAGCGGTGGATGGGACTTCTGAGCGACCCAATGGAAATAACACAACCGTAACACAACCGACTCCTACGCAACCAACATGAACAACCGGATTCATCCCCAACAGGCCATAGAAATACACACGCCGACCCATAGGCTTGCCCAGACACAGGAGCTTCATGCAGGCAGGGTGTTATTGTGAGGCACGCTGTTCTCGTAATCACTTAGGGAGTATCCACTAGACCGTCTTCACCGTGCCGTGATAACCGATTCACAACCAACAGCAGAACCAACAACACAACCAACACAACCGACACAACCGACATGAACCAAGTGAGCTGAGAAGTTTGAAGAGAAATTGGCTGTTTTGGTCATGTTCAGGACATAAAAAGTCTCCCCTCCGATTGATTTCTTGGATGAGATTAAAACATCGCGGCTTAGGCTAGACGTCTTCGACACAAAGCCCCATAAAGCATCTTTTTTATTCTTTCAAGACTATTCAAGCCTCGAAGCATGACTATGTTTCACTTGCTTCTGAGCTTCTTCCTTCTTGGGTTGAGCAACGGCGACAGCCTAGCTACTGGCACGGAATACGCCGAACCCAACGAACCCTTATTTCTCGACATTCCTATCAGCCGTGTTCTTAATGACACCGATAACTTAGGGCTGGTTGAGCCTTGGGCCAGCAGATATGTCGCGGCCGTCGACGAGAAGAGATTCGGCGATGCTTTATGGGCGCGTTATCACATTTTCGGTGAAGTTGTGAACGGCACTGTTGGAGACACCAACTTGACAGTACTCGGCAGTATTGAGGAAGATGCCATGGAATACAAGGCCAATGTGCCGGAAGACTTCACTCACGCCCTTTCTATCTACGCCAACACAAGCAGCAATGATACACATACCGAAATACTTGACCTCCTCACAACTGTCAGCCAAAAGGACACTACTCATCTTCAAGAACGAGCCACATTCGGAATCACCTGCAGCGCTGACAATCTTGCCTACCGGAACTCCTGTCTTCATCTGATAGAGTTCATGTCCGAGAGTCGAGAATACATCGGCGCGCATAATAGAGCGGTCACCTCATACGGCAACTGCTACCTGAGGGTCGGTCCGGTATCGCGTGGACCTGATATCAACTACTGGGTGGCTCACTCAGTAGCTAAGCTAATCGAGGGCCACTGCACGCGAGCATGTTGCAATCATCAACTCAGAACATCAGGATGGTCGCCAGCAAACCGCAGTCACCGCAAGATTTGCCTAAGTCGAAAAGCATCAGGTTGTTCCTGATACATTGCTGTGGAACTGAGGCTGTTTGAGTTGAAGAGGTTGAAAGGAAGTTTTGAGCCAGGTTGAAATGACACATGGGTCTCTGGATCGGTAGTCGTAGGTCTCTTTTAGACCTCATCGATTCATCAAGTTTCCATTATGAGTCGAGACTGGTTATTGTAGCTTCATTGTTACCTTTGACTTCACATCTGGCTCATCTACTTTTCCCCTCACCGCATGTTTAATCTGGAACGTGTTCCCCAGCCATATCGATATGACTGTCCTCCACTCAGCCTAGATATAACCCTTGTGCGGGATACTCAGTTCCGTGTAAATAGCTCGTTAGCCCCTGATAGTTCCTAGAATTTTGGACCTTCCCTAGTTCCTGTTGTATTCTCTGCACCTCACCATAGCCCAGTCTTTCTCTCATCTTGCCTAGGACGCGTTGAACTAACGCCATATCTTCATCTGAATTCACGGCATATCCAAGTATCAGCAAGGGCCAAAGCCCGAGAAATATCCCTGTCCATTTTTCAACTTCCTGAGGCTGCCGCAGAATTTCTAAACAACTTTCCACCTGCCATCGAGGAGAATCATTCGTGTTCAGGAGACTTAGAAGGTCGATTGGTAGTTGGTAGGTAAAACATTCTGTGACTAGATCGAGCAGGAGTGATGTTGCAAGAATCACAAGATCGAATTTGTGTGCAGCGGAGGCGGATGTGAGGTGAGGTGCAGCTCTGGGTACTACCAACGCTACCCAATAATCCATCTCGGATCGTAATCGAGCGAGATTCTCGGGGCTCTGCTGCGTGGGAGAGTTGTGGAAATTGATGATTCTCAGTTTTAAACGGTACAGCGTGGTAGGAATACCCAAGACGGGACTGCAAGCCGCATATGAGGAGTCTTGTGAGTCTAGCGGTGCAAGCAATCTCTCCACATTTGTGACAAAATCCGGATCGGTGTGGAAGTAAGGCGCGAAGGGCCTCCGTGTGGACAGGAGAAAGGCTTGGTAGAGAATGCTCTCTGCAATGATACGGTCGAAACCTTGGGTCATGGACCCGGGTGAGGCACCGTGCTTGGACACAAGGTCAAGTAGTGTCACCGCACCGGCGACGTGGTGTCTAGGATCGACTGAGTCGTCGAGGGACCATAGCTATAAGAAATTTCAGCTTTAGTGAAAACCACATGAGAGTGAGGAGCACATACATCATGAACGTATAAGAAGACTACTGTCGTTAGCAATGAAGAATCAGGCTGTTTATCCGTTGGCCGAAACGTGGCCAGCGTTTGATTAAGCTCGTGGACTGCTTTGGAGTAGAAATGAAGAGCGATTTTCTTATGCCGATTGTCATTTAGTAGGACGTGTTTGTTACAGGCGCAACAAGCAAAAACAGCATCCTTGACGCTTGGGCAATGAAGCATCATGTCAATGAGCTCCGAGCGGCTTCGTTTGACGTGCTCCTGGCTGCTTGTGGGGAGCACAATAATAGAGAAGTAGTAGTTGAGGAGGTGATGGATGAGCTCAGTCTCTATGCCTGGTTTGAAGAGAGAGCGTCCCGGAGATGGCGACCTTCCGCGATAGGGGACGATGGCTGTGCCGGTTGAGTTAGGGGATTTCGACTCTTCTGGTGCAGAACTGGAGCCTGAGCGCGATGGTTCGGCAAGGGATAGACCAGGATTCGTCCGAGACCGGTACCGCCGATCGCAAAGGTCTGTTGAAGTTGGCCACGCACATTGGCGACCAAATGCAGAGCAATTACGACAAGATGGCTTCTCCTCGCCGCACTTCACCTTCCGTTTCCTGCCTACGGCGTTGTTAGTATTTAGGGGTAGCCTGTGTAGAATAGCTCACACGTAAAGCATCCGGTCTTGGCGCGCAGAGTTGCCTTGGTCATCGTTAATTATGGCTAAATGCTGGAAGCATTGATATGATGAAGCTGAGTTCTTCTGGCTTATCAGTGGCTGTTCGGGAGACAGGGCGGCATTCAAAAGCGGGGTTCCATCGGTCGAGATGCTTTGCGGTCTGCAAGGGCAACGGGCTAGGACGTATTTGGTTGCAACCTTATCAAGTTAGCTGCTAACACGGGAACTGAACGGCGAAAGTAATGGGTCGTTGGTTCATTCTTATCAACCACATTCCGGCTGAATGTTGGACCTGGACAACCCTTGGGTGATCGGATTGGAGAAGCCTATTTGGCGCTTCGAGACCCATGCCGCTCAAGGCGATAGATGCCCCTCTGCGGTAGATCTGGTATGAACTATGGAGACTACGAGAGAGCTTTTAAGGCGATACACATGGGCTGTTGATAGCTATAAGAGATAGTACCAAATTTACTCAAAAACCCGCATCAGGCGTATACAGTACACTCATGTCATCTCTTATCAAGTGTTGGATCTCAGTCTTGCTTCCTGTGATGCACAAGAGGAGGTCGCTAGAGGGTCTCTTCGAATGACTACTCGGATCTAACCGGAACAAAAATGATTGCTCTGCCCAGAATTCGGCTAGCCAAAACGGCTTTGCTAAAGCCCACGATCTCACGACTGGACAATCCTGGATACCAATTCGGTTGCTGCCACAGTCTCTTCGTCTCGGAAGTGCTTGCCCACAAGTTGCAGTGCAATGGGAGCATCCGCAAACGTTTCCGGCACATCTAGAAAAGCGTCAGGATGGAATTGAGGAATGCAAGGGGAAATCTGACTGACACTTTTTGTATTCTCTGGCGTCTTCTTCAGAACGAGGCTTGTAGTCCTCGACGACATCGATCGCCGGATCGACTTTGAGGCCAGTAGGGAAAGTCACGCAAGGCTGGTCGAGGATGTTCCAAATGGCTGTATACAGCCAATATTGTCCGGAACCCAACGTCGCAGCGGCCCCAACGTATGCAGGGCAGAGGATGACGTCGACGCCTCTTTCCTTCATGGCGCGATGATACCTGGAGATTCCAGTTAGCAAGGCGAGGCAATAGTTGGTTCAAATGCACGTACTCTTCCCGATATGCATCTCTCCGGACGTTCAGTTCCCAATTCTCGGGTATGGAGAGGGGGTCTGGCCGGGAGCTGCTAAAAGCCCATTCTGTCAACGCGGCAACCGGCTCCCCACCTTGTGCCAATAGATCTTTCTGTGTGCGTGCGGCATCTGGGAAATAGAGGGATAGAATGATGTCGGACCCTTCTTGATGCTTATAAGGCTCGAAGTCGATCACCTCTATGCCAGCTTCCTTAAGCTTGGTAACGGCATGGCGCAAGGCGCGTGTAACGGGAGGATGCGGACGCACTAAACTGGAGAGAATGTTAGCTGCATCCCAACAAATACTATCGGCTTCTTCTTGCCACACTTACCCGTCATCCCAAATAACTCCAACAGTAATCTGGTCAGGACGGAAGGGTTCAACCTTCTTCCAGGGCAGAGGTACCAAAGATGTCTCAACCTCCCAAGGTTGTTGATCAAGAACTGCACTTTGGAAGAGGTTTAGATCCTCGACGGTATTGGCCAATGGCCCGATGACGCAGCGAACGCTCTCTTGCCCGCTTCCGGCCAAACAAACTCCATTGTATGGGTTTCGCAATGCCGTCGGTCGAAGTCCGTATGCGCCACAGAATGCTGCCGGGACTCTGATTGAGCCACCGATGTCGGTACCGATGCCTAGGGCGGCGCAGCGAAGGCCGAGAGAAGCTCCTTCACCACCGCTGGAGCCGCCACAGGTGAGTGCGCGATTGTGAGGGTTGACAGTAGTACCGTAGATGGGGTTACTGCAGTCGATGTGCTGATGACTTAGCTTGAGCATCAACAAAGCAGTAGTAGTGGACTTACCATGACACTTTGAGGCTCGTTTGTTCGTACGTGAAAGACTGCACCGGCCTTCTTGAGCAGCTGAACAAGGAGTGCATCTTCTTCTGCAATGTTATCAATCCATGCAACGTATGCTGAGTGAACAATGCGACCCTTGAACCCGATGTGTTCTTTGGCAGAGATAGGAAGACCGTGCAAAGGCCCCTTGAGCTTTCCGGTTCTCTTGAAGTAGGCGTCCAGTTCAGCCGCAGCGGCCAGAGCTTCCTCAACCATGAACTCGGTTGCGAAGTTGGTCAACTGGTGGGCAATGTGTGCTCTCTTAAGAAAGGCAGCGGTGGTCTCAAGAGCCGTAAGAGAGCCGGAAGCCATTTGCTGAACCAGATCTGTAGCACTGGTTGCTGTAATCTTCAGCTCTCGTGCCGTGAGCAAGCTACATTTCTCTATGAAGGTAGAGACATTCAGCTGACTGGCGGGTGCTAGCTCCTTGTGTGAAAGGAGCCAGTCTGGGTTCATCGAGTCTCTGAGAACTTTGCGACACTTCTCTGCCTGGGTCTCCCAGGAGACTGCGGTTAAAGAACCCATTGCTGGAGGATCTGGAAGAAAATTATGATTTGAGTTGACGAGGTTGAAGGTGGGCGTCTAGGTAGATTAGCGTTGCGCGGAGAAGGAATGTGAGCTGTGAGAGATAACGAACTGGAGGTGCCATCTTTATAACGCTATCTCAGTACCCTGATATCCCAGGGAATTGGTCCTATCTGGCGGACCGAACCCGGACCGCCAAGGGGAGTTGTTGACTCCCAAAAGCTGTGCCGTGTGCCAATTCGTTGTCGTATCCGACAGCTGGAATTGATCTATGGTATCGCCATTAAGTCCCGGAGGATCACACTCGCTAAGCACCTCTTGCAGATAACGCCACTTGCTTCCCCTAATTTGGACTGCCTCGCAATTCAAGGCCATTGGTCAGGACTTCGCAATTCTTGCGGATTGGTCATGATAGCCGCGTCAGGGTCATACCCCGGATTTTGCTATCTTTCTCCGAGTCTAGCCTCTGCCCAAGCTAAATCTCGCAAACGTTAACCATTGGCTGCTCCCCCGCAAAATGACCCTCCACCAAGCTGCTGGTAATCTCAGGCCCAGACTTTGGTCGTCCAAGATAACGGGCGTTGGTAGAGGAAGAGCATAATGAGGCGTCTGGAAGGGATAGTCTCCTGATAGTGCCATGCTCGGCAAAGTCCACCTGTCGCGTAGCAGCGATACGTCGCCATCTAGCGGAAAAGTCTAACGATCATGAATCTCGGTCCGCTTGTCACCATAAATCATTATATATACTCGTTGAGTAGGAAGGAAACCCCAAGACCTCATCTGTGCCTCCATCTGCAGAACATCATAGCTTCAACCAACTTCCATTGTTCCTTCAAACATTCTGACACACTTCTCCCTCTGCTCTGCACTCCGTATCAGAGCATCGTCATGGCTTCACCCGTCGCTTCGGGAACTCCCTCGCCGGACTTCATACCGGGCACTATCCACCTTGTTGATCTTGATGGTACCATGCACTCTCGTCATGCTGAGGGTGCGACTCGCGACGTTGTTCTCGTTCCAGCACCTTCGGATGATCCAGACGATCCATTGAACTGGAGCCATCGAAGGAAGACTCTCCTTCTTAGCTGTATCTGTGTGTAAGTTGCACTATAAGTCCCCTCTTTCTGAGTGGAACCAATTCTAATTCTGTAGGTACTGCCTTGCGGTTGGTATCGCGTCGGCCGCTATCTACTCGGTCCTTGTTCCCATTTCCGCTGCTACCAATCTCACTGTCGGCGACTTGAATACCGGAACCGGCTACATGTTCTTGGCACTCGGCTGGGGATGTCTGATTTGGCAGCCGCTGGCTCAGAAGATTGGCAAGCGGCCAGTATATCTTTTGTCACTGCTGGGCACCTTGGTAAGTTAACTAGCCTGTCTTTCCAGACGTGAAAGTCAACTAAGGTGTTAATAGGGAATGATGCTATGGGCTCCTCATGCCAAAACCAATGGCCAGTGGATCGCCAACAAGGTCATCCAAGGGATGTTTGGCGCCCCCATTGAGTCTTTGTGCGAGATCTCTGTTGCCGACGTCGTAAGTGATGATAACTCCAAGATTCAGCCCGCTTCTTCTGTTTAATACGTTACATAGTACTTTACTCACGAGCGTGGAACCTACATGGGACTCTATGCTCTGTTCCTTGTCGGGTCTAATTTCCTAGCACCTCTCATGTCGGGATTCATCAATGATGGACAAGGATGGCAATGGGTTTTGGTATGTTCAACTACGAATTCGATACTTCCACCTGACACTAAGAACAGCACTGGTGTTCCATCTTCAACGGCGTCGCGTTCGTCATCATCTTTTTCTGCATGGAGGAAACCAACTACCACCGCTCCGCTACTGCACCGGTGGCCGAATCAGACCAGGACCACCCTCAGCCAGATAAGTTGGCCGAAAACGGCTCTGATGAGGAGAAGGTTACTAGGGTTCAGAGTACCGCTAACACCGACATTGATCATGGCACTGTTATACCTTCTACCAAGAAGACATACCTTGAGAAACTCAAGATCATCCGTCGAGAAGACCTCCGGAGCAAGGTTCCGTTGACGAATATGGTCATTCGAACATTCGTGTACTTCTCATTCCCCGTCGTTGTTTTCTCTGGATTTATGTATGGCGCAGTTGTGTGCTACTTCAATGTGTTGAATGCCACGGCGTCACTCATCCTTTCCGGAGATCCTTACAACTTCTCTTCGAGTATTGTCGGGCTTTCATATGTATCAACCCTTATCGGAGTGTGCTTGGGGTGGGTAGATCCGCTCATCATTCTGACTCTTTGCTGATGAAGACTTGCAGGACATATTACTGTGGACCATTGGGCGACAAGTTTGTCCTTTGGAAGGCCCGCCGAAACAATGGAATCATGGAACCTGAGCACCGTCTTTGGCTTTATACTGCTCTGGTCATCTTGATACCTGGCGGCATGATTCTCTGGGGAGTCGGTGCTGCCCATAAGATTCACTGGGTTGGGATGATGTTTGCCATGGGTGCGCTCGGAGCAGCTATTACAATCGGCTGTCAACTGCCCATTAGCTACTGTATTGATTGCTACAGAGATCTTGGATCCGACGCCATTGTTACTGTGATTCTGATCAGAAACACAATGAGCTTTGCCATCGGTTACGGGTATGTTGTTCTGTCTCAACTTCACGAGCCGTTGCTGATCCAGCCTATTAGAGTCACGCCTTGGGTTACGAACATGGGCTATCAGAATGCTTTCCTTGTTGCAGCCTTCACTGCCTTGGCTCAGCTGTCCTTGTTTCTCGTATTCATTAGATGGGGCCGCCATTTTCGCAGGGCCAGTGTCGCTCGTTATTGGAAGTATGTGCAGCAGGTCAAAGACGATGGCTTGCTGCATTAGGAGAATGTGAAACAAGCTATATTTACTTAGCAGGCATCGCCTGGGTGCTTAGCACTTATAAATATACCCAGCCATTGAGCTGAAAATGTTCAGGTGCGCTGATTAGATATATTCCAAGCCCCCAATGCACTTTGTGCACCTTCAATCACCAGCACAGCCAATACAATTTTCGCCACAGTCTCGCCAAGTAGTGGGCTTGCATATACATCCTGTGCACCTCCTCCTTCATGACCCAGAGCCTGATTTCACTCTTTTCTACTTAAGGTCCTCTTCTCCTCCGATTTGAGTAGAGATTGTAGACCTCTCTCACCCCTCACTACCCAGAAACGTCAAATCTTTGCCCTCACTATTAGAGGCAGGCAACTCGAGCACCAAAATGAATCATCAAAGCCCTCCTCGCCATAAACATCCCAAGTTTTTCAGCGGTTCCCCCGTTGATCCGGGGATACGACGCCGCCCTCATTATTATCATGTTCCGTCGGCTATGGAGGCGAGAGACCTAGGTGTGCTTTATCTTTCCCACAGTTCCTTCCTCCTGATTATGCCTGGTTTAATGACAACTGTCGTAGTTCGGGACTCACTACTAATTGCGGCAGCACCAGAATTCAATCAGCCTTCCGGCTGGCCAGCCAACCCATTACTTCCACTCAGTGACCAATTGACCAAATGTCGGTGATGGCGGAGATCCATGGTTTGACACAGCTGTTACATGGTATCCCAGCTAACCTGATGAGGCTAGCCATCCGGACTGGCATGATTCCACAACCAAATGTCGTCTCATGTAACTTGGCCTTGTTTCTGACTGCTGCGGCTAGGCGATGTAACAAATCACAACTCTAGAGCTTGTTGCTCCGGAAGGCTAACCTGATTAGACTTGGTTGGCATTGACAACATCTATCGGACCGAGCGTCCCGAGCATCGACATTCTCCCTGTGCTCGGAAACGTCAGTTCTCCGACTACCGAGTTTGACAAGGCGACAAGCCAGGAGGCATCGGGGAGGCTCTAGTCTTGGGATGGGCGAGAATTTGCGTGGTAGACTTGATTTGAGGGAGTTCTCTTTTAAGCTAGTAGCCCTTGGCTCAAGATATCCCGACGTTAATCCTGCCTCACGGTCCCCCCCCTGCGTCGTTGGCAACCGTATACCCTCACATCCAGGCTGTATCCTATCCCCTCAGCGCAGAACCTCCCCCATCAAGAAGATGGCATCCTTGTTGCTAAAGTTTGAAACATCTGCCATAATCTCCCCTACCTCCGGTCCAGCAAATGCCGTCTTGACCTGCTCTATATTGTCCCAAGTGACGACAGATCCAAAGGCGTAGAGAGAAGGCGACCCGTCTAATCCGTCGACAAACTTTGTGGCTGACCAGCTTATGATGCCATATTTGGCCCAGCGCTCTTTGATTAGGGGCATATGCTTGGTTAGGTAGTAGTCGATATTGTATCTAGTGTCGGGGACGTTGGGGAAGACGACTGTGACGGTGAAGGTCATGGTGGATAGAGCGACGTGGTAGTTTGCTTAAAATGTCTGAATGAGCGTTGTGAGACAGATGCCTGCGGTGACTTTCCTAGAGGTAATATATAATAGCTGAAGCGACATCAGTTTATAATCAAGTCTCGCGCACGCCGCCTGCCCCAGACCGGTGTTAACGGACTTTATGTCCCTTCTCCAGTCGGGCCGAACTCACGACTGATATCATGCATGCCGTGAGTAAGTTTAGCGAGTGGAAGCAAGGCAGTTTAAAATAAACCAGGGGATAAAGCGCCAAAACCAACGGTCGAGAGTCTATTTAAGCAGGCCGTCACCAGAATGTCTCAAAAGCAACCGTCGAAGATCCTACACGTTTAATCCAGTTACCATTCCCATCATGTCTCCTAAGCCGAAGCTTCTCATTGTCCTTACGTCCCAGGATATCCTTCCCACACGGGACAACATGAAGACGGGCTGGTACCTCCCTGAGCTCGTCCATCCGTATAATATGCTCGTACCCCACGTCGACGTCGTTACAGCCTCTCCAAAGGGTGGTGAAGCTCCAATTGATCCGTACTCGGTTGAAGAAACCAAAGATGACGCCGCTTGCCAGGCATTCTTAAGAGATAATAAACAGCTCTGGAAGAATACCACGAAGCTAGAGAGCTTCCTAGGCAGGAGCTCCGAATTTGCAGGCATCTTCTTTGTCGGTGGTCACGGCCGTCAGTATCCTCTTCTTGTTGCCAGACACACCTCTAACACCATAACAGCCATGTTCGACCTTGCTGTGGATAGCATATCCCAGGAGCTTATCCGGGAATTCTACGAGGCCGGAAAGATCGTCTCGGCTGTATGCCACGGCCCCGCCGCGCTAGTCAACGTCAAGCTCTCAGACGGGACGTATCTGGTGCAGGGACACGCTGTCACGGGCTTCTCCAACGCCGAGGAGGATGCCTACCAGTTTACTGATGCGATGCCGTTCCTACTTGAGGATGAGTTGAAGAAGCACGGAGGGAACTACGAGAAGGCGGACCAGCTGTTTGGCGTCAGGGTGGTTGTTAGTGGAAACCTCGTCACGGGGCAGAATCCTCCGAGCGCGGGCTTGATTGGGGGGAGTTTGGTGGAAGAGATCCAGAGGAGAGAAGCGTGAGCATGGATGCTATGAAATAGATTGGGATAGTACACGCTCATTTTGCTTTTCTACCGAACCTTGCAAATGCATCCCTGCATTAGTGCCTCCTCTGCACTAGACAAAGCGGGCTAGCCATCCGGAGTCTGCTAGCGGTCAACCTTGAGTTACTGGCGTGACGTAGGTTCTCTTGTTTCGTGCCCAGAATCCCCAAGCCTCAAAGGCATGGTGCTTTCCTCTGATAGAAATGGCTTGACCCAAACTCCGGATGGCTTACCCTTTCTGATAAAAGGTGGTCTCCCTCCACCCGGCCGGTTTTAGTTATCTCGATACAACTCATTCGCTTTCAAGGTGAGGGCAAGCAGGAGCTCAGATCAAACGTCATGGTCAACAGAGGCCGGCCATCAAAGGATTGTCTTCCCTGTCGGAAGAGGAAGCTCCGGGTATGACACCATCCCTGTCTCACATTCTCAACAGCTAGTAGTGGGCGAATCGTCTATCATCTTAAGTTGCTGATGGAGAGATAGTGTGACTTGAAGGTTGGGACCTGTGGTCAGTGCCAGAGAGCCGGGCTAGAGTGCCATGGATACCGCAACACTCAGGACCTGGTCTTTCGCGACCAGACCGACGTAGCCAGGCACAAGGTGTTAGCCCGTTCAGGCGTGCCCGTACTGAACCTGGACATGGATACACGGTGTCGAGACACCTTCTTTGCCCTATACGTCACCGGTATCTCACGCAGCTGCACATCTCTCGTGCCTCTCTACATGGAGGCCCCAGCCACAGGACACCTAGCATGCAGCGTCGACGCAGTCAGTCTAGCATTTGCGGGAGTCCAGTTCGAGAGCCAGGAAGCGATGAGCTTAGCAAGCAAGAGATACGTGACAGCCTTGCAGAACCTAGGTCAAGCTCTGCGCCACCCAAAGGCCCTGAGAAGCAACCAGACGCTGCAGTCGGTGCTGCTACTGGACCTATACGAGAAGATCTGCGGGCAGGACACGCAGAAACCTCGTTCCTGGATAAGCCATATCCAGGGGGCAATGTCCCTCATCGAGGCGCGGGGGAACTTCGATCTCTCTAGCCCGATTGCCTGCGAGCTGGCGAGGAATGTGGTGACGACGTTGACCATTAGCTGCGGCGCTGTCAAGGCCCCCGTCCCTGATAGTGTGTTTTTGTTGCGAAGAAGGCTCGATGGCCATGTCCTCGATGCGAAGTGGGAATTTATGAATATTCTGCTAGACATTGTGAATCTGAGGGCCGACATGCACAACGGCAGGTGGTTGAATCACACAGCCGAGGCAGCTGAAAGGGCCAAGGGGCTTGACCGCAGGCTCGTCAGCCTAGAGCAGGAACTACCAGAGGATTGGAAACCCGTCCCTTGCTTTACCGCCATCAGGCATAGGCCACTCCTCCTAGATGGCTATCACGACGCCTACCCAAACCACTTTGTGACGCAACTATGGAATACTCTTAGGGCAATGCGTCTAGAAATGACCAAGATAATTAAGGACCACGACCTAAGTTCCGAAGCCGCCGCCTCTGAGACGATTAATAGCACTGTGCGGAAAATATGCCACGCGGTGCCCCAGTTCATGCTCCCTGGGTCGAGGCCCGAGAACGCAGGGCCATTCTCCCCGATGGAGAAGCTTCAGTGCAGGTCACTGCTGTCGTGTCTATACCTCGCGGCCCAGCTGTCGGCGGATGAGCATCTACGGGAGTGGATATGCGCGTGCATAGAGTACATAGCTGAGAGGGGGGAAATGAGGGTGGCGAGGGATATTGCGGGTATAATACGAGGGAGGATGGATGTTGACTACTGGACTGTGTGGGCGATGACGGGGTGTTATGCGATGGCTGCATAGACCTCATCCCCTGCCCGTTTCCTGTAACTGGGTTCACCACATAGCTGGCATGGGCAGTTTCGGCACTCGGGGGGTTTCTCAAGTCCGTTGTGGTGTTCTCGGCTTCAAGCGCATCGCCTTCTTCGAGTCGGAAGGCTAGCCCATCAAGGACAGAGCTTACCTATACTCGGAATTCTATATAATCACCAACTCCATCGTCTACTGATTATGATCAAGAACAAGCCGGTCAGTAGACTTGCCTCAGAACATCCTCCCCATATAAGCACGCCCTCCTCGTTGGCGCCACCTACGGCATAGGCGCCGCCCTCACAGACAAGTTTATCCTTGAGGGCAGCCAAGTCATCGCTATCGGCCATTATTGGGATCAACTCGACGCGTTTATGCAGAAGCACGGGGCCGCCAAAGCCAGCGGGGTGCGGTTGAAAAGTGGCAGTACTCTTCCAACTTCAAAGGTCCAATTCTCGATGCCCCAGATTACTTCCATGGGCAGCAGAATTGGATTCTCAGCACCGTCACTGGCGATGTTGTTCTCACTCCGCGATTGACCAATGCTACGCTTTTTGAAGACTCGCAGGATCTCGTTCGTGGAAATGCCTGGTTGTTGATCGATACCAGATCGATGCACGAGGAATCTGCCACTCCGGAACGGTTGATATTTAATTCTACGTGGGGTCGTCTGAATTCAACTGGGTCTGGTCCCTGGCTGCGGCAATGAAGTCGGGCTACAGCCGCGGACGAGAAGACAGAAAAAGACTACCAGTTGCAGATGACACGGTGTTTTAGCAACCGTGAAGCTTCCGAGTGAGTTTTGTTATTGAGCCTCTCATCGCAAAGTCAGACGGCTAACTGGGTCCTTGAAACCATCCATAATCTTAATATCACGGCATCCACTACGTCCAACCATACCGAGCCAGTCTTCGATACGATGCAAATATTAATCAATACGACACATCTGAGGCTAGGAACCAGCTTGGCGCTGCTGGTCGCAAAGAAGAGCGAAACAATACTGAGCGAGCGATACTCACCATATCGGAATACGACATGAACACATCTCTTGCAGAGACACAGGGGAAGCCTCTCATACCCCCCTACATCAACAATTTAACAGGAGACTGGCTACAGAAGTTCTTGACCCTTCGAGGAGGCAAGGATATAGAACTTTCTTTGCCCGTTGTACAGTCTAGATCTCATCCTATTTTAGATTGCCGATTCTCTTGTCTCTTAGCTGTTTTCTGACGTTTTGGACACTACCGACTCTCCGGCACTTGCAATACAAGCACTCAACACGTCCCTCTATAGGCTCACATACTATTATCACATTTTTGCATTTGCACTGGCGACTGATAACACAACTATTACCCGATTCGTCCTTCTTAGGGCACCAGAAGAACGATGGGGGCTGATAGCAGTGCTGATTATCATCGGTGGCAACATGCTTCTCTTTCTCATTATTACCGTAATATTCCTGGAAGTAACTAGCTATAGCTTCATCCAAAACGCATGGCATGCCGTGGCGCAAGTGTCCCAGAACGAAGAGGCTCATCCACTCTTAAAGGAGGCGACTCTAGCTGCGGATAAGGATATGGATTGCTTGTTTCATGGCCGTGAGCCCCCACAAGGGATCGTCGCCAATGTGAAAGTCTTCTTCCTCGATATTGGACGACTCCTCAAGACGATAGATACTAGGGACTCGGAGAAGCTTTCTGTTAAGAATGGGGTCTTCACTAAGTTCAGCCCGCGGTAGTGTGTTTGAGATGGAGCGACAGCCAAGACGATGATGAACAATGTCCTCAGGGATGCTTTCTATGAAAGATGGCGCCTACTATACTAGACTCACTTCAACTTCCTTGACGTTATCAAACCACGTCTTGTTATCCAAAATAAACCACCCTATACGTGCAAACTTGCCGTCCTCTGTTTCGCGGAGCATCAGCCCTTCTTCAGCCGTGAGCTGCAGGCACCACATTTCCTGAACCTTCTCAGCAGGAAAGTCAAAAGCCCCTAAAGCAACGAAAAGTTATAAGTCCGGATTCATAGTGTCTTGCTCTGCATCCTTACGCCCAAGCAGAGATCCGTGCCAAGTCATTGTGGGCACGTACCAGTACCGCTTGCTGAGGCTCTTGAGGTATTCAGAATCAGTTGTTTCCAGAACAATGGCTTTCGCCATGCGCCCCAAAAACTGTAGCTCACAGTGTGGCATATGAAGTATGTTGGGACTGCAATCGACGTCTGGTGACCATCGATCAGAGTCTCGCAACTTCGGTCTGACTTTGATGAAGCCTTGGCTCTGATACTTGACCAACTTGCGTTTGAACGCATCACGGCTCGCGTACAAGACAGAGCCTTGAATGGCAGCCCAGGACCATGAAGGTGCCCGAATCACAGGTGCAGGGGCGAATCTTGTTGGTAGGGGTCTTGTTCCTGGACCAAAACGGGATCCCATCAGATGACCGGGTCTCCATAACAGGCCGCGGACAAGATCAGACTCCCATAGACCAGCCAGATATCGAGACCCTAAGACCTCTGAAATAGGCAAAGCGATCGAGGCAATAGCGGCAAAGATGTCGTGAGGATTTGATAGGTGCCGCTTAGTGTAAGTAAAAATGATCCCGTCCCACTGCTTGAGAAGCTTCTCCCTCCTTACTGAGAGATCCGCATCTACCCCGTAGAGAACAGCTTGGAGAGATGTAGTGCTACTATCGTCCCCAACATGGCCGTCCTCATAGTAACTCCGACTGCGGCATGAGAAAACGAGTTGCTCCGGTGCGAAGATGATGGTACGACGACCAAGCAGCTTTTCCTGAAAGCACCAACCCCGGGTCTCAGTTGGACCAAGGTCACGCGACCTCTTCACTCCTATAAAAGCGCTTTCCGAGCCAGACTCATCAATCGGTATTTGGCAAGGAGGTGCCCGCTGTTGAAGATGGTTCACAAGGAAAGGGTTGCGGGCATCTGAAGACCTCGCAGCAATAACCGTGAGGAATGCGTTGCCGTATACTTTTGCCATGAGCTTGGACTCGTGTTCCCAGTCTTGAACATTGCCCTGAATTATGCACAGCGCATCAATCCACACAAATTGGATCCCGAGTGTACGAGCCAGAGCAAAGGTGTCGCGGTGTGCTGCCACGACGCGAGATTCATCGATGCCCATAAGCATTTCTTCCATGGTTGAGTCGTTGAGCGTGAAAGTATCCGTTGCAGGTCCCCAACAGTACGATAAAGCAAGGTATTTCTCTTGCGCTGTCGGTGCCGTAAGCACAAGTCGTGGAGCCTGGCCCTTTTCGGGATCGCCGACATTGATGAGCCTGGTAGGCATCTCTAGTGTGCCATCCAAGTGGCACGATTTGTGCAGCCTCTCGCATCGACTGAGCCATGTGTGTATCATATCGACGTAAAGATGAGGGTCATGATCTGCTGTACAGAGTCGGCCTAAGACATGAGGATTCCCCTTTTCGCTTTGGTTCGTCAGCTTGAATCACAGAAAAAGCGTCCAGAACATATATACTAACGCATAAACGGCAAGTGTCACCCAGTTCAAAACATCGTTCCTCTCTTGACCTCCAGTGATAGCAGATATTTCTCCACATGCCACCTTTATCTGTGGCTGGGAGAGATTTGCAGAAAAGTCTTGAAAATGACCGTATATCCAGATCGAAGGGTCAAAGTCTTCAACTCCTTCTGGGGCTTCGTCTTTGAGTGCAGAGTCAATTTCTGACGCACTCCATTCAAATTTGAAGCCTTCCCAGCAAAGGAAACAGAAGTCGCATCCATTGTCGGCACTCTTCTTGAGAGATGCGAGATTGGGATGGAAGGCTAGGCGCCCTCGTAAACTTTCGAGAGTGAGCAGGCGGCAAAAGTCACACCGAGCCATAATTAATATCACTCGTGTCTGTTGAAACAAATAACTCAATTGTTGAAGTCGAGAGAGGGGGCTTGCTTATGTCCAATTAGAATCTACCCTGGTAGGCTGAGCTGACGTGTTCGAGGCCTGCAGCCCTGCAGCCATCTACCTAACACAACCCAAACACTACTTTCAACTGCAAAGAACTCGGCTGCAATAGCCAACTCAAGGGTTCCACATCCGTCCTCACCTGCCCTCTAGGCTGAGGCCGTTTCTCTCAACTCAATCAGCTTGACGGCGGAATCGACGACGCACTCCTCGAATGGGCGGTACTCGATACCCAAGATACGCTTTGACTTGGAGTTGTCGACTTCATAAATATTCGGGCCAGGGTAGTTCTGCCCTGGCTGCCCAATGGGAACTTTGCTCTTGTAGGTCTCGGGAATACGGGGAGATGAAAGAAGCACATCGGCTGTTCGCTGATAGCTGTACCGCCCACCAACAATGAAAAATCTCTCATTGCCCGCCTCGGGGATCTCCAGTGCGCGAAGATGCACCTGAGCAAGGTCGCGCACATCAACAAATCCCCAGAAGGACGTGTTAGGAACATCTTCAAGTTCGCCAGAGATGAAGCGGTTCATATCCCAGGCGGTGACGTTCAGTGCAGAGAAGGACACGGCATGTGCGGGTGGGCCAAAGACCATCGGGGGACACAAGACGGTGAGCTCGAAGCCTGGCTTTCGTTCCTTCATAAAGTTCCAAGCAGCCTTCTCTGCCAGGGCCTTGGATGCGACGTAAGCAGTCGCACCATCAGCGGCTTTGGCATAGTCATAAGTGACATCGTTCCAGTCATTCTCGTCGTATGTGTGGCCAGGCCAGAAGCCTTTGGTCAAGTCGACCATGGCGGCGAAAGAAGATGTGAGGACAACTCTTTTGACGTTCACACCGTGAGCGGCAACAGATTCCAGGACGCTCTCGGTTCCCTTGATAGCGGGAACGAGCATCTCAGTTTCATTGTCTTTGATGTTGAGCGAGAAAGGGCTAGCCATGTGCAGAACCTGGGGGTATAGGACTTGTTAGCGGCTTCGACATTTCAAGGAACGAGTTGAGACATCGATGGATGTTGGGTATTGGATCTCACGTACACCATCGACACCCTGAACTGCCTCGTCAAAAGCACCCGCGATAGTCATATCAGGAACCACAACAACGGAGAGCTTGTTCGAGTACTCAGAAAAGGTCTTGAGCACCGTGTCGGCCGAGGGTTGAGAGCGGACAGCTCCTCGTACGGCGTAGCCCTGTCGTAGTAGGGCCGTGATGGTATGGGTAGCAATGAAGCCGTTGGCACCGGTAACGAGGATGAATTTTCCAGAGGAAGCCATGTTGTCTGGATCAGCGGCACTGATGATGAAGAAGAATTCTGTGGTATGTAGTTTTTTGGGGCGAAATCTGGGGGTAGGATGCGAAGTGCAGTTGAGTGGGGAGGCAAAACTGGAGCGAAGCGTAGGGCTCTTTATATCCTTCAGGGAGGAGACAACTAGGCACTGAGGCAAAAATATACTCACCAATTAGTTCTCTTTCATCCCCGGCGCCACTTCTTGATTGTCTCCCGTGGTTGTGAGTTCTCCGACTCCCGTCATGCACCCTCGGCCACATAAACCGCAAATGCGGCCGCGTTGTGATGCTTCGGCCGCACGTGCAGCTGACCTAGTATGGAGGAAATGAGCCAGGCCAATTCACGTCTCTGGATTTCGCTGACTTTCGACTAGGATCAGGTAATCGTCTAGAAGCATGGTTAGAAATCAAGAAATGATCACTGTGGTTATTACTCACTGGCAACTCGCCACCTGCTCTGGATTGTACGGAGACATCCATTTAGGATATCTAGTGACCGAGCCATTTGCTCGCTGCCACTTTCATTCAGGTACCATGCCGCCGTAGATGCTCCTTGATAAAGGCAGTCGCAGATGAGCGGACTCAGTGTGGTAAGTCTGGTCCCCTGTGATAGTTGTAATCCTTGTCCGAATTGGACTACTTCATCCACCATGGCATGAAACTCGCCAAGGGCCAGTGCCTGCATCTCGGTTTCTTCGGCGCTGTTTAATCGTCTGTTTGTCTCCGTGCACGCATACATATTGAGAAGAACGGTCTTGGCACTGAACGCCAGAGCATAAGCAACACTGAGGGAATCAGCCTGTCCAGATCCTCGTTCCGCTTTGAGAATTTCTAGTAAGCTATTCAAAGTTCGAAGTAGCTGCATCGCCGTTGTAAACCGAAGGGGACCCGTCAAAGTGTAGTCATCTCTATGGTCGATGATACGCCCTAACAGATGAGCGACTTGGCAGGTTCGTGCGAAGTGGTCAGTTGCCAGTCTGGTCGCAGATTCAACGAAAAGGGGCAAACTGGGTGCCGGGTCCCCTTTGTCCCAACTATCGGTGTCACAGGGCAGAATCTCGTCCTTGGAGAATCCACCAGCAGAAAGCGGTCGGCACTCGAAGCCAATATTGATATGCCTTGGAAGGTTTAGTGAGAGATATCAAGACAAGGTTACACTGAAGGATAATTCATTCACCTTTCAAGGACCAAGACAGCACACCATGTCCGTCTCACCTCTTCCATGTCTCCCCACGTCTTTGGTGGCCGGCTCGATGGTGAAGCATGCGCCTTATCGTGTAAGCCCATGACTTGGCCTAGTCTCCCGCACCGTCCAATCGACATGTAAGCAGCTGGGTAGATGCCGTGTCCTATCTCGTACACAGCGATGAGAATGGATGCCTGCAGCACACTGATGGATAAGAAACCACGGTTTTCCAAGGCCATACAATAATCCTTGATGTGTCTGTATAAGGGAGCGCTAGAAGGGTCACGTTCGAGTGCTGGAACTTGTGAGAGTAACTTCATAGCTGCAAGGAGTGTGCCGATCCCTGGCTCTGGTTGCATTCCGGGTGCCCTGGTCTCGCGCGCTAGCCTGCGCTTTGACACAATGGGCAACCAAAGGTGGATGCTGTCGAAATATACATTGGCAATGTCCTCGATTTCCGCGGCCGAACCTAGTTCATCGAGAAGTCTCTGCGGTATGGACACAAATGGGAGAGTCAGAAAATTGCCTCTCTGCCGAAACACGGGATTGTCGAGAAAGAAAGCGGAGCACGGCAGAGAAGCTCCAAGGTGGTGGGTCAGAGGCGATTCGCGGGGAGACCAAGTGGCGATCCCCATGTCCAGATCTTCCTCCACTGGTGACGCGACTGACGGTGAGTTGCTTGAACTCGTCAAAGCAAGGGCACTGTCTCGGTTGTGTGTGGTCGTCCCTGAAGAGCTGCTCCGAAGGACCGTTTCAAGGGAAGCAACGCGCGTCCGTAGCCAGTTGAGCTCGTCGTTCTTCTCTGTAATGGACGAGTAGTCGCACTCCCTGCCGCTCCGGCGACATGTGCCGCATTGCGGAAGCCTCTTGTCACATCTCCGCTTCTGTTTACGGCAAAACTGACAAGCTTGTTGTGGCTGCTCTAGACCGGACATGGCGTGCGCGGGGTGAGACAATGTGCAAGGCGATAATATCGATAGTCAAAAGGTCAATGACCATGGGCTGATGGAGTTGCGGGTGGGCACTTAAAAGGTGCGGCCGAGTGTGTCAAAGTGCGGCCGCATGTCGGCCGCATCAACTGCATGCTGACCATCCAGACGAACGCCAAGGATAAGCAATGAGGGGCGCCTTTACCACACTCTAGAGAATTGATGTCACAGAAATTGTGTGCCAGAGCCTCGATGCTAATGTTGGATGCATAAACCCTTTATGCATTTCTTCGATGCAAGCTCGCGCAAGATAAGTCTGGCAGAGCAGGCGAGCGAGCTGAAAGGCTGTGGCTGGCTGATGATCTGTGGCTTGGTATGGACACGAGTGAATGTGAGTGGTAGGGCTGGTCTGGCCCGTTCCTGGACTCAGCCATGTCTGAGACGGGATGCACTCCAGGAGGCCAGATGACCATCTGAAAGCCTATCAAGTCTAGGGCAATACTAATCTTCAGCATATGGCTTGGATGCATGTGCAAATGGCTTTCCAACTAGAGCCTTGCATGCTAAATGATAGAAAGCATGGCCTCAAAACTGCATAAAAAGACTCCCATGGCCCTCATCCAACTGTTTCTCTGACAGGCATCGATGGCCTTGACACATCTTCCACCTAATACCAATGACTTCTAAAATTATCGAAGGTGGCCTTGCCGCCTCCACGTCGTTTTTTGCCATAATGAGTGCCTTCTTTTTCGGAATGGTGTCTTTTCTTGAGCCCATCTTTAAATCTCTTTTTATTGGTTTCTGGAAGATCGTCAACAACTTCGTCCACTGGCACAAACTTCCTGCCTGGATCGGCATCTTCAACCTCCTCGCTTTGCGTTATGAGCTTCGCAAGAAGAACTTGTACGACACTTATCCTGACGCCGGGTCTCAGGGTACGGTTGCATCATGCCCAATGAAGGACTCCAAGTTCATCTCTTCTCGAAATTCGAATGGCTACTTCAATGATCTAAGTGCACCAAAGATGGGATGTGTTGGAATGAGGTTCGGTCGCAATGTGCCGAGAGATCAAGCCAAACCACCCAGCCAGGAGGAGCTTCTCACACCAAATCCGAGAGTCATCTCTGAAAGAATCCTTGCGCGGCCCGATGGGGAGTTCAAGCCTGCTGTCATTGTGAACTTGCTCGCTGCTGCTTGGATTCAGTTTCAGGTGCACGATTGGGCACAGCACAAGTTCGACACAAAAAAGGAGACCCACATTGACATTCCCTTGAACCCAGATGATGGATGGTCTGACAAGAAGATGGACGTTCCACGCACCAAAAAGGCCGATGATGATGATCATCCCTCTGAGCAGGATGTTGAAACACCAGCGTACGACAACGAGAACACACACTGGTGGGACGCCTCTCAGATCTATGGATCTACCGAGGACGAAACGAAGAAACTGCGGGCGAAGTGTCACGATACTCACCCCGGACAGCTCGAAGTTACTGTTGGCGATGGAGAGCAGTTCCTACCCCGTGGAGATGACGGGATTCCCCTCACAGGGTTTCGTCAGAACTGGTGGCTTGGGCTCGAACTTTTGCACACCCTCTTCGCCCTCGAGCATAACGCCATCGCTAAGCAGCTTCACCTTTCAAATCCTACTTGGTCTAGCGATCGGATCTTCGACACTGCTAGATTGGTCAACTGTGCGCTTATGGCCAAGATTCATACCGTCGAGTGGACGCCTGGTATCCTGCAACATCCCACCTTACAGATCGCCATGGATGCGAACTGGTGGGGGCTTCTCGGTGAAAAGGTGAGTCTGATAAGTCTCTTCTGTTTAAATAAGTCGTTTCAGTAGATGAGAAACTAACCGGATAATAATAGCTCTGGCACGTGTTTGGAAGGCCTTTTGGGAACAAGTCCGAGGTTCTTTCCGGCATTCCAGGCTCCGATGTGAACCACGATAATGTTCCATACTCTCTCACCGAGGAGTTTGTGTCTGTCTACCGTCTCCACACTCTCATCCCTGACAACATCGCCTTCTTCAACGTCAAGGACGGCCAGCACGAAGGCACTCTCCCGATCAAGGAAGTCGCTTTCGAGTCCGCCCGCAAACCTCTGGAGGAAAAGGCTGAAGGGGAGGAGGGAGATAGCGGACGCCTAGGACTGGACTTTGCAGACATTTTTTACTCTTTCGGTGTTAACTACCCAGGTGCGATACGTGCCCACAACATGCCCAACTTCCTCCGAGATTTGAATATCCCGGGAGATAAGGACTTCCCCGAGGGCCGACACTTGGATCTGGGGGCTATTGACATCCTTCGGGACCGTGAACGCGGTGTTCCTCGCTACAATGCCTTCCGTCGTCTTTTTCACATGCCCCCCGCCCGCACGTTTATCGAGCTCACTGGTGGCGATGAGAAGCTGGCTGCTGAACTGGACGAGGTCTACAACGGTGACATTGAGGCCGTGGACCTCCTTGTCGGGACTCTCAGCGAGCCTCTGCCTGAAGGTTTTGGTTTCAGTGACACCGCCTTCCGTGTGTTCATTCTGATGGCCAGTCGCCGTATCAAATCTGACCGTTTTCTTGCCGGCGATGGTTGGTGCCCAAAGATTTACACCCATGAAGGTATCAACTGGGTGCAGAACAACACCATGAAAGATGTGCTCTGCAGGCATTTTCCCGAGCTTGCTGGGCCACTGCATAGTGTTAAGAATGTGAGCTGCGTTCCAAGTCTAATAAGATGCGTACTATTGCTGACTTATGTTGCAGGCTTTTGCTCCCTGGGAGAAAATTGGCCAGACCGACAAATACATGGGCGTGGAGACTCGACGAAAAAAGGACCAAGGCTGAACCCGCACCCCACTGTGTCAGTCGACTCAATCCGCTACACTACCTGCATAGCCCTATTTTCCTCCTCGTTTAGCATGTTTACTAGATTCGTAGATGCATATCCAGCGAGAACGCTTCGTTCTGCGAGTCTTTGCAAGAACCCGATGGACGTTAATGCTTGATGTCTGTGTTCATCTACAGTCCCCCCGCAACTACAAGACCTCAGATTGGCAATTATAGCTGCAGTTGAGGAGTAAAGAGCAAGCTGAAACGTCCTAACAAAGAGTCACGTCAGCTTGTGTTCTTGACATTTCAAATATCGCAGGACTCGGCTCTTACCAGATCAGAAACTGTTCATACGGTAATGACGCATTAATCACCAGGTCTATGATTGCATGTGCACTGCTTAGATAGATGACAAGCGCTCTTTTGTTACTCAGTTCATCGCTCGTGGTATCCCGGAGCGGAGCTCGATTGATAACAATGCGAGTGTAGAGCAATGCAACTGCAATGCTTTGTTTCTGCCACTCGAGCAACGGTTGCTTTACTCCGACATCGCTTACGTCCCCGCCATCATAAGTGCTGAGATGTGCCGGAAGATGGGAGATTACCTCGGCTAGCTCGTTATCGGCGTTTATAACGAGCTTCGTGAGGGTTGTTGACCCGGTTTGGGTAATCCTGGAGACAGAATCGCGAAATCTATACAGAGCCTGACTGATGTGGGCCATGCAGGCAAAATATTGGGATGACGTATCGTTAGGTGATACTGGCGTATGTGTGTCGCTGCTCATAAACGTCATCTCAGGTATTTTGATGTAGAAATCGTCCTTCCGAATGCAAGGCTGATTAAGTTGCCCGGAAAGCCAGTCAGTCAAAACCAAGGCCCACCAGATTCTGGTTTTCCCCTGGGATGTATGGGTGTCATATGCATGTTCCTCCAAGTTGATCCGTAAAGCTTGACTGATGCGGGCTGCACAGGCCCAGAGATTACAGTAAAGATTTAGATCTCCGAAGTTTGTAAATGCCACATCGAGGATGATAATAGTCTGTACTGTGCGGATATCAAGTACGAATAAGAACTCGGACTGGTAGAGGAAAAATAACGCCGAATCGTACCAGTTATGGAGCACGACCTTCACGTTTCCTATGGTACTGTTAAACTTTTTCTGGCAATGATATGTGATAGAGCATAAACGAACCATCGGGAAGGCCGGCATCCTTTACATCTTCATCACTCACAAATGTGAGCTGTGCCTATGTAACATGTTATTTAGTAACTTGGCGGTCATAGGCATCGAGGTGCGAGACTCACCACCAAACAACCGAAGTACAGTGATAGCCAAGCCGGGTCCGCCGATAGGACCGGCCGGGTTCCCTCAAGGTGATCTTGTTCGAACTCCTGCCGTTGCGCCTCGAACTCGTCCCAGTCTATGGCTAGATGAAGCCAGCTCCGAGGCCCTTCACGCCCTAGGAGAAATGAACTGCAGTGTGTCGATGGAAAGAGGACATCTGCGGCGCCATGCACTACCCTCGGTCGTTGATGATTTCGCATATTAGCAAAGAGTAATTGTTCCTTTTCGTCGATCAAGTCTTCACGATAGAGGACTTCTGCAGACTGCGATCGTAGTTCTGCATTTTCTTGAACGACTTCGGAATAGCTCGGCTGCAGTATTTCATCTCGGCTCCTAAGTATCATGTCAATTTCATGACCGAGAAATTAAATAGAGTAGACATGAGAATGTCTGCATCACAGCACATACTGAATGAGACGGCCTTTAACCATGACTGGCTCGACGCGGCACATGGAAGCTTCGCCTCGCCGGCGACATTGGCTGCATGGGAGCTGTCTATCACATTTGATTTTCCGTCGATAACAAAACGAGCAGGATTTTGGAGGTCTCTGCGTTGAACGAATGCCCTGAGGAATTGCGTCGCCAGGTTGTTGGGTCAAGGCGTTCATCTTAATAGACTTCAGCTTGGGAGTAAGATAAGAACCCCGGATATAGATTCGAATTGAAGGGTAATAATATATTGAGATGAGAAAGTACGTTTTGAGGACAATGAGGATTATCAGGGCAAAATAGCAAAGCGTAAGAAGGGGTGAAACTGAAATAAGCTTCAAGATGTTCCAAGATCTAAATTATTCTCCATAAATCACGTGCCGTAAATCAGAGCCGCTATTGATTCGCAGTCCATTACGACTCTCACGGCCACGTCACGTGCTCTTCGTATTTCAAAGCGGCCGTGGACCAATTAGAAGGAGGACCGACGGTATGCTTATAGACTGTTTATGGAAGCCCATTCATTACTCACCAGATGAGACGCTGTGCAGGAGTGAGCGTACTCAGTGTAACAGCTAAGATGATTGCGTGTGCAATATCAAGGTACATCGCCAATGCCCTTTGGTGGGACTAACTTTTGCCAACTTGGTCGGAGAAACAGCAGCGGCTGATGACGACACGATAAGACAGAAAAATTACTGTGATGATCCCATCAATCTCCCCTTCCCCTCCTTTGACATTGACCACAAGGCAATGGGCGGCCGCATTGGATTTTGCGTTGATAGCAGAATTTGCAAGACCTGGGACGTCTCCGGTTAGACCTGTATTGGGAGTCTATCTTCTGACGAGACTATAAATGTTATTCATCTCAGTTTGGGTGGAGGTAAGCAGAATCTTTGTAGGCCAAAGCCGCGAACTGGTAGGAAGAAAATTTGTTGTCGACATCTTTGCGAGAATGGATGTATGAGAGAGCGGGTTTAGCAGTCGCACAACCAGTAGAAAAAGATCACCAACAGCCCGTGACCAGCATGGCCTGCACTAGTTACAACAAGACATCTTCGTCAAGGAGAGGCTAGAAAACTTCTTCTCCAGGGAGAACAAAATTTTGAAATCAGCCCTTTGTCGTGACACAGCACCCGCCCCAAAAGTCAATTGGATTGCCTGGAGTCAGTCACATTGCTTAGTGCGGCACAGATACAATGGCCACAGGCCGCGGAAGCCAGCCAAAAAGAGAAAGAAGAAAGCACTTGTTGAGAAATATGGGTGTGATTTCGGTAGAAAAGGATCAAGTTGAGGTATGCCAGGACGCCAAGAAGCGAAAGACATGGCGAGGAAACGTGATGGCGGGAGAGCACTAAATATGATTGCCTGCCTTCTGATTTTCCAATGCTCGACATGACGTTGAATGAGAAAGCTTTGTAGCAGCTTCCTACTATCAGCATATAATGAGTAATGTTAATGCCTAAATCATTGCATGAATCAGTTATGGCTAGGAAGCGAGTGGGTAGTGACGGGCGAGATATGGGTGAGAAACGGTGCTAGTGTTACGACATGTTGAACCGTGCCATCGCCCTTGGCTGAATTGCCTGTACGCGTACAACGGATTTTCACGGATTTTCAGACACAACGGGCTCAACTTAATCAACCCATTTGAGCCTTTGGCTTGCAGTAATTTTTGATTCGAGTTGCAATAAGCAGCAGGTCAAAATGGCAGTACATGTATAAAATGGTAAAGTACCTCATAGCTAAAACTATCGACATCAAAAAGCACTAACTGCTCATTACAATCTGCTTTTGCCAAAGTACTTCTCAAACCGATGCACAAACAGTTCGGGTCTGTTGTAGTGACCAGCAATATCGATTCCATACTTGCAGATCACTACATCATTAGGACAGACATCGGCGTACAAGATACCCTCACCAGCCTCCAATGGTCCGGCGATGATATTGCCGTCAGGTCCCAAGATTGTCGCCGACCCCTTTTGGCGTTCTGTAGCCAGGTATTCGCGTATGTAGTCGTCCTGTCCGTACGCCTCCACAGCGTCATCATCGATGACACCCACAGAATTGATGAGAAACGTCTTTAGAGAATAAGCTAGCCCCCGCGTCGAGTTCAAAATGCAGTCTTGCATTTCAATTCCCGGAGAGAAATGGGTCGGCCATGATGCCACGTGCACGACAGGGTACTCCAGGCTCAATGAGTACATGGCTAGCGCGTTTGCATTCTCGCCGCAGATCAACCCGCTTAACGTGCCGAAGGGTGTCTCCGTAAATGATACCGCGTCTCCGGTTTGTCCAGGCGCTTGAATCAGTCGCTCTGCGACAGTGGGCACAAACTTTTGGTGCTTGTTCAATATCTTGCCCTCCGGGCCGAACATGACTTGAGAATTGAAAGTCGTCCCTGTAGTGCCCTTGATACGCTCATTGACGCCGACGATAGCATACAGGCCAGCCTTTTTGCATGCAGCGGCTATCTTCTCAGTTTCGGGCCCTGGCACTTCTACTGAATTGGCGAATAGCTTGTTGTAAAGATTCCAAGCTGGGGCACGATCCATGGGTATCAGCTCATCCCAAGCCGGGTAGCCAGGGATAATGCACTCGGGGAAGCCGATGACAGCAGCACCGTTCTGGCCGGCCTCAAGAATGAGCCTGCATACTTTGTTGGTGGTTGCTTCTTTGTTGAGGAATACTGGCGCCATTTGCACAGCGGCCAGCTTGATGCGTTGTGTGGGGTCGAACTGAGCCATGATTACGGATAGCGATCAGCAATAAGTAGATCGAGAATTTCCATAAGATGAGTTTTCGTTGTTTGAAAAAAAAAAGGGGGGGGGAAGACTGAGGCTGCTGTTGCTGCAGATACAAGGCATCTTGTAGAAACATATATACTTTAGGAAAGAATGGTCAACCTTATCTTAACGCTTTGGACCTATTTGCAACTCGGCCGTCGCTCGTCCGTGTCAAGCCACTGACAAGTTGTGAAGTTTGTCTAATCAAACCACTGGAGCATTTGTGTCCGTTGCTCACCCGCCCCCAAATTGACCCCGCCCATCATTGATCCCACAGAGGCATGATTTAGCACATGTACAGTACCAATAAGGGGAAATGCATGAATGATCCGAGTGAGCTGATTTCTTGAGTACCACAGTACCTTGGTGTCCCTTGGACAAGAACATTAGTCGACCAATGCCAAAAACGATCTTTTGACAAAAGAGTTAATGCTTTATCAGATAAGGGATGCCCACAAGCTTGATTCAATTTATCACTGCCTCAATTGGCCATTGACCTTTCTTGAAAGGTAAGCTTCACTGTAGAAAAGACTGAGTTAAAATTACCTAAGAAAAAAACGAAGCTTAAAGTAAAGAGTGTGTGAATACTCTTGATCCTCTCTATTGCCAGTGAAAGGTTTAATGTCACATTGTTAAAGTCGCCTCTAACATCGAGGCCAAAGTCTCTACTGCGCATGCAGCATATACACTCCTCGTTTTAAACCTTTCAAAATACTCTATAGTTTGAGCGACGTATTCTCTGTGTCTATCTTGCGAGCCACACTTGCAAGGTTCCTGATACCCCAAGAGCAATGATGCAGCTGAGAAAATGGGTAGCATTGACGACCTAAATACCCTTGTGTTAACCAGGCAATCACAGTCTGTCGAATCAGTCACTGCTGGAATTGAACCTACCATATCATCTGTCTAGCTGTATTATCCTGATGAATGCTCCTATCCAATATGCCGTGAGCCGAGTCGAAGCAGATAGCTACAGACCTCATGTGGGCTGTTGAATGATGCGGAGAGTTCTCTTTCAACACTCGATTGATGACAATACGGTAGTAAAGCAGAACCATCAAGATATTATGTCTCTGCCAATCTGCTTGCTCGCTCAAGTCTCTTGTGTCGTCAGTGGTGGGCATCACAGTCTGGAGGTGTGAGGGAAGCTCTGCTATGATTTCAGCAAGTTCGTTGTCATGTTTTCCTACAGTTTGCTCCAAACTAGCCTTTAACGCCAAGCTCTTCTGAAATCGCCTAACAACACGGCAGACCTTGCACATGACGAGTATGTATTGCACATGTCGTGGCTGTGAGGTCGGTGCCATTGGGCGACCCAAACACACTTCTATATCGTCAAGTGGTAGAGGACACTCGACGGAGAAGTCATCGTCATCAATGCAGGTGTAGGTGAGAGGAGAACAGAGCCAGTCGCAAATGATCAGGGACCAGAAAATGCGACGGCGATATTGACTTTGGAGAGCTGCGCCATGGTCGGAGGGTGTATCCCTATTTATGCCGAGTTGGTAACTGATGCGAACTGCGCAAGACCACAGGTTCGAGAACAGGTTGAATTCTCCGAAATTTATAAAGGCACCTTGTAAGGTAATGATGGTTTGTATGGTCCTTAGTTGAGGAACTCGAAGAAAATCGGACTGGTTCATGAAGAATAGCGCGGCATCGAACCAGTTCTCCAGATACCAAAAGACTTTTTCTGCCTCAAAATTAGATAATTAGGTTTGTGACAAGCTCAAGGCTCAGAAGACATGACGCACGCGGTGGGATATCTGCTGCAGCGGCTTCTGCGTCGGTCATGAAGAGGAGAGATGCCTATAAGTAAATGTCTGCCGTCAGGGTTTGGTCAAATGCAACGTTTCGACTGGATTTCGGTCATACGGTCAAGTACGCAAAGTACAAGGCTAGCCAAGATGACTCAGAGGCGGTTTCGAATGATACAATTCTGCGTCTCGTATCAAAGTATTCGCAATCGGCTTGGAACTCCGACGGTTCGCAAGCGCAAAAGAGCCATGATATCCATAGATTTCCGTGTTTTATTATCGCCTGGCAGGAATGAGACTGTGGAAGCATAATGTCTCTCGCAGAAGCAACCGTCACTTGTCGGTGCTGCCTACTCAATCGTGTATACAACTCTGCTTCTCCACGATGCATCGAGTGCACATGGAGTCTTTCGTAAGGCTGCTGGGGCATCTCAGACCGTTCCAACTCAGCACGGAGACGATTGTTCTCTTCCTGGAGTTCAGCATAACTTCTTTGCGTCTCCTCTGACGGTTCACTAGGCAAGCTTGCACATTAGCCACTCACTGATCAGTCAAGTGGAGTTGATTGAGGGGCCTACGTTATCAATCGACCTTTGACAATGGACGGTCCAACCTTGCATGAATATGCGAAGCCCCGTTGTCGACACGCTTGGCAGGGTAGCTCTTTATCGCACTTGATCTTGCGCCGCCTACAGAATGAACAAGATCGTGTAATCCGTTGACTAACATGCGGGGGCAAATCCATGGTGAAACGGTCTCGCGTGAAGTAGCAAGGACTCCGTAGAGTTTGTGGCAGGGAAATGCACAGAGGAAATTATCGCACAACTAAAAGAAGTGTCGAGCCAAGGCCTGCATTACATTGCATGCGTCGTTATCGCTCGCTCTGGCCCGTGGGCCGTGGTAGAAACTCATCCGCTGCTCACCCGTGTGTCTAGCCAATCACCACGCGTCAATCTATCTTTGGGCTTATCTCCTTCGCTTGTCCGTCTTTCACCAATTGGATATCGCCCTAGCCACGAGCATTTCTTGCTTGGACTGATAGGCTTGGCAATTTGGGAGACTGCACAGAATTACTATAAAGCCAATGGATGTATGATTGCAATCTGCACCGATTCGGCTCGTACTACGAGCATTACGATTCTAGCCCATCATCTTTCAATCTTCTACACCACGTCATCCCGTGTCATTAAACCATTGCCCGCCCTCATGTCTAACACCCTCCGGAATACAATGAACACCGACGAGGTTGTTGCATTAACCAATTTTGGTATGAGAAAGGCTGAAATCGATAGCATAGCTGTGGGTGAAGCTGTGACTACACCGGCTCATGACATTCTGCCTCCCGATGGGGGCCGTGGCTGGATCTATGTTGTGGCTGTATTCTTCATGAACGCACACACCTGGGGAATATCAACCGTAAGTCAAAGTTCAAGCTGACCCAAGGTCTAAAAAAGCTAACAAACAATGCTTTCAATGCGATAGTGTTATAGCATATTCCTCGCATACTACCAAACCTCCAGTACCTTACATGGAGCCACGCCGCTCCATTATGCCTTTGTCGGCGGCCTGCAATACTCACAGTCCTTCATGATCGCGCCTCTCGCGACAAAGGTCATGGGCCGCTTCGGATTGCGAACCTGCCTTGTTGTCGGTGCCTTACTGCAGACCATCTCGTTGGTTGGCGCTTCCTTCGCTACCCATATATGGCATTTGTATCTTGGTCAAGGCCTCGGCTTCGCATGGGGTGTTGGCTTCATCCTAACCGGCACTCAAAACGTTATTCCCCAGTGGTTTACGCGCCGGAGAAGTTTAGCTAATGGCCTAGCAGCCTCGGGCACCGGTGCTGGGGGTTTGCTCTATGCACTTCTTGCTGGCCAGATGATACAACAAATGGGCGTCGGTTGGTCTATTCGCGTCCTCGGCATCTCATCTGGGGCTGTAAATATCATTTGCAGTCTCATTCTGAGGACCAACAAGGGTTATGTCCAGCCTGTGTACAGTCTCTTCAACTTTGAGCTGCTCAAGAAGTCAAAGTTTCTCGCTCTCCTCGGCTTTGCCTTCTTGAGCATGCTTGCGGAGATCATCATCCTTACCCAGATTCCGGGATATGGTGTCACGGTACTACAGCTCAACACATCGCAGAGCTCAATTATTGGAGCCATGATAGCTCTGGGACAGATTTTAGGGCGTGCTGTAATTGGAGAAGCCAGTGATAAGTTCGGACGCCTCAATATTGCCTCTCTCGTTACCTTCTTGGCGGGTCTTTGGACCGTTGCTGTTTGGACTGTTGCATCCAACTATGCCATACTCATCTTTTTCAGCCTATGCATAGGTGCTTTTGCGTAAGTCACTTGCCCTGCTCCTCAGCTACTGACATTTTGGTTAATATATGTCTTGCAGCGGGGCTTTCTGGGCCGTTGTTGGTCCTGTCACGGCTGAAATCGTTGGTCTTGACCTATTGCCGGACAGCCTTTCCATGCTGTTTGTACTAATTGTAGCGCCAACCCTTTGTCAGTATGAGAAACACCAAAACTCCGTCACTTCCAGCTAATAAAGCTCAGTTTCACCCGTTATCGCGAACGAATTCGTTGAAAGTGAGAACGGTTCATACCTCGGGTGTCAATTGTTTGCAGGTACCATGTTCATGGGTTCCGCATATTTTGTCTGGGCTCTGCGCTGCGTCAGATTCCTCGAGTTGGAACGCGGTGGCAGTGGAGCAGATCTTGACTTGTCATCACCTGATTTGGCATCATTCTTCGAGAAAGCATTCCTCCGAGCATTGATTTCTGTTGACAGGAAAATTTGAAGTGCCAGGTTTTGAGGGAGTTCAGAAACTCTTATGAAGTGTTTTCTTCCGCCTATCACTCATGCCCTGTTCCATAGTTCATGTCTTCCAAAACGAGCCCCGCGCTGGGGCAATGAACAATGATGGAATTCTTGAAAATATCCATTAATGGATTGGGACATTTGACGGGCAAACGGGATAGGAGGTGCATCATTTGATTCGTAACCCTTCAGCGATACCGTTTTAGCAATCTTAAAGAGTTTCTAGTCGACTTATAGGTATATTCTCTAGGTCTAGCCCTTCCAAATACGGCCATTTTTCGCTTGATATGTTGCCGTCTTCTATCTAGGGTAGAAGAAAAGCAGAAAACAACTCATTTCATAATAGAACTCGGACATCGTAATCAGCAGAAACCCTTCCAAATGCGGCCAGATTTTGCTTGATACATTGCCGCCGTCTTTCTAGGGGTAGAAGGAAAGCAGGAAACAGCCTATTTCCAAATGATATTCGGACATCGTAGTCAACAGAAACCCCCATCCCCAAATGATTAGTTTGCCCAATTCAACTTGTGCCTTCAGAATTTTCGGATGTGGTCCCAGCCTTGAGCTCTCTTCTTCAGCTGATCAGCTCTTTGTGCTTTAGTGACATACTTCGTCTCCGGGGGCAGAACTTTGTGAAGTTGCTTCAACGGTACTACTTGGCTCCAAACACTGATCCGGGCGCCGGCATCTTCGTTTGACATGCGCAGCCCCTGGAATCTGGTGAGAACAACGCCCTGGCCCTCATCCATTGCCTTAAGCCAGTTGTGAACCCCTGGATCGGTGGAGCTAAGAACCATGGTAGTCGTACCGTTTTTGTTCAGTACAACTTGCTCCATGTTGAGGGACTCCGTTCGGTTCTGGGGATCGAAGGTAATTTGATAGAGAGTGTGAGAGACCAAATTCCAGTATGGGGCTCCGGCAGCGTCAATCGTAATGACAATAGCCTCAGACTTGCTCATGTTGAAGTGGGAAAAGGAAGTGGCCTGAGTAGGGAGAATTCCGGCGTCTGAGTCTTGGAAAGGGGGTGTTATGACGTTCTGCGGTTGTGACAGAGTCCAGTCGCCCTGAATGAGCTGTGAGTATGTTGGAATGGATATCCGAATTTCCTCTCTCGCTCTCTTGATGATCTCTTCATCTGTGAGAGGCTTGGTGGGTGGGACGGTTTGTTCGACAACGCGTACTTCCACTTGATCAGGGGCCTCAGCAATCCAATCACCCATGTTAAAGCGAAGCATGAGCAGTCTCGAATTGGGGAAAATCTGGATATGGTTGGGAGAGTCAGAAGCCGACGAGTTGACTGTTATGGTGTAGGAGCCATCTGCTTCTATGACAAGCTGTTCCTTTGTCAAAGTGGATGTTGACGGCGTAAGGACCCAATCCTCATGTAGAGTGAAGGTTGCATCCGCTACCTGTGTTCGCTTACCGCGGATAATGTAGCTGTAAGAACTGTTGATAGGAATAGTACGGTAGGTGTTGTCGGTGTTGTCGTATCCGAACCGTCCGCCAAAAATACCGGGTCGAGGAGCAGTATCAAGCCAATAGACGGTGGGGCGAGCTGGATCATCGTTGACAATTCTCTGCAAGCATGAGAAAGCAAACTCTTCCATAGCTGTGTCAAGGCGTTGCTCTTGGATTGGATTCCCGGTGACTTGATACCCGTACTGCTCTGTTGTCTCCAAGAATGCTTTACGAGTCTCAGCAATGAGATCGTCAAAGGGACGCTTTTTGAAGATTTTGACAGCGAGGGCATCTAAACGCCTCTGGTCTGGCGTGTCCAACACGTTTCGACCAGCAACAAAGCCTATAGCCGCAGTGGCAAAGGCAAAGAAGGATTGAAGACGCATTCTTGAGCGCAATGAGGAAGGAAAGACGGATAAGGGATCTGTGAATAGAAAAGCAGGTCGTAATTTGATTTGTTTTGGTCACTTTTTCTGGCGACGACATTTCCCTCTTATAGAATTCAAGCTGCCGACTCGAACTCCGTGAGCTAGAAGACCCCCGCCCCCAAGAAAAGGGGGGGGGGGGGACTGTGGCTAAGCGCGGTCCGCAACTTCTCGTCATAGTGTTATGGCCATCAATACCGATACTCTGTGTACGATGTTACGCTGTTTGGAAGCTTGAATAGCATAGCCAAAACCGGATTGCCTGGATTCTCGGGCTCGAAGACAAATCGGTGTCCGAATATGAACAACCATGCCATCGGCCTTCGTATTGAAGGGCGTATAATTGGCTTAAGCATTTACCCCGGCCACTGAGACCATTTGCCAAGAGGAATAAACATCTGCTGTAGACATCTATGCGCACATGCATTACAATCTTTACGCTATAGCTTCTGCTCTACAGAGTAAGGCCCCGGTGACTTGGCGGCCCGATTCAACATGATCGGGCCCGTGGCCACCCTACGTTGTAAGGGAAACACTTTACTTTTACCAAAGACTTACTATATGAAAGCTTTAAATATTAATCATAGTAATAATGTAACAGTGTTTTTTTTATTCGTGATTTAAATTCCTAACCCAGCAAAGAAAAATAAATATAGCATCTATCTACCCTAAATATATCATAACGTAAGTTAGTCTTATAATTAAACTAATTAATTACTTTTCTAGGTAAGGTTTTTATATAGAGATAGTTAATTAGACAAATAAAATACACTAAGCCATATAGCTAAAAAGGGAAAGTTTACTTTATATTGCCTTCTTTAGACATCTTTCAAAGAGGGGATTTCATATACTATCTCGAAAGGTAAACAGAATATGAAATGATAAGCGCAATTAATTAATTAATGGTAATAAATATATAACTCCTAAAGAAGCCTAAACGCCTCCTCTAAAGTCCACGAAAGTAATAATAATAGTGAGACTCTACAGCCTTTGCCCCCTTTCTACACATAAGAAATTGCTTAGTAGCTCAAAATAGCCGAGCACGTTCTTCCCCCAACTCAATGGCAGAAGGGATTAACTTTTATAAGACTTTTATTAAGTGATCTAGAATTTAAACCGATACCTTTCAGTTCCTCAAGTATGCCTCAAAGTGGTGTGCAAATAACTCAGGGCGCTGATAGTGCCCAGCTACGTCCACAACAAACTTATTAACTAAGACGTCCTCAATACTAACGTTGGCGTATAGAATGCCCTCACCGGCGGACAGTGGTCCAGCGAGTAGCTTTCCATTTGGCCCAATAATCGTAGCTCGGGCGCCACCGGCATGAACTTCATCGTCAGACTCGCGTTGAGACAGCATCCATCTGCGCGCCTCTGCGTTGTCCCATGCATAAGTATCGATGGTCTCGTCGCAGTTAATGCTGACCGAGTTGATGATAAAGCAGCCCAGGTTATAGGCCATGCCTTTGGTGATCGACAATATGTCTTCCTGAGTAGAGCTGTCGGGCCCAAAGTGCGCCGGCCATGAGGCCACGTGGATGGTCGGATACTCAAGGGATAGGCTATATAGCGCCATAGGATTACAGTTCTCGCCACAAATTAAGCCACTCAAGGTGCCAAACTTGGTCTTGGTCGATACTGCCGTGCCCGTAACCCCAGGTGCATGGACCAATCGCTCCGTCACGGTTGGCACATACTTTTGGTGCTTGTTGACGATATCTCCACTGGGATCAACGATGATCTGCGTGTTGAATGTCGTACCCGTTGTATTGACCAAGCGCTCGTTGATTCCTATGATGGCGTATACGCGGGCGTCTCGGCAAGCCTGACCGATGAGATCGGTCTCGGGCCCAGGCACCTCAACTGACTCGTGGAACTGCTGCTTATAAAAGTTGATGGCTCTGGCTCCGTCGGCGAGCTGAGTTTGGCCCCAACCAGGATAACCAGGAATGCAGCATTCAGGGAAACCGATAACATTGGCTCCTTGTTCCCCGGCTTCTCGGATCATTTTGCACACCTTGGCAGTCGTTTTGGCCTTGTTCATGAACACGGGTGCAATCTGAGCAGCAGCGATCTTGATTTGAGACTTGTAGTCCATCGTGGGGCTGTTGTTCGCTTGGTATCGCATCTTCGAGGAGTGGGTAGGTGGGAGATTGACTTGGTAGGAGGTTGGGAGCCTGGTCGCTGGGTTTGATGCAAGGTATTGTGCTCGATTGGACCGACAGAAGTTTTCACAATCACCGTGGCTCAAGAAAATCAGGCCGAGACAAGAATAGCCGATGTGATTGTCGATGCGAGCCAAGAATCAATTTCGCTCTCAATGAGGCATATTGACTATTTAAATTGTTTTCAAATGGTGTCAAATCAAAGCCAGTCGGCTTGACAGCCTAATTGGGAGCACATACAAGGTCGGTACTGTTATCTCGTCCGTCTCTCCTCCGTTCATTAGCGGCATCACTAATTTCCAGAACTGAGCTTATCTCGACCGCACCATCTCCGTTGATCTGTCCAGTGCACACTAAACTATCCTTTCTGCTGTCTGAGCTGCTGTACACGTTATCTCGGCCGTTCAATCGCCGTCTTGATTATGTATCAACTCTCCATTTACCAACGATAGATAATAAGAACCCTGAGAATTATCCCGAGGCTGGTCTCTGTTTTGACATAAATGGCCTCGCTGTCTCTGGCGATACTGTAGGGATTTTGGTCAACCCCGACGCTCAAGGCAGTGAAATTGCCTTTTCTTTTTAACCTGACGGCCCTATCAACATTCGCCATGATTTCTTCCAACACTGGATCTTCTCTCGAAGTCAACTCTGAGGAGAAGCCAAGCGCTTCTAACCCCAGAGTTGTTATCGATTTTTCTGAATCCGAAACCCCTCCTGATTTGAACGAGTTAAAATATGATACACCTCGTGGTTGGGCCTGCGTTCTTGGTGTCTTCTTAATTACTGTACACACTTGGGGAATGAGTAGCGTAAGTTCTTTCTGTCAGCCTCCTCTCTCAGCTGCCAGCCGGACAGAAATTTGGTCTAACTCCAGGATTCTTTGCAGGCCTATGGAGTCTTTCTCACGTACTATGCGACGTCTCCATCCTTCCAGCCCACCTCAAACGTAATGTTTGCCTACGTAGGAGGGCTCAGCATTGCCGTTGCATTCATGACTAGCCCTTTCGTGGGATACTATGTCAGTAAAGGATATGTTCGAGCCATCCTCTTCGCCGGGGTTGTAATCGAGACTGGATCCTTCATCGCCGCTTCATTTGCTACTCGGTCGTGGCATCTATTCCTCACCCAGGGCGTCGGCTACGGCTTGGGGATTGGAATGTTATATACGGGTCAATTGGCATCATATCGCAGTGGTTTCGCCGCCACACCGGTCTTGCCAACGCGCTGGGGGCCGCCGGCACCGGGGTTGGCGGTATTGCGTACTCTCTAGGCACCAACCGCATGCTGGAGGATCTCGGATACGCCACGACCATGCGCGTCCTTGCTGCCCTGATCTTTGTCTTCAACTGCATTGGCGTCCTACTTCTACGCAGCCGCGATAAGCAGATCGGTGTCATCATTCGTTTGCCTTTTGATTACCGCCTTCTTACCACACCGGGCTACCCCCTGATCCTCGTCTACGGCCTATGCTGCCTGTTTGGATATATTATGGGCCTTTTTTCTATGTCGTCGTACTGCATCCACATCGGCCTTACTGCTAGCCAGGGTTCTGTTGCCGTCGCAATGATCAGCGTCGGTCAAGCGTTCGGTCGCCCGGCCATTGGCTTCCTGTGTGACAAACTGGGCATTTTGAACGTTACTACAGGCGCCGCGGCCTTCTCTGCCATTCTCAGTTTCGTCATGTGGCCGTTAGCGGAATCATATAGTGTGATTCTGGTTTTTGGGCTTCTGGCTGGTTCGGTGACGTGAGTAGCTCTTTATTAAAGCAAGTTTCACGATTTATTGACAGTTGAATATAGTGGCACCTTTTACGCAGTAGTTGTTCCCTTGACCGCCAGTGTTGTTGGGCTTCGAGAGCTGACTAGAGCACTCTCCCTCATTTGGATAATCCTGGCCGTTCCAGCCACATGTGAGTTAACTTTCTAACCTCTCACCAGACAAGCTTGTCACATCGTGTCTCCTATCGCAGTTTCTCAAGTAGTCGCCAATGGTTTGATCGAAACTGGAAAAGGTTCGTATTTGAACGTGCAGATGTTTTCTGGCAGCTGTTACGGCCTAGCCTTTATTTGCATGACTATATTTCGTGCTCTAGTAATTGGAAAAAATGAAGCGGGCGAAGGTTCTGGTTTCGTGACTCGGCTTTTCACAGTCGCACGGGTTTAGGCTTTAGTCATTAATTCTTTGTAAGAGGTAAAGCTTGAACACAATAGCTAAATCATGTACAAAAGACCATTTTCTCGCTTTGTATTTACCTGCAAAGCACATGCCTGATCCACGCGTAGGTTTTCCCAAAGTGATCCGTCCCAATAATGAAGAACGAGTCTACTTCCCTAGTTTCCCATCTGGTGTCCTTGCTTCAAACAAAAAGCTGCCCAGACATTGTCACTCTCTTTGTTATAGGCCGAGAGTTTTGTTGACCTTCGCCTGTCAAAGCACGCAAACCACCTTTTGAACCGGTCCTTACAACGATCTTCGGGCTCAGTTAACCCATCAAGGGCCGGGCTACAACTATAATAAAGAACAGATCTCGAACACAATATAACATCATAACCCGATGTTAACATAGTGGCCTATTTAAACTTCTACAGCAGCAGAAGAGTTATACCTAGCCATATCGTCATAAAAGGTCTAGCCTCTCATAGGTATTTTAACTACTTTAACCTCCATATGAGAAATAAGAGAATTATTTACCTTTCTATCTTCTTAAGCTATAATCTCTTAACACTATATCTTTAAATATAATACTAAGAACCATAATCGATTAGCGGCATGACCCTAATAATACTATCGCTGCTGCCCTTGCCGCTATTATTGTAACCTATAGGGACTATTACCCTCTTCCTCGCCCTCTCGATCCTTAAGAAAGAAGCTAGATTATATGAAATATAAAATAGCTCTTAATCTATTAGATTAATATAATACTACATCATAACTTCTAGCGAATAATACTTAAAGGAAAACGATATATCGAATTAGCTATCTTAGCCTATGAAGTATTTCTCATAGCTTTAGAGCGCCTAGGGGCACCTTAAGAGCTTAGGCGCTTCGTACGACATACGGAGCTACCGGAGCTTAAAGAAGGACTTACAAAGTCCGCAAGGCGCCGCCTCGTCAAGGCGATGATAATAAACATAGGCTAGGTCGATAGCCTGCTAGAGCTAGTTATAATGCTGAAAGAACCTATATGAAGCGGGGAAATCGGCTGTGGGGGGAAGGGATTAAGGTTTTCAAGTCGTTGAGTCACAGGAGTGACTTAAGCTGTCGAGGAGGAAGGTTTCTGTCGTGAAGATGTAAAGGTTTGGGTGGTGGCTGCTGGGGTGAGTCAATAGGAGTATGGGCTTAGTTAGAGCTTAAATGCGATATCTCGGCGAATTGCCAAACTTGTTGGTTGGCGCACACATCATCTTTGAACACAATCGGTCCTTACAACATTGTGCATCCAACTACCGATGTCTGTTGTTTCCACCGTCCAAATCCATTGGATAACACTTGACTATTCAAATCATGGCAGGTTAGATGGCAATGTTTTGAAATATAGAAAGAGCCTCGTCAAGCTTTGTCAGACTGTGGGCAGCCATAAGTGACATTGTCGTTGGGGATAAATGTGATTGTGGGATTCCACAAGGCGAACATCAGAGAACTTGGTAGTTTTCTTGTCTTTGTGGATCGGAGAGTACTGGCACTTAATGATCAAGGAGCCCGCGGACGCCCGCGGGTGCCCGTGGAATGGCGACCGCACGATGACGCACCAGCGTTCGGGTCATGCTTGGCCGTAATTGGGTGAATTTCACTAGTGAGATCTGAAGGCAACAACGATCTCCTTAGAGGGCCGGTGCCTTGTGTCAGATTAGAGTTTGGATTCTCGTATTGCCAGGGTCTAAAGCGACGCAGCCACGCGGTTCATGCGCGTACAAGCAAATCCAGGGACCGGACTTGAGCCTCAAAATCCTCTTTCAGGAACGGGGATTAGCGAAAACTCCGCAGCCGTATCATAGCAATCAGGGGCAAATAACCGTATATAAGTCACTGTCATAAGTCGCTGTCTTAAGTGTCTTATCGCCTAACCATTAAACATAAACAACCTTACTGCATCTATTTCATTATGACTGGATCGGATTCTTCTACTGAATTGCCCGTCGCAAAGACTCGCCTACGCCGGCTTGGCTGCCTGTAATATCTTACTCCCCTGCGTACTTGTACGAGAAGTGTTAACAAGCCTCAGTGAACTGTATCAATCCGCCCTTCACAATGTCCGACACTACTGCGGCACCACTATCACATGTCGCTATGCCCTCCCTCCACCATTGGCAAGTTTCGACATGCAAAAGGAAGTAGTACGAAGGTTTGAGAATGCCGTCGCACAGACAATTCTCCAGTTTCCGATGCTACAAGTTGGGCTTGTTGGCGAGAGCACGAGAAGGCCATACTGGGTCTCACTTCCGACAATCAATCTGGCCGATCACATCCATTGGCATATTCTCGCCGGCTCAAACCGCTACGACGAGCAGTACAACGCAAATCTTCTCTATCAGCTTGATGCCAAATTTGAACACCTGGAGACTAAACCCGGCTGGAGGCTTCTTCTCATGCGCACTGAAACAGACAGCTTCGTTGACGCCATGTTCGTCTGGAACCACGCAAATTGCGATGGAATGAGCGGCAAGATTTTTCATCTCTCACTCTTGCAAAGCCTCAACCAACCCATCAACTGGGGTTCCTTTCTTCCGGACTCGAGCGTAATATCGACTGCGTTGACCGCACAAGATCTTCCTGTTCCCCAGGAGAAGTTGGCCAAACACCCCATAACTCTCGGATTTGCTTTTTCACAAGTATGGCATACCTTCGGTCCGTCGTTACTCTCCTCCAAGTCAGCCAAGGCCACGTGGGCTCCTCTTCAACTAGGGTCTTACGCTTCCCAAACAACTTCTTTCAACATTCAAAATGCAGCTCTTTCTCGCATTCTTGGTGCCTGTCGTCAGCATAGTACCACTCTGACCGGTCTCCTCCACGGTATCATTGTGGCATGTTTGGCCTGTTACGTCCCTGAAAACAAGGCCCGCGCTTTCACCGCCTCCACTGCAATGGACCAACGGAGATTCATGTACCCTAACAAAGACAATGCAGCTGATGCCCAGAGGAAGGTGCAGAACTGCGTGTCGACCATCCACCACACGTTTGACTCCGACCTGGTTGCGGATATTCGGGCCACAGCCCGGGCCAACAACTGGGAAAGCCAACCTGTCCATGATCTTGAGAAGGAGATATGGTCAGCATCAAGGATCGCCCGTGGGGATATTGAGAAAAGGCTGAATGTCGGCCTGAAAAACAACATTGTTGGCTTGATGAAGCTAGTGCATGATTGGCAGGAGTATCACGGAGATCAAGCAAAGAGGGATCGCGAGATATCCTGGATTGTAACCAATCTCGGTGTTATGGATGGAGAAATCGAGTCAGGGACGGATGTGCATGATGGGGATGAGAGGTGGTCTATAAATCAGGCGGGCTTTGCCTTGAGCGCCCACCTGGCGGGTCCATTCGTGCAGGTAAGTGCCCTGTCTGTCAAAGGCCATGATTTGTCTATCAGCCTTTCCTGGCAAGATTCAAACGAGGGCAACGAAATTTGTACTCGACTGGCTGAGGGTATGGAAGCTTGGTTGAGATTTCTTGGACAAAGCGATATGTAGATCACCATTCATAACTTCTTTAATTTGAAACATGGGCATTGTAGTAGATTGAGTGTTGAACCAATCCATCATGGCGATTCCACAAAAGAAAAACTTGAAACCTCGTTATGATTAACAGGCCCGCCTGTTAAAATTCTCATCCTCCTCAAGCAGAACCACGGACAGCCCGAACCTTCTCGATGAGGAACTCAGGGGCAGGGCCACGAGCATCAGGGCCATAGGCCAAGTGAGGTGCAGCAACGATCAAGCTACCGGTGCAAACGAGATCGCCCACGTTGCAGAAGACCTTGGTCCTGTCAGCAGGGTAGTTGGGAATTCGGCCACGGTTCTGCAGGTTCTTGGTGTAGCCAAACAGAACAGTTCCGGCGATCTTGTCGCGAATAGCCGAGTCAAGGTCCTCGATGGAGGCCGCTGCAAGTGCAGCACCCTGGCTGTAGCCACCGGCGATCAGAGTCGCGTCAGGGCACTTGGTGTTGGCCTGCTGGAAGAGACCGAGCATCTCCCGGATGGCGGCGCTAGAGGTTCCGCGGGGCAGAGCGTTGTCCCCAAGAGTGGCTCGGTAGGCACCGCCAACGCCCTGGATCCAGACACCGTCCGTTCCGAAGGCGGACTCAAGGTTGGAGGCGATGCTAGGACCGAGAGTTCCCTAATGTATGTGTAAGAAAGTGGCGTTGTAATCAGAACAATTTCTACGAACCAAGTTGCCCGTCTCTGTTGAACCTCGGGCATAAATGAAGATAACATCGGCGCAGGAGGCGCTGTTGCCGTTGATCAAATCGTCGCGAGTTGTTCTACCAAGCTGACGCGCCTCAAGCTCCTGAGCAGGGTTAGAAGTAGGCAGAGCCGAAGCCGTGGCGGCGAGAAGTGTGGTGAGAGCGAAGAACTTCATGGTGAAGATGGTAAAGAGCGAAAAGGACGCGGTGAAGAATAGAAGTGAATGTTGATGAAGTGAAGGTATGTTGAATGTATGTGTGGTTGTCTGGTTTCGTTCCCAGTGGCCTGGCACAACGATATTTAAGCTTGAACAGATGAAACTATCATCGTCCAAGCTCTGAAATCGAGCCTCGGCTCGCGATCCATTTCCTCGGTTTCTAGCGTCAAGAGAGGGGCAGTTTTGATCAAAGGATGTCAAAACTCTTGATACTGGACCTAGCGCTCGCAGCTATGAGTCGTGATAGTTTCAGGCAACCTGGTCGCTTCAGGAAACCACTCCGTGCCCCTCCCCGCAAGGTCTTCCGCTTCTAGTTGCAACCCGTGCCGATCGCTAAACCGGTAGGATGGAACGTTCCCCGCAAAGGTGAAGAACCCAATCAGCGAAATCGCCTGTTCAGCTGTCACTTTGACAAGCGTAAGTTTGGTTTTAGAGATGAAACCCTGAAAAAACCACCTTGCCTATTCTGTCACACCTTGCGAAGAGTGTCAGAGCGCGCATAGACACCACCTGCCTGATGGTGGAGAGGCATCAGGAGCTTTTACGGGAGTCTCTTTACGGTGATTGGAGGGTTTTGAGATCAACAGATTATGCCAAGCTTGGACTCGTTCATCCGCAAATCAGCGGTTCGGATATCTACCGACCTACCTGACCCTGCCGCTCATCATGGGTGGGTCAACCTACCTACCTAACCTAGAGAAACACGGAGCATCGTTGGATCTACTCAAATGGGAATTTCATTCGAGCTGTGCTTTTAGGGGGTAGAACCATCTTGTTTGATGCAAGGCGTACTCAGAAGGAGGAGATGGTGTCAGAACGAGGCCCAAGATTTTATGCCGTTCCCATCTCATCTCAGTCACAAAAATTATTCGGACAGGTCATTTTCACTTCGGTTTCAGCTTCTCGTGCCACACTGCTCCCCTTCCATTAAGCGAACCCCTGACACTACCATGATTTTGATGTCAGTTGGAGTTTTTCTGCCCTTTCCCTTTGTATCCTGTAACTTTTCGTCGAGGTGAATAGAAACCACTGGAAGAAGTACGCATGGCCTTGAACGGCAAGGTGTACACTCTGACCAGTAGAACACCCCAGCAAAGCAATATGATGCAAAAGCAACATGAATAATCAACGCACGGAGTAAAGGGAGAAATATTGTATTTTATAACACCTCGGGTGGGGAGACGGGCAGAAGGGGTATAGATTTCGTGCTCGTGACATGTTGTTTGACATAGAGATGCTTCGTCTGATAGCTCGGACTGGCTTCTCGGTTGGCCATCAGCCATCGAGCTCATTGGAGGACGCCCTGTCACTGCTCTGAATTTTCAAGACGTGACTGGGGTCTTCTTGGAAGCGCCAAGGCGAGGCAACTCGTTATCGCGCCGCACGACTCTGCCGAGGCCTAATTCAACACCGTGCCGATGACATGGCCGCCCTCCAACCCAGTTTGCCTCGGATGGTGCCAAATCGCACATTATAGGAGGCTGTGTGAATGTCTACATCTATATGTATTCGTGACTTCTCGTCTGAAAGGGGTTAGGATAGCAGACCCCCATCGAGATTTAGGATAAGATGATCAAGCTGGAAGATACTCTCATTTCCATCGCCAACGTGCAGCCCAGCTATATTCGGCCGCCTTACCTATGCTACGATACTGGGTCGGTGAGAGTCCTTAGAGATCTTGATTTGTACTATATTTCTCTTTATCCCTGTAGACGGCCAGAAGATACATTAAAATCCTCACCAGGCAATTAATAGCTTACTAAACGGCCTAGACGTGAGAGGGACGGTTGCATTGCTGCATGACATGCGCCCCAAAATGGTGGACGCGCTTTCCGGAACTTTCCGTGATATAGGCGAGGGGTATGGAAGGTGTGACTGTGGGAGAGTGTCTTGGCATGCCCTCTAGCTGGCATCCTATTGACCCTTGAAGAACGCAATACTCAATTGAGCGCATTGGGCTATGGCAGTAAGCAAAGATGGTGAAACCAGCCTTTTCTTCGATGAAGTTAAGCATTAAAAGAACATTCTTTGTTCATAATGACTAAAGATTTGTTGCACAGTTCCCCGAAAATGAGATCTTATAGTGACGAGTTCCCAACCAACCCCTGTTGTTAAGCCGGTATCTGAGACTATTTGGAGGAAGGTAACAAACAAAGATGGCTCTGGGCAGTACGTACCCTTAAATATTATGATCAGAGCCTGTTATCACAAGGTTAGAAAACTAGGTCCGGTTGCCCTCTCCACTGACGAAAATTGCGTTGCCTCTAATATCTCGTGAAGATCCTAATACATAAATATCTATATTACCTCGTCTAAAAAGACCAAAATCACATTTTTCACATATCATAACTTATCCTTTACCCTCCACCAATTTTATGAATTAAATCAAGTTCTTTCTCAAAGGGAAACAAGTGTCGGGTAAATATTCATTACATACATTCAAAGTAATCTAATATCTTGGGAATAGCTGAACTTCGAGCTACGAAGTTCACAACGCTGATTGTTGCAAGAGCCCAAAATGTTCAGTTGGCCGGCTGGCTCGCTGATCTCACATGGTTTGACCATATCATAACTTCCCCTTATGATTAGATGTTAGCCTGTAGCCTGCTTTGGAAGCCAAGTTTGAGGCCAGGTCTGAGGAAGCTCGGGTTGTGCAGTCATTGGGTGCGGATGCAGTATGATGAAACGTGGCGCTGATTGGAAGATGCCATGCTGGGATGGTTGGGGAAGCTATGAGGCTGAAATGTGCAGTTTTTGGCGCCTAATGGCTCAGCGTCCAAGCATGAACAGAAGGTAGGAGACGCATCTGCTACCTGCTTGTCTTCCCTTGAGTTTGAACTGTTGCCTGTCAGCGACCAATCTTTCCAGCAGAGGAAATGACAGAATCGACGCAAGCAAATCCATCGTGCGATGTTTGCTTCGACTTCAAGTTCTCACCCTCGCGTGTCCGTCAAAAATTCGGTCGGCGGTCAAAATCTACACCAGGCTTGAACTTTTATCCAAGGCAAATTCAACAATTAGAGCGGTCGGGTGCTGAGGCTTGCCAGTTATGTGCGTTTATCGTCAAGGCAGTATCATACTTTGAGATGCTCCCTGCCGACAATTCGACAATTTACCTCTCCATCACCGAAGCAGGCGCAGTTGCGGTATTTTCTCCATCCTTGTCCATCACGATGCAGATCTATACGCCAATCGGTCAGTGTAGCACAATAATTCCTAGTGACTTTCTGACATGTATCCCAAAGATCAACCGGTCACATTGGAAGGACTCGTCAACAACCTCGAAATGAGTTCATGCGCGGGTTTTCAGGAGGCATATATTTTCATCGAGTCCTGCCTTGCAAGATGTTCTCGGCATTCATCGTGCTATCCCCCGATACGCGACGTTCCAACGAGACTTATCGATGTCGGTTCGCTCAAAGACACTGAGGTGCGACTCGTGGAAACCACGTCCACGGCGGAATACCATTATGTTGCCCTTAGCTACTGTTGGGGAAAGTCTGAAGTGGTCAAGACTATATCGACAAACTACCGAATCATGCAACAGGGAATAAAAGTTTCTCGGCTTCCGAGAACGATCCAGGACGCGATTGAGGTGACGAGGAAACTTAGGCAACAACATCTGTGGGTCGATGCTATCTGCATCATCCAAGACTCACTATCCGACTGGGAGTATGAGTCAGCCAGGATGGCTTCTGTGTACCGAGATGCCTACTTAACCATTGCCATCGGGACTGCAAGTTCAGCAACAGAAGGGTTCCTACACCATCGACATGTCGCTGCAAGCCAGAAGCCTCCCTTCAGGGCTGAGTGCCAGTATGGAAAAAGCGAAAAGTTCATCCTGGGTGCAAGGATCATTCCCGATAAGGTGGCGCATACCCAGGACAGGGATGAGGGAGAGGAATTACCTCTATATCTCCGAGGATGGACCCTCCAAGAGAGCCAGCTCTCGAGGCGACTGTTAACATACACCGAAGAAGAACTGTGATGGATGTGCTTGGAGGAGCCAAATTGCGAGTGTGGTACTCTTAGCAAGGCGGAAGAACGATCCTGGGGAGTGAGTAGTGGATTTAAGTCACTGCTGTCCATCGACAATTCAGATCAAGCTTTCCAGCATTGGCATCTTACAGTCGACAGGTACCTGGATCGCCACCTAACTAACTCGATGGACAAGTTACCTGCGATCTCAGGAATCGCACAAGTTATTCAAGACATCACTCGATCTGGATATCTTGCAGGGATATGGTTAAGCAATCTCACCTATGACTTAGCTTGGGCTTCCGTATCTGGAGATACCCTCTCGCGGAGTTCTGAATGGTTTGTCCTCTCCCAGTATCGCGAGTCAACCTTCTCTTGGGTTTCGATCGACGAAAGGGTACAATGGAAAGAAGGATTACGGGGTTGGGTGCCTGCAAGCCCCTTTTCCATTATGCAGGCTGAATCGACGGTTGTGGGCAAGAACCCCCTTGGTGTTGTCAAGAGCGCCTACATCACTCTACACGGCCTGACATTGGCCACGATGCTGCGACTCGTCTCGATGCGAAACATGAATCAATCACTCGCCTACTATGTACGGAGAGGCACCAAAGATCTCCACGTGGAGACAGACACCGCTTTAGAGACATTCGAGCTGGTAAGCCAAGGTGTTGTTGAAAGATCTGTTCGGCGGTCAGCCCTTGGCTCGACTAAACATCCAGCTGCGTCTGAGAGCCCTGTACTTCTTCTGCTTCTAGGGCACGGTCAGGGCCTATGGGCAGAGCTTGAAGGAGAGGACGCTGAGAAGAAAAAAGCACTGCGGATGTACTTGGTTCTAGGAAAGTCGCCAGTGGATGTAACAAAGTATGAAAGACTGGGAAGAGCGATGGAGACCTATAGAGATGTGGAGGCGTTAGAGTCTCTTGAGGGCTTGGAGGATTTGGGGCAATTCATGGAAAAGACTCTTACCATAATATAGGTACCAGTTTAAGGCGTGTCGATTGCATTCGATGCGGCCCCTGCTATGGTTGGTCGAGAAACCCTTAAAGAATAGATTATGCGATCATTAGTGCATTCAGAGAGTCAACATTGGGATGAAATGTCATGATGTATTCATAATGTGTTTTTTTGTTGTAATTGATGCTCGATCCTTGATGGGATAACTGAGCTAGAAGTCCGTTGCCTTCATACATCCATCAAAGAAACGGACAGACCGGTGCATGACCGGGCCAATCGGAATGAAACTACGGTATGGACTGTCTGAGGCCAATTGCAGAAGAGATTTGGGGATTTTGGGCTTGTGTAGACCGGAAGCTGAGGTAACCCAGCGCCAGCCTATCGTGGTGGACGCGTCCGCGGAGATGTTGTATCAGGGGTACACGTGACAAAAAGAGATAATCAGTGAGACCATTCGGCCTGACCCTACCTTCCGACAAGACTCGGGTGTGCTTCTTTCGTACCCTATGGCAATTGGTTTACTACCCGATATCAAAGATACGGCATAAGATAGCGCTGGGCTTTTAAATTATAATTGGCGTGGTTTCCGACATTGAAAGATAGCCATCTGATCATCTCCCACTGCCGGATATCAAATACCCAACCCCGCAGCCAATGTTGATAACCTCAACATATAAGAATAGAGATATGACGAACCTCGTCTATTAGACTTTACTCTGCAGAGATCGATTAATATTTTGAACATCATCATGATTGACTTTACTCTTACCCCATCTCAGGCGGAAGCCCGACAGAGCGCTCGGGACTTTGCGTCAACTGTCCTCACCAAGGCTGCTGCTGAATACAGCTCTCATCAAGACCAGAAGTCCCGCTTCCAGGCGACTCGCCCATTCTACAGCCAGGCAGTGAAGCATGGTCTGGTCAAAGGCCAAGTTCCTGTCCCATTGGGGGGCACCTCGGAGAGTCTAACTCACTCCGCCATCGTCCTCGAAGAGCTGTTCGCGGTTGAACCCGCTGCCTCCATTACAATCGTCGCAACGGCTTTGGGACTGATGCCACTCATTCTGGGTGGCACACCTGCTCTTCAGCAAAAGTTTTTGAAGCCTTTCCTGTCAATGCAGGGTGAGCCCGTTGCCAGTCTGATGCATTCGGAGCCAAATGGAACTGCCAATTGGCTGGAGAAGGGAGGACGAGGTCTCCAGACCACAGCCAGAAAGGTTGGAAATGAATGGATTATCAATGGCGAGAAGGTATGTGGTCTTTGACTCTAACATAACATATACTAATCAGTATTTAGCTTTGGACGTCGAACAGTGCCGGCTGGGATGAAGAGGGAGCAGCTCTTGCGTGCGTCGTGTGCAGGCTTTCCGATGATGCATCCAAGCCCCAAGACCCCAACGTTGACCCCGCTTCGCTCATCATGATCCTCCTCGTTACACCAGAGGTCATCGCAAACAACCAGAAAGGAGCATACCAGGTTCTAGGGGAGCCGGAGCTTGCGGGCCACCTCACCACCTCTGGCCCACACACTCGCTTCACCGAGTTCCGTGTTCCTCATGAAAATCTACTCTGCCCTCCCGGAGCGGGTGTACCTATCGTCGAAACAGCCTTTACCATGTCGGCGGCCCTCGTCGGTGCAATGGCTGTTGGTACAATGCGCGCAGCCTTTGATGAAGCCCTTGCCTTCGCCAAGTCTGATACGCGCGGTGGCTCCAAGCCCATCATTCATCATCAGAGTGTGGCTGACAAGCTCATCGACTGCAAGATGAAGATCGAAACGAGCCGTCTTCTGGTGTGGAAAGCCGTTCACACGCTTGATGACCCTGCGGTTGATTGGAAGGTCAAGCTTGAGTTCTCGATGCAGGCCAAGATTTATGCGACAGATTGCGCTGTCGACTGTGTCGTGGATGCGATGAAGGCGGTTGGCATGAAGTCGTATGCAAAGGACATGTCGTTCCCAAGATTGCTAAATGAGGCTATGTGCTATCCTTTGTTCGATGGGGGTAATATTGGACTTCGTCGACGGCAAATTCAGAAGCTCATGATTGAAGACGAATACAAGCCATGGGAGGCGACCTACAGCTCTCGGGTAGTAGAGAAAGGGAAATTGTAAAATAAGACAGTTATGTTTATTATGTATTTCTTGATTAACAGGCTTACACGAAATCTATTCTCCAGAGACACTTGACACCAGCAATGTCTCGATTCTTGGGCTCTCTGGACATTGTTCGCACTTTGGGACTTCCTCCTCCCTTTCGAGATATTCGCCTTTCAGAAGAGTCGTGTGCAACATATCTACTAGTTTTGTCCAATGGAATGTATCCTCGTAATCTTCGTGTTTAGCATCGCCATTATCTACAGAGCTGTGTGCAAACTGAACCAGGATGACAGTCTCCTGGCTTCTCGTCCGCTTCTCAACCTCATCAACAGCCAAGTCGCGTATGTATTCCTCCAAATGCCCAGCTTGATGTGACTAGGTCAGAATAATCGTGGACTATGGGAGTCCAATACAACCGCCATGATGGTTCCCCTCCTCGTGGTATGAGTGCGCAGAGGGAATTCGGAGTTGAAAAGATGTTGGTGGTGCCGGAGAGCCGAAGATGTGATAGTGAGCGCAGAGAGCAGTACTGAGTAGATCCACGAGATATTTCGACGCTTCGAACGTTGCACACCGCTTGGGTAGTTCACATGCAGAGCCTCCTAAATCTCGCACCGTCGGCATACTCGGATCTCGGGGTTGTGGGGCAGTATAGGCAACATGGCCGAGTAAATTATAAGCCTCAATGATGCAAGACATGCACCTATGGCGATTATAACCAGGGCCAATTTCTCCAGCCAACCCAGATCCCAGTACAGATGACGCGACCGCCTGGGTCGGAGATTCGGCCGTTCTAGAAATAAGTCTATCTCCATTTATGGTAGCACACCCGAACAATAGACCATGGCAATTGGAGCGCAAAATATTTACAAAAGAACATCGTCCATTCAATTATTCCAGCTATCATACTCTAGGTATCGTCAATCCCGTCATCGTTGACCCATCTGCCTCATGGCTGTCACAATCGTGTTTCGGCCCGGTTGATGGGGCATGATTCTACTCTAGGCTTGCCTCCATTAGTATAAAAGCTTGGGATCTGCCTCGCAATAGGTATTACGGAACATTCGGTACCCTCGATGATATCTCTCATGATGCGGCTCCATCCAATCTCCCTCTTGACGTTTCTCGGCCCTCTTGTGGGTGCGAGCAGAGGCCCGTTCTTAGAAGAGACAGGTGACGGCTCTTGGGTCATTGGCAATGATCTATGGAATGTCACCCAAGGACCTGTGTATGCCAAGAGCCTCTTTTGGCAAGGCATCCCTGGGGCAGACTTGGTTGGGTCTGCCTCTGGTCACTATGTCGGATATGGTACGTCGTCTTGTCCTTCGGGAGTCTAAAGCTAATCTTGTTTCTGTAGACGGAGAGAGCAACCTTGTCTTTACCGACGCCAAAGTGGCAGCAAAAGGGACTCATTTTATTGATGTCAGCTTTGAAGCTACGGCTGGAGATCTCCACTGGGTCATCTTTGATGACCTCTCCGGAGCATACCAATACTTTGTCAACCGCGCCCTGCCCGATATCGGCATCTTCCGTACTCTTTGGAGGCTAAACCCAGACTACTTCACTCATGGGCGAACCCATCTCAAGGACGAGCCACTTCCCGACTTCTCGCTTTATTCCACGGGCACCAACGTGCAAGATGAGACCTGGCAACTTGCCGATGGGTCATTCATCACGAAGTATGACTGGTCCAATGCTGTCAGGGACCGCGACTTTTATGGAGTCTACGGCTCAAAAGTCGGATCCTGGTGGATTCACCCTTCGACTGAGTACTACAACAGCGACCACCTCAGTCAAACTTTGACTGTTCACCGGGAGAGCAAGACTGGCGATGCTGTACAGCTCAATGTCGTGCAAGACACTTCTCACTTCCGTGTTGGTCAAAAGACTGCCCAACCAGCCGGAAAGATCTGGGGCCCTTGGCTATGGTACCTAGTAAGTCTCCCTTCCGCTAGCTCTGATGGACCAGTAAGATAACCATAAGCAGAACAATGGCAGTCGAGCCGACGTTGCACACAGACGTCAGGAGGAGCTTCGGCACTTCCCGTACAACTGGTTCGACAACAAGACTTACAAGACGAGAGGCGGCGTGCAAGGAACCCTTCGCCTTTCTGACGGCCGCCCAGCTTCTAATGCAGCCATCTTCCTCGGTGATGCCGACACTTCTATTCGGCCATCTGTTCAGGGAAGCAACTACTACTATACCACTTATACCAATGATAAAGGTCGGTTCTCGTTCGATGACGTGCGAACTGGGTCTTACGGTCTCTATGCCTCGTCATACGGAGGAAAGCTCGCCGATGTCTACACCAACTTTACCAAGTCGGATATCACTGTCACCAAGGACAAGACCTTGAACTTGGGCCAACTGAACTGGAAGGTGAAAGATAGAGCCAAGCGCATCTGGCAAGTTGGAGCCTTTGACAAAACGGCGCGAGGATTCAAGAACGGAGGGGTTCCATACCAACATGGCGTGACCGAGGATAGCCCTGCCAACTTGACATTTACCATCGGAAAGTCTCAAGACTCAGACTGGTACTACGCATCCTCCGCGATCGGAACGTGGACTATCGAGTTCGAGATCTCAAAGGAGGACATTGCAGCCAACAAGGCAGCGCTGCTGAGCGTTTCATTCGCTGGGTACTCACAAAGCGCGGCACTCAACATAGACGTCAACGGAAAAGTCTACGGCTCGTTGAGCAAGGACGTCTTGACAAGCGACCCTGCTCTCTACCGGTCCGGCAAGACGAGTGGTGAATGGCGCTTCTTTCAATACGAGATTGAGCCAGAGGTGTTGAAGGAGGGTGTCAATACGGTTGGGTTTAGTGTCACGCGGTATACCAAGTGGAGAGGCTTTCTGTGGGATAGCATCATCTTGGAGTGGGCGTGAGAAGATGAGGTTGGAAGAGCTGTCGGGGGGGATTAGAAGTAGTTGTTACATAACAAAATAGCCCCTCCTGCACTAATATACATAGAAAAAGTCGGGGTTGTTCCTATCAGTGAGAAGCTCCGGGGCCTGTTCCTGGATACCCTCACCACTGTCTCGCGCCACCATGACCTTCCTATTTCGTACGCCGTAGAGAATTCTGGTCAAGATACTGACAACGACTGATCCACCACAAACGCAGAACACGGTGACTTTGGCTGGAATGTAGCCTGGTGCGTCCCTAGCCTGAAATGTTTGGGGGCCAATAATGTTAGCAATGGAGAACCCGATTGCAATGATGGCATTAGTAGTGACCTTCTTCGTGTATCCTTGAATATTGGCTCCCACCAAGGCATAGATCAGTGCCAGTGGTGCCACGTCAAAGTTGATCAAATAGATACCAGCGAGGGAGCCAGCTTGGCTGTCCGGATAGAATGACATGAGTCCTGCCCCAATAAGAGTGGGGATCATAAGGAGGCAAATGGCAAGCCAACGTGGAAAACGGTACAGGATGGCGAATGTGCTGAGCAGAGTGGCAGCTACCGATACCAAGCCAGAGGGCATGTTCAGCAAAGCTGCCTGTTTCGGGTTGTATCCAAAACCGCGGATGAGTGTGGCGGAGAATGTTGTGATGATGCCAGATGGGATGACAATGAGGATCGTGTTGAGGAAGAGAAGCCAGACCTGTAGATCCTTGATGGAATCCCAGATACCAGAAGCATGAAAGACCTTGGCGCCGTTTCCTCCCTGATCAGCGCTCAAAGCTTCTCGAAGCACGAGCCGCTCGTGTTCGGAGAGGAACTTGGCCTCTTTAATACCCGAGGGCATCCAGAAAACGACAAGAAGGCCGACCAGCACATTGAAGGCCCCAACCGATACAAACATGATACGCCAGCCCTCAAAGCTGCCGACTCGGCTACCATGTTGAGCGGCAAAGGAGATGAGACCTCCGACGGTTTGCCCAATGCCAAGACCACAGTACCAAATACCAGTTCTCGGCGTGGCTTGGCTTCTGGTATACCATTGCGACGTTATCATGATGAGAGCAGGAGAGATCACAGCCTCAAACATGCCGAGCAACGTCCTCGCAGCTGTCATCCCAGGGAAGTTCTGAGCCGCGGCAGAGCAACAGATGACTGCACCCCAGAGAATCACATTGACGCCAAGGACTTTGCTGACGGGAAATTTCTGGATGAGGAAGCCTTGGGGAAACTCGGCCACTGCGAAACCGATGAAGAAAGCCGTGGCCATCCATGAGAAGTCATTTCCCTTGAAGTTGAGTGTCGTCGAAAGGCCCATGATGTTGGCATAGTTGATAAGAACTTTGTCGAGGAATTGGAGGAAGTAACAGACTAGCATCAAAGGTACAAGATGGTAGTCAACTTTGCGAGTGATGTTTTTCAAGGATTCGTTGGTTGTGATGTCTCGTACAGACCCCATGACGATGGATGGGGGGTCCTTGTTCGTCCGAGTCTTTTCCATGTCGTTGAGAGTCATGTTGACGGACTCCTCGGATATCGATGATCTCGAATGTTGGACTATTATTGAGGTGTCAGTGGTGTCCGATGAGGATGGTCGAGAGACTATGTTTGCTTACCTGTGAGTGCTCACTGGACTTTCGGAGTTAAGCAACCAGTGGCAAGATAAATGTCTGACAATGAGAAGTGATTGTGGCGTGATGTGACCAGATGATGCCGCAAAGAAGGAGTCGTTCACCAACTTAAGTACTTGAGAATTGCGATGCGACTCTCAGATCGCGGATGTCAGGATATCTTGCAGTGATAACACGGCGTGTTGGGTTTGCCGAGCTCAACCAGGTCAATTCCCAGGCAAAAATGGCCTTGACAGAGAAGATTACAGGCCCTCCCAAACAGGCTAGACCGCGATAAGCTCTTGTCTCGTGCTTGTGCGTCCAAGCCAACGCCCAGACCAGAATCTCCCATGACCTGTTTGCGGGGTAAAGACCGAGTGGCTCACCGTCGCTCCGCTAATGCAGCCGTCGGATCGAGGTGGAGCCAATATTCAGACTAGTCCGTCGCTTCAAGTGTTGCCGATAGGGGTTTTGTTTGAGTTTATCATGACGATAACGATCCGCGCGGTTGGCGGATGCGGTTATGGTGTGGCCAATCGACATTCACGCGGAATTAACAAGAGTCACGCCATGAAGGAATCTCGGGCATTAGGGAGGCCACTGTCTTTAGCTGATCGAATAGAGAGTGGATGAATAATTGCTCGGAAACCAGAAAGCCAACACGGTTAGAAAACTTAAGAGGGGCCGATGGATGACATGGTCGCCAAGTGTCTTGTAGTAGATCACCTCTGCATCCTCCCGAAAGATTCCCCTTTCCATTCATCAACGAAAGATTCACTCTCAGACCAATATGCCTTCACGCACTGAAACATCTCTCTCAATCGGTATCATTGGGTCTGGCCTCGGCGGCCTCTCTGCCGCCATTTCTCTCCGTCGAGCCGGCCACCAGGTCACCCTGTACGAGCGTTACGACTTCGGTGGTGAAGTTGGGGCGTCTCTGTCTGTCGCTTCGAATGGCTCTCGCTTCTTAGAAGAATGGGATATTGATATTCCTGCGGCCAAGCCCGTCATTCTGAGAAACCTCATTCGTCACGATTACTCCACTGGCCAAGTCGAAGGCACGTATCCCCTAGGAGACTATCGCGAGCGCTTTGGCACCGACTACAACAACTTTCACCGCATCGATTTACACAACCACCTTAAAGAAGTGGCGCTGTCCAACAGTGGGAAAGGGTACCCTGCTGTTCTGAAGACATGGCACAAGGCGTCCAAGCTGGAACCCGAAACGGGGCGAATCACGTTCGAGAATGGCACAAAGGCAACACACGACGCGATAATCTGCGCCGACGGTATTCGGAGCATGATGCGTCCGGAACTTGGCATAATCCCACAATTTGTACCAAGCACGTCTTGCTGTTATCGCTGCATCATTTATGCTGACAAGCTCCGCGAACTGGGTCTTGAAGAATTCATAAACAACAATGCTATTGAGTTCTGGGGTGGTGACACAAAGACCAAGATCGTCCTCTCAGCCTGCAGCGATAATAATGTTGTTTCATGCTACTGTTTTTACCCTGCCGAGAAGAACGACCTTACAGAAGACGGATGGAACATATCGACTACGGGGGAAAACCTTGCGGCTACATTCCCAGGGTTAGATCCCAAGCTCATTACTTTGTTCCTCAATGCTGAGGATATCAAGATGTGGCGACTATACAACCATGATCCTTACCCCTACTGGACCAAGGGTCGATGCACTCTGCTAGGAGACGCTGCCCACCCCATGATGCCTGACCAAAGTCAAGGTGCATGCATGGCTATCGAGGATGCCGGCGCTCTGGGCATTCTTTTCTCGGAAAAGTACTCCGATTTGACCGTTGAGGAGCGTTTGAAGCTTTACGAAGCGGAAAGAAAACCACGGGCAACAAGAGTTCAAGAGGCTAGCAAGCGCGCCAGAGAAAACCTCAATGAAAGAATTGGATGGTCGAGTAAGAATACCAAGCCTGGCATGTTGACGATTGATGAGGTATGCGGTTATGATATGCATTCTCACATTGCTGGATTGGTTGCCGATCTGAATGCCTCGGCAACCAAGGTTGAGGTCGGCTCCTAATATGAGATTCATGGTGGAGATTTGTCAGGTATACTTTACTCGAGAGTTCTATAAATTGACCGAGTTACCATCAGTACAGTCTTGAACCAATGCTCTCTCCTCTGGCGTAGCCTCATATGCATCTCCACCGGCTCACTGTTATGGGACTGAACTCAATACAATAAACACCTTCAGATTATCCTAGTATTGATACGAACCCAGAGTTTGTACGTCACCCTCATGTAATGAAGAACTGTTCGTACTTGGCAGGTTTGAGTGTAAGGCAATAGGCAGTGCAACCAACCAAAGACTAGTAAAGGGCCAAGCCGCCCATCTCCTCGTATCGGATCCTTGCCCAGTTGACTATGGGCTCAATTTCTCTTCTCTTCCATACCTTTTCGACCAGTTCCCTGCTCTGATGAATGTACCCAAAGCCACAAGTCCGTTCCATAACCATCAGCCTATCCTGCACGACCAATCTCTGCCCAAGAGAGTCACAAGAACCACCAGCCATAACAAGTGGAAATAACAGACAGCTCTCCACAGAACTACCGTAACGGACCTTTTGCGTTGACTCGATAATACGTTCTACACATTTGGAAACCTTGTCGCCAAGCGAGTAACCTTCCGTGATCTGGTGTAGTCGGAGCCGAAGTGCCCATTCGTATGCAATTGTTGCATGAAGAACGTCATCGTTGCTTGGGGAAAGGGAGGCAACGGCGCCAGCAAGTCCACCGTAGTCATAGGCCCAGTTATCTAGTTGCTCTTGAATCTTTCCCGCTTCGTGACGGAACATAGCCTCTGAAGGTTCATCAACCCTCGTTCCTCGCTTGCTAGCGAGATTGTTGATTCGATCGACTAAATGGAACAACTCCTTTGGTATCCCGTACACTGCTGTGTCTTCACCGTTGACATCCTCAGCCAGCTCAAGTGAGGTTGTCACCGTTTCATTGTCGATTAGAGGAGGTTTGCATGTGCTTGTCGTAGCTGCACTGTCCAGAAATCGAGCCAACTTGACAGAGAATTTGAAATGCCCGGTCAACATATCGCCATGCTGAAACTTGAGTGTTGATAAGAGACGCTTCGCTCCTTGGAGGTGAAGTTTCCACCCTTGTGAAGTGCCATCAAAAAGCTCTGTCATGCAGAGCAATAGACACGATGCTAGAGCAATGTCGACAGAACTGGCATCAACATGTGGAAGGAGACGAGCCAGAGATTGTGTTGCTTGACCTTGGTGAAACAATGCCCGGTCCCGCATGCATGGCTGAAGCCTCTGCCAATGTGTGGCACTCAAAGCCAACACGCAATGAAGGATGAGCTGGTTTGACATGGCCATTGGTATAATATAACCGACGTAGGGATTGGATACTGTATTGGTACGCCTTGACAATACGGAGGCGACAATGGTCGAATAGTGATTGAGTAACGCCTTGTCATGGGGAGACGTCATGTCTGGAACTAAGCATGGCGTGTACAAGCTGAGTGATGTCTCTTTCATGCTTACTGGGGAGCTCGCGTTGGCAGGGGGCGTTTTTGGAAGCATGTCAAGCCAGGCTGTATCGGGTGATAAACTCCAGTATGGCTCCTGGGTTGAAGCGGCTTCGTCGATGACGGGCGCATCAAAGGCAGAGGCAGATGACATTTGACAGAGCAAGTCGGCGATGCTTACGTCAAGATTCGATTCTAGATTCAACTCGAGATTCGCTTCCAGATTCGATTCGGCCGAGCCAGTGGAGTGACTCAAACTTGGCGATCTTTCTGTCGATAGTCCAAGGATTTGATCTGCATCTAACCATATTTCATTATCCCGGTCTCCAACCCTCCTACGTCTCGGCCTTTCAGCAGGCCACGAGCACTGCAGGCAAAGCCTCCTACAGTCGCCGCATTGAGGCTTCCTACAATCCTGATCAGTGTGATGAACCGTAGGAAAACGGCGCGCCAACAAACCTTTCGTCGCATTTTTTCTTGCGTGTTTTGCATGTCAAGCAGCCAGTCTGGACTCTTCTTATCTTTGCCTTTGGCTTCTCTAGCAAAATGTTGTCGAAATCGTCCAAGATATGCACACGTGGTTGAGAGGCCACCGGGTTCTTGGGACGGCAGGGAAGACTCAACCGGGTGCATCGGTCGCAAGGGATGCCACCCTTGCATCCTTGTTTAATCTCAGCGCATCGCATACACGTGCTACTTGGTCGAGCGCAAAACGCCATGCTCATCACGCATCAACCGTGGGGAAGCGCGTTCAAGTTGATTGACGTGGCCTGGGCAGCTGGAAGCAGACGACGTGTGAGGAGGTTGGGATTACCTATCTGGAGTGGGAATGGACCGATCAAGTACTGTACCCCTCGCTAGCTTACTAAAGTTTACTACGTAGGGGCGGCTTGCTTCTTATCATCGGCTATGGGTGAGGGGAAAGGACGCGGTCCGTTATCAATGACCAACTAGGCTAGATAGGGTGCGGAATGCGCAATCTGGTTACTGACGAGGTTTCCAAAGTGGCAAACTTGATTGATGTTTATTGACTCGTGCTCTGGTACGTGATGATTTGACGTTCAAGGGCACTTGCGATATTCAATTCTGAGTAGGAATTCCTCAGCTTCATGAACATGAACCCCAGAGCACTGTACATGGTGTGCCCCCTACCCTACCCCGCCAACAAAAACCCAGGTTCTCGGCATTCCTCAGGCTCTCCCAGCAACAAGTTATAGCCCATGCAGTGCAACCCGAATAGCAGCAGCCGTTTGAATTATAAAATCCTTTGCCTGCCAAAGATCCTTGTCCATGTGCATGAATGGATGCGGCACTCCTGGAAACCGCTTGATCGTCACCTCGTTTCCGTGCTCTATTAGTTTCATTCCATATGCTTCACCTTCATCTCGCAATGGGTCAGCCCCGGCCGTGTAGATGACTGTTTTCGGAAGATTGGTGAAATCTTTGGCCTTGAAGAGGTTGGCATAGATTTCAGGAAGTTGTTGTCGTTTCTCCGCGATTTGTTCTGGGGTCGAACCGAGGGAGCTCCATTTTAGCTTGTCAAACCAGGCCAGGCGGCCCCAGTTGAGCGTTGGCGCATGCTCGTTCTCCTGCATGGATGGAAAAGGTGAGTCGGATGCAGATGAGTACTGGGACAAATCGTCAATCACCGGGGTTCCGACAGCGATGAGTTTGAGAGGAATCCCTTCATCGCGCGCCATATGTCCCAGTGCCAGACTAATGAACCCCCCAGCTGATACGCCGCCAACAGAAATGCCCGTAGGGTCGATATTGAACCTCTCAGCACCTTTCTCGTAGATGTACTTGAGGGCGGCGAAGCTGTCTGTGACGCCACACGGAAACGCATTTTCCGGCACAAGACGGTATGCCACGTCTATCACAGCAACTCCAGCCACGTTGCAAATGTGCTTGCAGATATGACTCTCCGTGTCGAGATCACCAAGACCCCAACCTCCACCATGGTAGTCGATATGGACAGGCCATGGCCCAGTGGTGTTGGGCTCATAAACTCTCACGTCCAAATCGATACCCTCGTGAGTGGTGATTTGGGTATCATATTGACGAGCAACATCTGGCGCAGGACCAGTGCCATAAGAATAGAGGACTGAGTATTTTGATCGCAGGACAGAGAGGTCAATGGGCTTAAGCGGCGTGTTGGCAACGTTGTCGTTGTAGAGCTTCTCAAATACGGGATCGAGCTTGCCCTTCATGGAGGGGTGGATGGGCTGAAGAGCCTCGTGTTTCTGGTCTTGGGTCATGATGGTTGTGATGGCGGCAACGGTGTGCGTGATGTGTTTGCGTCGGGAAGATGCGATCAGAAAATGACGGTTATGAAGAATTGGATGTTAGTGAAACGAAGAATGAAGGAAGAAATAGATTATATTCAATGGACTGCTGTCTTGTTCAAAACTTTGCGTGCGGTGTTTCCGCAATTACAGCCTCTCAAACGTGTCCCATTCACGATTGTTCGGGTCTTGAGACCGATCCGATTGCGGCGGGTCGGATCAGATTCCCCGCCAACTGTGGCGGTCCGGCGGTACGGTACCCTTGACGTGGAGCGAGCGATTGTCTTTTTCCGACGGCTGCATAACGCCGAGGACCCGACGGAAGCGAATGCAGGACACCTCCACGCTTCGTAATCGGGCCATGTCGCGATGAACCATTGCGCTGGGTTGCTTAGTCCAATCAAAGAAGCGTTTTTGTCACTCGGATCAGTAGATGCTGTACAAGTCCCTGCGTTGATCATAGTGATACAGCATAGTCTACCTCAATTCGTTCAAGAGCTATATGACGCAGTCATGGCGTCCTCCAGGTACTCCCAGCCCATGCGGGGTTCGTTCCGTTTAGCTATCATTACTCCTCCATTATCGTAAACTGATTAGCTTCCCAAAAACCTCGCCGAGCAGTTCAGCGAACCAGTCGCTCCAGACATTATAACCATCACCTCTTACTTGCGTTTTTTCTGAGGATTTGTCGTAGTCACCAAAAAAACAAACCCTAGCTTGCAGCCCAGCAGAATCAGCACAATGTCTCACGACCGCAAGCCAATTCTCATCATCGGCGCCGGAGTTGTTGGTCTTGCACTTGCCCATGGCCTCAAAATGGTAAGAGCTCTCCCTCAATCTATGGGTTGTGTCACTCTACACGGCGACATCCCTTCGCCAACACGCATATCGAATAAATTTGCTGACATTTTGCAAGCTTGGCATACCATACCAGATCTACGAGCGTGATGCTCATATCAGCTCCCGCGGCCAGGGCTGGGCCATAACACTCCATTGGGTCCTCCCATTTCTGAAGGATCTTTTATCCGACGACACTTTCAAGGACGTCGAATCCGTCCAAGTCGACCCAGAGGCGGACCGTCAAGGACTCGGAAAATTCGTCTTCATCAATCTTGAAACCCTAGAGCCAAAGTTCCTCATCCCACCGGGCGATCGACGACGAGTCAACAGGGAGAAGCTGCGGAACGTTCTTCTCAAGGGTGTGAGCGATCAAGTCATGTGGAGTAAGCGCCTCACCTCGATCCGTGACCAAGACGATGGAGTGGTGGCGATGTTCGACGACGGAACCCAAGCCGAAGGATCTCTGATCGTAGGCGTTGAAGGTAGCAACTCAAGCACACGAAAATTCTTGGCGCCAGAATCCTACCGAAATATTCGACTACCGATACGATTTACAGGTGCTGCTCTCGATCTCACGCCAGAGCAAGTGAAGCCGTTGAAAGACATCGATCCTTTACTCTTCCAGGGTTGCCATCCCGTCACAGGGACTTTTTTCTGGTTCAGCATGCTTGAAACACCAAAAGTGAACGGTACTGCAGGAACAGGTGATGAGCACTATCGCGTCCAAGTCATGATATCATGGCCCGTCAAGACACCAGACGACGAGGTAGGCGCTACAGACACGGAACGCTTAGCAAACATGAAGCGACGAGCAACAGAATTCAACGCCGTATTACGGGATGTTGTGCATAGAATCCCTGAGGGGTCTGAGGTGATTGAGATCGTTCTCCAAGATTGGCCATGTCCTCATTGGGATAACCACCATGGCAAGATTACTCTTGCTGGTGACGCCGCTCACGCAATGACCATGTATCGAGGCGAGGCTGCGAACCATGGCATTCTCGATGCGTACCGCTTATGCAAAGCATTAGAAGCGGTGTATCACCAAGGCAAGGATCTTGAGGAAGCTATTGGGGAGTACGAGACGGAGCTCAGAGAGAGAACGAGTGTTGCCGTCTTGTTGAGTAGACAAGCTTGCTTGGACGCACATGACTGGGCGGGGTTGAATGAAAATTCAGCTGTGCTGAAGAAAAGGGCAGTTACTGGTGTTTAGTTTTACCCTGTTGAAACCCTTTCCATCGCTAGTTGTTTACCCTCTGATCACTCTCTGAATCAATGAGTGTGTGAATATCACCCGATAGAGTCAAGGCCCAAAGTAGATTACTGTGCGTCACTTCATGTGTTTTTTTTATTATGTGTATGACCAGTACATCATTTTATTGAAAAGGTAGAAAGGCCCAGAGTCGCAATCACTGTCAAAATGAAAGTCGATATCTCTTTCTGTCCAGATGCTTATCATGTCGCACTGGTCTCAGTTTGGCACTTGTCAAAATGACGTTGGCTCTCATGTGTCGCGCCCATGCCAGCTTCGGTCCCGCTTAATGAGACCTACAAGGCACCCTCAATTCTACAATCTTGCCTTCAATTACAAAAGCTTCGTAAAGGAGCTTGACTAGCTGACATGCTGACAGACGTGACACCCTGACGCGCGCCACCCTGAGACTGCGCGCCGGACCGCGCTCTGCTCCACTTTGAGATAGAGCTAATGCACCCGTCGCAACGTCGTCTTTCCGACGGATTGTCCACTTTTACCAGACTGGGACGAGAAAATGATAGACCTAGGAGGGCCGTGCTAGGACAGGGCCAGAGCTGCCATAGTCAGATGGGTTGTATCTTTTAACTCATCATTGTGGCCATCGAGCTCTGTTATCCTGCCATCTCAGACCCGTTCGTCACCCCTACAATCAATCATTTGTCGGTATTCTTGTCACTTACTCTGAAAATGCCGTCGGCGCTTCCGAAACCCATACTGCCTCCCTCTGTGGTCGTAGTCACAGGAGCCAATGGCTTCATAGCCCAGCATTGCATCGCCTTGCTTCTCTCCATGGGATACAAAGTTGTAGGCACTGTTCGGTCTCCGTCCAAGATTGAGCAAGTCCACGATACTCATGAAGGACATCCCAACCTTCGCGTTGTGGTGGTTGAGGATATTACGTCTGTCGAATCCTATGTCTCTGCCCTGGAGCCAGTTCGGCCCAGCGCAATCTTGCACCTCGCCGCCCCTTTTCATTACGACACGAACGATCTGGAAAATGATCTTATGATACCTACCATCAAGGGCGCAACAGCAGTTCTTTGTGCGGCCAAACAACTCGGAGGTGTAAAGCGCATTGTTCATACCAACTCATTCGCCGGCATCTACGACGCCTCAAAAGGGCCACAACCTGGCAAGATTTACACGGCGAAAGATTGGTCACCGCTGACCTACGAGGATGGCGTAAATGCTCCTGCTGCAGCCATAGCATATCGAGCTAGCAAGACTGTTGCCGAAAGGGCTGCATGGAAGTGGATGGACGATAACCCATCGGCAGAGTTTGACCTTGTGAGCCTCAACCCAGCCATGGTATTTGGACCGTTTCTGCCTGGCGCAATCCCAAACAGTCCAGAGAAGCTCAACACCTCCAATCGAATCGTCTACGATGTCGTGTCTGCCGGAGAGCATGGCGCGATACCCGATACACGAGGCCCGGTCTGGGTCAGCGTCAAGGACGTCGCGCTCGCGCATCTCAAAGCTCTGCAAGTTCCCGAAGCCGGTGGGGAGCGATATCTTTTAGCTGCAGGAGTGTACTGCAATCAAGAGATCGCGGATGTTGCACGAAAAACAGCGGGGGAGCACAAGGCCAAAATTCCCCAAGGGTCTCCCGGGTTGAGACAGGCTGACACGCATTTCGGTATTGATGCTAGTGAGACTGAGAGGGTCTTGGGAATCAAGTGGCAGGGCCTGCCTGATGTACTGCCGGAGTTAGTATCACAGTTGTGTAGTATTTAAGAAGGGGGTAGAGAATTCGTGGTATAACTTATATAACAGAAGTGGTGTTAAGCTAAACGCCAAGGGAGATTAATTTAATGCCTTAGGCATACACACAGCCAACGCCGTGAGCGAACAATCAGGCTGTGAGGCTTAGAGGACGATAATTTCCTCAATCTTTCTCTTTCATCCCAAGACAAGTGCCCGATTTCAAGTCCTCCGCCATGTTCAGCTCTACGGGGCAGTCATTTTACCTTGTATGTCATTCATTTCTTTCGGCCTATGTCCAGGGCAAACTAACTAACGGGGTCGACTACCCTCTCGCTCCAAACTTGAAATCGCTAGAGTTATCTGCAGAATCCGGCTGTCATCTTTGCCAAATTGTTCGCCAATACTGTCTGTATGATTTAGGTGACCAACTGTTGTCGGAAAACAAGCATCAGATCTCGCTCAAGACTCTACCCGGCGATCATATCACGTACAATACGGGAAACGGCTATGACAGTGAACCTTGGCCACCCTGGATCTGGATTGGCTACGGCGTGAGCCGAAATATTCAGTTCTTCCTCGGAAATAACCAGTCTCTTGTCCCGCATCTCCGCAGGCAGCGGCTGGAGTGTCCTGAACCGATTCATCAGCTCCTGTCCACCGAAGATGATCACCAAAACACCTACTACTCTGAGCAAGGCATCAGGGCGATCGTCACACTCACCAAGAAGTGGCTTTCTACTTGCCGCGAAGGACATGCAACATGCCCCTATTACTCAACCAGTGGTGGTCGTGACCAGCAAAGGACTGTACCTACCCGGCTCATTGATGTGGGCAACGATAAGCGGCCAGCCAGACTGCGTATTGTCACCGAGAATGATGGGCATGATATCGAGTACTTGACTCTGAGCTACGCGTGGGGGCCTGCGACTAGTTCTCCGAAGACTACCGCATCAAACTTGGGAGAAATGACCGTCAGTCTCCCAAAGGAACTGCCCAGGACAATTCACGATGCTATTATCTTCACGAGGGCCATGGGCATCAGATATTTATGGGTTGATGCTCTCTGTATTCTACAAGCAGAAAGCCCCGATGATGAGGCTCACAGGGTAGATTGGCACCGTGAGGCCGCTCGCTTCGGTCACTACTATCACAACTCTGTTGTCACTCTTGCGGCCGCAGGTTCCGCCTCGTCTGATAAAGGTTTATTCCTGCCGCGTCCGGGACTATCATTGCAACCAAAGCCCCTGGTATTTGAAGGATCAAGCCCAAATTGCAAGAGATGCATAATTCGAACAACAAGTCCTAAGTGGGATACAGAGATACGGTATAGCCCACTGGCCAAGAGAGGATGGGCAAAGCAAGAGCGAATCCTCTCAACAAGAGTTTTGCATTTTACTACAAACTGCGTTTTATGGGAATGCAATCAGAAATGGGCAACAGAAGCAGATCCAAGTGGACTCTATACTAAGATGGAAGGCGGTAGTTTTAGCGATGAGGATTTCATATCTGGCTACAGGACGTATAGGAGTAGGGAAAGATGGTTGGATTTCATTACGGGTTACTCAAGAACCAAGTTTACCTTCCCTTCGGATATGCTACCTGCATTATCTGGCATTACTTCCAGGTTGCAAAGCCGTACCTCTCAGAAATACATTGCAGGAATCTGGGAGGACCGTATACTAGAAGGAATATGCTGGATGAACCTGGCTGGGTCCACTCAGGCCTTCCAGCGGATCCGGAATCTACCCTCATGGTCCTGGGCAAGTTTGGGAGAGGGTGTGAATTTTTTCCGGTTGTGCAACTCGATGTTGAAGGTTCAGGGTTGGGAGCTAAGGACAGACGGCGAGAGAACATCAGGGCATGTACTGGAAGCGCGGCTAAGAGTTTGTGGGCGTTTTCGAAGGATCAACCTAACCGACCTAGGGCTCCAACCGCATCCGAATCCCGATGTCCAAAAGAGCTGTTTCATATCACCTCGTTCGCTTCAGAACTTGGGCTATTTTCCTGTTGCATGTCTGGATAATATGATTGCCAGGGACCTCAGCCTTCAGGACCATCCATGCCTGCTGAAAGGCACTGGGGGGCGTCTTGTCGGCCTTGGGATGGAGAGCGAGGGGGGTATCTTAATTCTCGAGGCAGCCGGACGAGGAGTGGATGATGTTGAGGCTTTTAGACGAATCGGTTTCTTGAGGATGGTGGTCGACGAAAACTGGAAGGTAGCCGAGGAGAGATTAGTCGACCTTTTATAGTACTACTAGAGAGGGTGCCAGCGGCAGCCCGTCGTCAAAGGCCAGCGAAACCGATTTTAATACCTAAGGTTCACATCTAGCTTGCAACGGCCTAGACATAGTGTTTTGGCCCCCCTTTTGAGGGTCGCGTGACCCTATGCCTTCTCGTCGGCACCCATGACATTTACCTCCTCTAAAGACGCGTTTTGTCCATCAATTTCGAGAGGAGCAGCCCCTTGCAGAGTTCTCAGACTTCTTTTCCAGGCTGCAGATCGCCACGCAGGAACGCGCTGTTCAAACAGAAGATCAACCTAGAGAGTCAGAACCTGATATTTTAAACACCCAAAGGTTACATGGCATACCTCTACCCGAGAAAGGCCAGCAAGCTCCGGGACAAAAAAGAAGGCCCATGTTATCGACAAGCCACCGATACCAAACCAGATGTAGGCAACATTAACACCGAGATCGGCCGCCGTCTCGTCGACCAGGTACGGCGTCACAAAACCAACCAACCATGTGATGACCCAGTAGAAAGCGAGAACTAGGGACGTTTGGGTAATGCGAAGCCGGTTTGAGAATGGCTCAGTCATGACAATCCAGCCTTAGCAAAAAGTCAGCACAGTCCATCGAACAGAACCCATTAATGACAACTGTGTTCTTACCTCCAATTCCCCAGGTCGGGGCGTAAGCTGCGATGAAAATGATGGCACCCGCTACGAGCATGTTTTTGCTTGCAGTGCTATCAGGACTCGCGCTGTGCATCACGCCCGTGAGGATTTGTGTTAATGCCATGATGGCGCCGCCGACCAGCAGGGACCATCTCCGCCCGAAACGCTCGATGAGATAGATTGAAGGGACAGTAAAAAGGCAATTCGTTATGGCAAGGACGAGTGAGATTAGATACGAATTGTCAACCCCGGAGGCCATGAAGAAAGTCGTGCCGTACCCGAGCCAGAAGGTGATGCCAGTTGCGATGGTGAAGAAAGACATGGCCATGCCGAGAAAGGTTCGCGTACGGTTCGTTCCTTGGAAGCACTCTAGAATTCTTACATCTCCATGGGATGCGATATCTGCTAGATGCCCTTCCACCTCGTTCATGGCCTCGTTGACTTGGTTCGAGTCGACATCTGCATTCAAAAGTGTAGCGAGTGAACGGCGGGCATCATGGGGACGATCTCGCTGCAGTAGATAGAAAGGGGATTCGGGAATCAGAAGAGACCCAAAAAGAATAACGATTACGAAAAACAGCTGGAAAGCAATCGTAATCCCTATAGATCCTGTTAGATCATGACACATCATGAGTTGGAAGGGTTCTTACTCCACGATCGCGAATCCGTGTACTCGGAAGTGCCGAAATTGATACCACAGGCCAGCACATTGCCGGCGGTGAGGAATTGAAGATACCAAGCCATGAGAGGTCCACGATTTGTCGGCGTAGAGCATTCCATGAGGTATGCTGGGACCTAATCGACAGATATCAGCAACGGCCGTCGGCTGAAGTAGTGGAATGGTAAGGTGTTAGGTCATCATGCAAGACATACCACGTTAGAAATAAAGCCAATAGCGCCACCAAGCAGAACGCGGCCGATGACGAAGGCTGCAGGGGGCAATCCAGCTGTTTGGAGAATGACTCCAGCGGCATATACACACGACGCGACAATCAAGACACCCTTCCGGCCAACTGGGAGATTTTAGTATAAGTTCCAACACCAAAGAGACAGAAGGGGGATATCCTACTCTTGTTCGTAATCATCGGCGTGATGAGGCAGCCAAGCGTAGTTCCGACAATAAGCAGAGATGAGAAGAGACTTTTGGTATACGGAGTCAAGTACTTGGGGCCTCCATCCTCGGCACTGGTTCCATATCTCTGGACAAAGTCCTCGGCGCCCAACACGCCATTGAGGTAGCCCGAATCATAGCCAATAGTGATTGCTAGTAGCCAACGTCAGTCTCGCAAGCAATATTGTCTAAGAGGTGGTTTAGCACCTACCGGAAAAGAGGATGAGCCCGTAGGCAACGAGCTGCTTGAAAGATGGCATACCGAAACTTGGCGATGGGCCGTCTAGTGAGCTAGCAAGAGAGAGATTGATTCAGCTCGATAGCTCCGTTATTCCTTTGAATGCAGGACCAGAGGCTTTCTTTTACATGCCGTGACGGAGACGATGGTGGCATTTTCAAATGAGCCAAAAGCTATAGATCATCAAGGGGATAATAGCGGCGACATCTCGAGAAACTCTATTACAGTTCCTGCGTCCAATTGAAGAGCCTGCAGTTATCGGGCGTGGGCGATACGTGGGCGGAATTTATATTCCACCTTGGAGAAGAGATCTCGAAGTTCCGGCACTATACCTGATGATAGAAAAAGCCATCCTGATTTGACCGCAGGATGGTCGTGCCACTGCGGAAGCCGATTTCCTATCTATTGGTTTCTAAACAACTCTAATTCTAAGCTTGGCCTCCCTGGATACTCACGGCGAGACTAGTCACATTGAGTGAGTTGATGACTTAATCATGGAGCTGACTCGGCTTGGAAACTATGCTATCTTGAAAGCTGACGGATGAATTGAAATGGAAGTATTAGAATTGAGAAACATGCATAAACCTACTACCACACATAACTGAAAATTTTCGGGTCAGCGTAATCTAGATTGGCCGAACATGCATGCGCGCTGCTGGCCCGACGTCGCCACGAACCAAGTTTGAGAGTGTCCACTTGAGGCTATCAAGGGCCTGATGAATCTGCGATATGCCAATGCGGAGCTACTTGCTTTTCCTCTCTATGTTCTGGCTTGGCTTGACCGTCGATGCTGCTGCAACTAGAGTTGTGTCAAGCATCTTGGTACGGGCAAACGGAAAATGCTCCAAGCCTATCGTACGAAAAGAATGGCAAGTTAAGCGATACCCTCGACTGAGTCAAATCGACCCACTAATTGCTAACGATATGTTCACAGGCGCAATCTCTCGAGTTAGCTTGTACTGTGCTTGATAAAGAAAATCTCGTCAAGTGAAAGTGTTAAGATAGACTCGTGGATATTATTAGATATTAGCTACTTATATCAAAAAGTAGTTTTATTCTCTTTTCTTTGTATTTCCTTTTACGCTTCTCCGTTACACAACTGATCAAGGAACACAATGATCAACCAAGATAGCAATGAAGCCTAATGGTCTAAGACATAGTGATACAAACAGCCAAGAGAATTCGCAAACGCAAATAAAGAGGCGGACCTAGCAGCTCAACAGCGACTCGAACGGGAGACATTGCCAAAGGCTTAATCACGGCCTCATTGCGATCGCGATAATGGATTAGGCGTGTTACTGCGGGAGTGATACTTGCTAATGATGGTTTAAGAAGAAGACCATCACGGCAAGCTGGAGGACTTAGTATTACCTTGCCACAGATTCCTCCACCTATGTAAAGTTCGAAGTCCTTATAGAAGCGTGATTCTTAAGTAACCTTATTAAGCTACGCTATTATTTACCTAGTACTAAAGGAGATATCATCCTTTTCACTATGAACTAATATTGCATACCCTCTAAGACTAACCATGGATAGTTAAATTCCTCTCACTGGGCGGCCGATAATACTCGCTCCGCGATGAGGAGCCAGGTATTCCTAAGACGTGCGGAAAGATGCGGCGTATAGTTGATAGCTCTGTATAGGCGAAGATAGAGTAACTAAACACCAGAGTCCGGTTCTAAGATTATAAGAACCGCGAAAGCTATCGACGGGATTTTCACAGATGTTCTGGTACAGAACATGGTACGGCAGTGATGTTTAGAGTATCATAAGGTCGGCTTCAAGTCATGTCTAAATGTTTGCCATAGAACCAAGACTACTCTTGTCAGCCATTGCGCTTTGCAGTGGCGATCTAAGACCAAGTCAATACCTAGAACAATGCCTCGTATTTCTTAGGGTTAAGGGGGATCTCCTTGCGAAACATGAATAAATGGCCTACAGCAGTGGTCACAAACGTAGACTTCGCAGGACTTCCGTATGAGTACCGAAGGAGGAGACTGAAACTAGATCAAATCTAGACAATGCATTATATCAAGCGAGGAACTTTCGTAACCAAAAGTTGCGAGGTTTTCATGTTGAGGGAATGGACAAGGAAAAACAAGGCAATGCCGATCATACGGAGCACATCGGATGGTCTCCATAGGTCACATGTGGCGAGATGCGTAACTGAATTAACACACTTTAAATATTAAGGCACAAATTCGCGTTACGCCAAGCTTCGTGACAAAGCTCCATTTTTGTCTGCAAAAATGGCAAGTAGGCATCAGCAACAATGACAAAGAAAGGAACAGTGTTTATGAGGGTATCAAAACCCAATACCATGCAAACTAACTCGACTGCGTGATCCTAACTGACATTGATTGGCAAAAACGATCACCAAGGAAACCATCAAAGCCTGGGTACAGGTTGAATGTAATGTAGGAATAGGATCCAGCTACAGCGTGGGGCAGACCTCAGAGTCAACCCCTTTGTCTTGGTCACTTGACGCATCTCGATCGCAGACCTGCAGATTGAAGAGGCATCTTGTAGTGTCGTCAAGAGGGATGACTTCGCCGAATGGTGCTGCTAGCTGTTGCTTGTTGTTCTCGTCGAAGCAGTTGGTGACTTCAATCAGAAAGTCTTCCTTTGTCATGCCGTACTTTTCCTGGAGCGTTTTAGCAGAGTCGATTGCTCGAGTGCTGCCTCCGTCACTGTTAACGAAGTTGAGAGCCCAGCTTGTAATGCCGGTTCCGGGGCCATCATCGCGGCACATTGAGGCTTCATCATCAACCAGACATTTCTTGTTGTTGAACCTGCGCGAGACGTATGTTCGCTGGGCTTGAAGAACAACACTAATGGCGCGCTTTCGGAGAGATCCTGTGACCGCCCCTTGGATGTCTGATTGGCTGACGTTTTGACTGCCTCCCAGGAAGAGGCCACCAGACAGGATGCCCGCAATGCCATTGTCCAGATCAGCAATTGGAGCGTCGATCGTCGCGCGTACATTTGTTGCCACCGCCTTCTGATAGTCTTCCACCACAGTTGCCATCGAGCTGGCAATGCTGCTCCATGCCATAAAGCGATTGGTCTCGGCAGGAATGGCAATCCTGTCAGTGAGGAATGCAACACCTGCGTTGAATGAGGCCACCGCAGTACTAACCGGACCAGTGAATGGTACCAGGCCCAGGGCTGTCGTGAACATGGAGGATACAGCTTTCAGAGGGGTAACGTTGTCTTTGGGGTCGGGATAGAAATCTGTAACAATCTCCGGGAGAATGAGGGAAAGAATGCTGGACGCAAAAACTACGGCCGTGTTCAACGAGTTCATATAGTTGTTCCAATTCTGTATGGCAACCATGATATACCTAAGGAGATCAGAGAATCAGCAAGTTGAATATCCATGCGTCAGGTCGAGCGTAGCGTCTTGCCGCATACATACCAAGATGGAAGCTCAACGGGCACACATGGCTGTCCGGCATTACAAAAGGCGTCAAGACCGCTATGGCCAGGTTAGCAAACGCCGGATTCTCAAGTTGAAGAACACAAAGAATTTGGGGTGCCTACCAGAAAAAGTTGGGAGCGCCAAACGAGCTGCTCAGTGCTTGAATATTATTGGTTGCAGCCTCGGTCAGGTTTTCGGTAACCCAGTTCTGCAGAAAGGTATCCAGATTCAGGGACTCCCATGTAGCTGCCTCCAAGGGCTCAGCTGAGCAAGAATCTGAAGCTTGAGTCTGGGGTACGGGCGAGGCGACAGAACCGAGGCCAAGGCCAAGGAGCAAGAGAGTCAAGGTGAGCATGGTGCAGAATTGAAGTCGATCAACGACAGTGGGTAAAACGAATATAAAATTGAAAAAGGAGCGTAGAGCTAAGAGCTGTTAAGCGAATGAGTGAGTAAAGAAAAGGATAAAGAATGAAGACGACGGTTGTGCGTATTAGAGGCTGGAGTTCGGTTTTATTTGTATCTCCTATGAACGCACACTGACAATTAACTCTAGTGAGACGTTGTTCCCGCTGAGTCAGCGGATCTATCCGGGAAGGATGCAATAACCTTCCCAGTTTCAGTGTCAGAGAGGACTTACATTGGCGGAAAATGTATGATACGAGTCAGGGACTTACCTCCTCAGGGGTTCCGTTAAGTTCCATAACGTACAGCTCACCAGCCAGGTATTGCCAGGGCTGCCCTCAAGCATGTCATCCAACTGAGAACTCTCTGGTTCCAGCGCAGCCAAGAGACGTCGCACTTCGATGCTACGTTGCGGATAGGACGCGATCCAGCTTCGGTGGTTACAAATGGTGAGGCGGCAGTTCAGCTCGACTTGAACGGGTTCGTGATTTGACAACCTATGCAAAGGTTATCCGAGGCGGCTATGCCATGTAGAGTATTTCTGAGGCGATGGTTACTTCGGATTTTTTTTTGTAGTAGCTTGGTCGAAAGTAGCTATTATAACCTCATAAATAATTATCTGGGCATGGTCACCTTCTCCTCTATGCTCTACCCTCGGCGCACTGTTTTTTTATATTCAAATCTCAGATGCGGAATCAAGAACACAGACGGCACAGCTGCCACCTCGCCACTGGGGTTCTGAGAGCTGGACGCGGTACACGAGGTGGGGAAAAAAGAGAAGAGCTTTTAACTTCCAAGTCTACCAGAGGCACGATGGCAAGACCTTAGATGTCATACCCTGTCATGCCAAGAATCAGCCATGGAAGGAGGGTCACGCGGTAGGGCACCAAGCAAGGCGGTGGTGGATCATGCATCATGCGTCCGATGCATTGCGGCTCTGCCAAGGCTCATTTCGCGCATGGGACGAAAGGTTTCAGATGGGGGTTTAAGATTTTGTTGGATAGGAAAGGTCGCAGCAGCAGGGTTCCTATGACAGTCACTATTAAGTGCTGAAAAGGCAATAGAGGTCACTGATATAGAGTATTAAGGTTCAGCTGAAACAGATGTCTCACATTGGAACCCTTACCTCCCACTTTTTCTCACCCACTTAATAACACGAGCTGCCATATTAGGCAAGTCTGCTCCTTATACCCCATTTAGTCTCGTATTTCTTTTTGTCATACCAGACGAACTATTCTCTTGTGACGAGAGGGGTATTCCCAAGGGATAAACTGGTCGTGCTGGGTTTATATTAGCAGAGGATTAAGTTACGTAGCCTTGAAGGGTGGTATATATCACGTCTGGTAATATGCTTAAAGGTATTAAGTGTAACTACCTAAGTCGTATTAATAGTTGAGGTAGCTGGTATATAAGAATATGCATATGCGATTTAGGTTGGTAGGGACAGTACCTAACCACCTACTAAGTCGAACGCCTTAATAACATTGAAATGCATTCTGAGAGGTCAGCGGCGAGAAATCGGCTGCGCCTCGGCTTATGTTGGGCTCACAAGGCGGTTGAAGAACTGACCGCGGGAATCGGGTCACGTGGTCGTACAGGCATATGCATCCGGGGCAGGGATTGGTTAACCATGTGGTTAATTAATTCAATACTAGCCAATCATGCGAATTGCGCGACTCGGGGCGCGCCACCATGAGAAGGGGGACAATTGTAAGGAAGTGATTCACGTGCCTGAACACGGGACCTCATAGAAGAGCCTTATACATCATCACTGGGATAATAACTGGTATATCTCGAGAAACTCTATTATAATGCCTACGTGTAATTAAAGAGCCTGTAGTGATCAGGCGTGGGCGATACGTAGGCGGAATTTATATTCCACCCTGAAGGAGAGATATCTAAGATCTGGCATTGGAGTTAGTTATCCACACCAATCAGAAAGGCTCGAAGGTGGTCCCTGCTTCAACTTGACTGCTTCCTCTCCAGCGTGGAATTCGACGGTAGGAAAAAGGCGTCACAATTTGACCGCAGGGCGGTCGTGCCACTGCGGAAGCTGGTTTCCTATGTACTGGTCTCTCAGCCACTCGCATTCTAAACTCGAGCTTCCTGTTTACTCATGGCTGCCGGTCCAGAGGCTCACATTACCTATTGCGTTATATTGCGGCCCAGACCCTGATCGGCGTGCATGGCGAATCTAGAGTTGAGGATGGGACCGCTTCTATACCTATCTCGGCCTTGGTTATGCCAAGAGCTCGGGCTGTATGCACAGCTCTCCATGTACTTTTCCGGTCTATTTGTGTTCAAATCTACTGCTTTGCAGATCAACTCATAGGTTAATGTCATTATTAGTAGTAGAGGAGAACAAGTTCGTGCATAGCAATTAGTCCAAAGCGCGAAGACGGTGAATGTAGACTGGTTCTCTACTGCACAAAGCCCTTAAGAAGGCCCAAAGCCACTGTGGGCCACTGCGATTACAGAGACAAGGGATGTAAATATAACAATAATTGTGATTACGTTCAGCGTGTGCGAGCCGGTCGGTGCCTCAGCCCGATAAGACGTTTATCTAGGGAATGATAGCATCATGATTGCCTACATAGCTAGTGCCATTGTCCCTAGTCGCAGATGTCGGCGAAGTAACCAATCCAGACCGAATTCTGGGCCTGCCTGTACTGCCACTATTGTCTAAGAGTAGAGACTACATCCAATCCATCTAGACCCGATATCTGAACACGAGGTTCTCACTGTCGTGAGGTTCGTCGCGCCGCCTCCCATGTTGAGGAGCGCCGCTTTCTTGTTTGTGAAGCCAAAGCTGGTAATGATGATTGCCTGGAAGTTGGAGATGGACCCGTTAGGCGTGTTATTGGCGATGATGAGGACGATGAAGATCCAGGTCTGGGGTCGCAGAGGCATTCGCGGAACTGGTATCACTTCCAGGTCTTGTTTTCGATGCCGGCAGCTTTGGTGAAGATGAAACCTTTAAAGGTTGGAGATAGCACGTAAGGAGCTATGCCAGTGTACTTTTGAGCTCTCTTCAACACATTGACTTAAATTCCAGCAGCTTCTGAGTTTAAGAACTCCATCCACCCAGCCTGGTCGCCCATCACTACGTCCGCCGCCTCTATGGGGTGTACATTCGGCCACATCATGTTGATAATACTATTGATCTGCGTCTGAGGACTCTCCCCAACTGGCTGTGTCTCAAGCAAGGGCTCAGTCTGTATATCAA